>VZRJ01011659.1:2771517-2789706 GCA_013397565.1 Ptilonorhynchus violaceus
CCCGCCCTGCCGTCGGTGGGGGGACAAAGGCAGCGTCCCCGGGTCCCCGGGCCGGCCCGGGGGGAGCGCGGCCGCTCGGCGGGGACAGACGCGGGAGGGCCGAGCCGGGCAGCCCCGGCAGACACCTGGTGGGTCCGGTCCGGCCCGAGGAGCAGCTGGGGCGGCTTTGCCCTGCTGGGGTTAGACGGAAGGAGAATGAGCTTCGGTGTAATAATAATAACAACAGTGCACGCCCGTCCCGGGGTATTGCAGAGGCTAAATGCGGCCAGGAGCCGAGCGAAGCCAGCCCAGCCGCCGCCTTAGAGCTAATAATAGGCAGTGTTTGCTCACTGCCTTGCTGTAGGTTATGCCATGGTCTGGAACTCAAAGAGATTTTAGTGATTTTATAAAAGCCTCAGTTATTCAGATACATAAAACTAAGAGTGAAATATAGACAGCATTATTAAAAAAATAAAATAATGTTTAAGTGCTAAGAGTAATTTTTATCATAATTCTTTTGCAGAGTATGAAATTACTGTTGCATATTTTCTTAAGGTCCGGAGCAGAACCAAGTCTTCACAGGAATTCTTTGCTAATCACCTATGAAGCTCCTGATCTTGAAGCTGCACTTTTGCAATGAAGAAAAGGAGACGGCTCGCTGCAAGTCTAAATGAAAAAGTTCATCTTGGCCATGAGAAAGATACTTCGGAACAGGTTCTTGTAGTGGACTGTGCGCAAGAAATCGTCTCCAAGTCTGTGGAAATAGCTCCTGCAGATCAGCTTGAATCTTCCCAAGAACTTTCACCATCACCAGAACAAAGAAAGCTCCTGAGTTCATTGCAGTATAACAAAAATCTGCTTAAATACTTAAATGACGATAGACAGAAACATCCATCGTTTTGTGATTTACTCATAATTGTAGAAGGAAAAGAATTTAGTGCTCACAAAGTTGTTGTGGCTGTGGGAAGTAGTTATTTTCATGCCTGTTTGAGCAAAAATCCAAGCACTGATGTCGTCACATTAGATCATGTAACTCATTCTGTCTTTCAACATTTGCTTGAGTTTCTCTACACCTCTGAGTTTTTTGTGTATAAAAATGAAATTCCATTAGTGCTGGAAGCCGCAAAATTTTTAGATATCATAGATGCAGTGAAGTTACTAAATAACGAAAGTGTCTCTAACGTACAGACTGATGTGGCAACTGATGCACCTACACCAGTAGAAACACTCAGTGAACTGACAGGTAAACTATTAAATAGTCATCAGTGCACTTTTTGTGGTCGAAGTTTCTGTTACAAGAAGTCCTTAGAAAATCATTTGGCTAAAGCCCACCGCCCCCTTTCCCTGGAAAGAAAGCATGGGTTAAAGATGGTTGAGAAGGCTGGCTTTTCCACTAGACGCTCCACGAGAAGCCGTAAGTGTCCAGCTAAGTTTGATATCAGTGACAATGAAAGTGGTGAGGCCTCAGACAGCAATTTGGAAAAAGTCAGTTCTGACAAGGAGACATCTGAGAGAAGTGAATTTGAAGACAGTGAAAGTGAATGCAATGTGGATGAAGACGGGCAGGAAGAGGAAATGTCAGGTGAAGATTCGGAATCTGAGGAACAAAGTGAAAAAGAACAGAATGATAATGAAGAGAGTTCTGAGGCGGTTGATTCAATGGGGAATATTCCTGAAGGCTTAGCTCCAGTCATCATTCAAAGCAGTAGCAAAAAACTACTGCAGTGTCCCAAGTGTGACAAAAAGTTTGATCGAATAGGTAAGAGCGAGTTAGGCTGATCTCGTTCTCATTTACCATATGGTGGTGCTGTGTGTGTGGGAGATAAACAAACCTTTTTCTCTGTCCTGAAGAGTGAAGATGAGGATTTCTGGATCATCTCACTGATCCAGTGTGCTGCTAATTTTTCTGAGTGTATTAAGTTGTTGTGTCTGTGGTGCTACAGTTTGAATAAATGATCTGAGTGCATTATTTTAAAAACCTGCAAATACTAAATTTATTTCTCTTTCACTGCTCTGGATTTGGGTTGTTAGCACGGTGTGTAAAAGCACAGATACTGTGCAGAAATAAATGGCTTGTGAATATTTAGGGTTGGAATGGTACATTTTGGTTCTGCACACATTGGAAGCCCTCTTCTCTTTACACTTTCATAACTTAGAATTCTTGTTCTGTGGTCAAAAAATACATGAGAAGCATGCATTACAGTAAGTGAGACATAAAGTATTGCTTCGTAAGCTTGTATTACAGTAGACAATTGAGTTGTATGTTAAAATTGATGACCTACAGAAGCTCATAAATTTATAGTAATATACAGCAGCATACATGCATATTCTACAGAGAAAAAAATAAAATCTAGTACAAAGCAGAGAGCTTGCTGTTGACTCAAGGTAGGTGTATGCACAGTGTAGGATGGAATTCTGTCCTCAGAAAAAAACCGGCAAACAGAAGAGGGAATACAAGTGGTGTGAAAGAAATGAGAGAGTAGTATTTTTGTTATGGTAGTATGTTGTGTCCCAAATACAGATAAAGTACAAGGCTCTGTATCTTTCATTCAGTGTTTTGCTATTTGACAGTACCTTAAAAATATCAGTTTGTTGCAAGCTGTTCCCCATTCTGCAAAGGGACTTTACAATCAGTGTAATGAAAGAGTAGAAGAATAACTTCAGTATTTAAGAACAGATTGTGCTCTAGGATTGAACAAGAGTGACCCCTAACCCTTGCACAGATTTAACAGTAAGATGGACGTGTATGGAGGGACCTTGGACCAAACATAGGTGAGCACTGAGCAGTTTTCAGTGGTGTAAACAAGTAGGAATCGATCTGCATGTGGAGGGTACTTAGAGCTTGATTGCCTGTGAGAGAGATTATAGAACAAACCCCAAACATGCATATTGTAGGTGATACAGTTCATGCTAACAGATATTTTTTTGTTGTACAGGTAAATATGAGAGCCACACACGTGTCCACACGGGTGAGAAACCTTTTGAATGTGATATTTGTCACCAGCGCTACTCAACCAAGTCCAACCTGACAGTGCACAGAAAGAAACACTCCAGTGACACTGACTTTCATAAGAAGGAGCACAAATGTCCCTACTGCAATAAGCTGCATGCGAGCAAAAAGACTTTGGCGAAGCATGTGAAGAGGCAAGTATGAGCTAATATGTCTGGCATTTCTGAAGAAGCATTTTTTTCATTTTAAAAGTGCAGATGAACATATATATGCACACAGCATATTTTGCATTATTTTTATAACTATTTTTTCAAGTAAGTGCCTTTTCAAAGGGCATGGCAATTAGCAATGTCACCTAATCTGCCATAAGAAATAGCAGTAGAGGTTCTGTGGGAGTTCTGCCATAGGTTTTTATTATAAATTTTATAATCTTGCTGATTAGCTAGCACAGTCGGTCAGAACACATCAGTCTTAATGATTAGCTGTGTTGCTTTTAATTTGAAGGCAGAATAAAATATCTTCTTTGGTTTTAGATGTCAGTGCTTTACTGTTGATGATGACAGGTGGCTAAACCATTTCTATGCAGATTATTTTAAAGAAATAATTTATGACAGGTCTAATTATAAGGTGTTATTTACATACTACTTTTTTTCTTCTTTCTTTGTAAATATATGTGAGTTGAAACTGCCCTCTGTCTTATCAACTGTTGTGTGAGATTGTACAGGAGTCCATAGGCAACATTGCTATGCAGTTGCTTGTGCCATCAGAATTGTTTCAGTATCAGTACTCTGTTCTGCCAGTGTGCTGATCAACTGTCATGACATATGAAGCTTAGAAATAGATGTTTAGTATTTGGGTGATCTTCATCTTAGAAAGCTATGACTACTTTCAGCTTCTGTCTTTCTCCTAGGTTTCATCCAGAGAATGTACAAGAATTTCTTTCTATCAAGAAGACAAAGAGTGAAGGTTGGAAATGTGATGTAAGTAATCCAGTACTGTTGCTTTTTTCATGTAGAGTCTGTGTTCTGTGAACTTAAGTGAAAATCTGGTATGTGTTTCTGTGAAATCTCAGAAAGCTTTGTAAGTGATTGTGTGCATTTCCTCTCTGCTGGTTTAAGGACTGAACTTGGTCTGCATGTACAGCCTCTGGTCAGACAGATAATACTAATCTGAATTCTAAAATAGAGGCAGTATTTTTTAATGTGATCAGTTATTGCTGTTATTCAAATACATCAGTTTGCAGATGGGTAAACTTGAGTGTTATGAATACTTTAAAAACGGTATTTGCTCTCCTGTTAATGACACATATCAAGCACTGACCATAACGTATACTGTTTTGGGAAGAATCTCTCAATAGTGAGGAAAATACATTTTAAGTATGAGACACTTTCTCATTTAGCTGCATATGCATGACAACAGAGTTGTAAATTTCTCTCTGGTTGTAAATTCATAGAACACTTGCTTTGTTTTTCCCAAGGTGTGTATGTGAAACTACATCTGCTCTAAAAAGGAGATTGTAGAATTTCCATTCTCTATGTGTATGCTGCCAAATAATGTTTTAAGGTTTCAGATGTGGGGGTTTGTTGTTGTTATTTTTTTCCTAAGGTAATTAGTTTCCTTTTTGTTTCTTAGGGCAGTTTTTCTGTTTATGCAAGCTGCTGTATGCCCCATATGTCTGTAATATTAGGTGCTGTAACATAATTACTAACCTTGCTTTATTTGGAACTTTCACTTGTAAACATATCGTAGGAGGTTGGGGGATATCAGCTGTAGGAATTTGTGATGTTCATTGTGCAGCTGATGTGACCATGGTTCGAAGTATTATATGGTTGGCCAAAGGGTATTATCTTCCAGGTGAAGATGTATTGTCCAATTGTGTTACAGATTCTGTTTGTTACTTGATAAGAAACATTCTAGTAGTGGGAATCAATTGTGCAACATTGTTGACATTTGTTCTGGGAAAGTATGTTACCAGCTGAGTGATTTGTTAAACTCCACTTCCTGGTTTGTGGTTTTATTTCTTAACTTGAAAATTGTAAGTAGAAATTTTTTAAGTAGTGAGCTGCTGCTCTTGTACAGCTCATGTGCATTGAAAATGGACTTGAATTAACAGCAGGTAGAATTCCAGCTTTTATGGCAGTTGGACATTGAACAGAACCCTTGGGTGCTGTGCTGTGACTTTGTTTTCAGGTTGTGTGGTGTGTTCTGAGGGCAAAGCTGATGCAGATGTAAGCTGCAGGATGCATTCGGGTTGTTGATTTATGCTGTAGTCCGTTTGTAAACACCAGGTTTTGGTGACCATATATTAATCCTTGAGGAATATGAGCAAATTAACATAAACAAATAAAGCTGCTGCTTTTGATTTCCTTATTCATGTGTGCTCTGAGAAACTGATTGCATGAGTTAATGTGTGGGAGTTGTACTCAATTGAGCTATCACAAACAGCAGCAAGAGATTTACAGGGAAATAAGTGAGCACTGTTGATTTATGTTGAAGCATAGGACCCTGATGATAAATTGTAATACCTGGTTTAAATGCCTGAATTTGAGCTGTGGATTCAATTCTGGAATTGTACTACATGCTTACTTTAGTCATGACTAATAATTCTAGAACATTTAGGTTTTGGTTAATTTCAAAGCAGTACTAAAAAGCTCACATAATGTTAGGCTTGTGAAGGTCCTGTAGTTCTAAAATGTATTTCGAGTTACATTTCTTTGTTGGTATTGGCATTTTCTCTTTAATACCTGCTGTCAGAGAATTTCCCAGAGGAACTAAAGGAACAGTTATGACTCTGGTTCCACAGTAGCTTATACTACAACAATTTTTACCACAGTCCAACTGAGCTGTTTCAGCATCCAAAACCAAGCCAAAGCTATTTGCTTTTTTCCATTTGGTTATTTTTGCTGAGTTATTATGTTGAAACACCCTAGGAAAAGAGTTTGGTAAGTACTGGAGTCAGTAGAAAGAAGGATTGGGGAGGACCATGTAACTGCATGCGGGAGTTGCCAGTAGTTTGATTTAGGCTGCCATGGATCAGCATTGTAATCTATATAGTACAATCCACTATGGTTTATGTAGAACACAGGTTGCTTTTGATGTTGACTGCAAGGCTTTACAAGGTGGGATAGAGCAGGCTTTTGAAGAACACACATTTAGTCTTACATTGCAGAGAGCAGAGAGCAGATGAAATAAACCGTTACGTGTTTATGAATAGGAAAAAAATCTGGTTATAACTGATGTATCTTTGACAAAGTATGTTATCATTTCAGATTTGTAAGAAATCTTTCACTCGAAGACCTCATTTAGAAGAGCATATGATCCTTCACTCTCAGGATAAACCCTTCAAGTGTACCTACTGTGAAGAGCATTTTAAATCCCGATTTGCAAGACTGAAACATCAAGAAAAATTCCATCTCGGTATAGTAAACCTCCTTCTGACTTGTAAACACTAGATTTAAAGTAAAACCTTCCACCACCATTTTATGTTCTGATCAGCCTGGTTTCCACCCCACCTCCTTTTACAATTCTCTCTTCCACTGTTGTGGGAGAGTTTTTTGAGGGTTTTTTTGTTGGTTGAGTTTTTACTTTTCTGTTCAGCTGTCTTTTTGAGACATTCTGTTGTGCCTAAAAAAGTCAGAATTTTGAGGAGGAAAAAGAATTAAGGTTAGTTTGATTTGAGAACTTTTTGCATTAAATTGATTCTCAGCTATAGAGTCAGATTCTTCCTGAAGTTTTCAAAAGACCTTTTTCTTTCTTACTGAAGTATTTTGAAGACTTTATTACTACTGATTATTTCTGTTGGGTAGGAACTAAATGGGTGATAGTAATGGGAATTTATTATTTCAAGCAGTGTAAGTGGGTTTAATCGCTTTAGACTATTAGTTCTAAATTTTTGCTTTACAGCCACAAAATTTGCCAGAATACCAGGTCTTAGAAATAACTTATCTGAGCAGAAAGCTTACAAAATCTAGCTAAAGTACGCTGACTGTACTAAATATTAATAATTTGTTAGGGAAAAACTTCTGTTTTGTAAATTGATGAGGGTTTTTAAAAGTAACCAGTCTGGGCTTCTTGTTTAGTTTAGCTGACGGTTAATACTACTCTGTGTGTCTGTCTACTCATAGGGCCTTTTCCTTGTGATATTTGTGGCCGCCAGTTCAATGACACAGGGAATCTGAAACGTCACATAGAATGTACTCATGGGGGAAAGAGGAAATGGACATGTTTCATCTGTGGAAAATCTGTCAGGGAACGGTAAGGACTTGAGTGACTACTTCAACTTCAGCAGAACAGAGAAATATTTGGCAGAATTTGATTGATTTTGAATATGCTTTGAGTTTTTAATATAAATGAGAAAATACAAATTCCAGAGTTAGTGTATTAAAAGTTAGTGTCAGGGCCACAGGTAGCATGTGATTTCCTGATCACCTCTGAAATTAGGGGGGGCAACTGTAGGTAATTAGTTATTAAGTGCTAGTATATTAAGAAAGTCTTACCTCTCATTCACTTCACTTAAGGTTCCTGTGTTGTACAAAAACATCTTTCAATTTTTTGGGGAAGATGTTTTCTTTAATGTATGTTTTCCAAATGTATGTTGGGACAATATTTCATTTCTTTACTGATACTGTTTCTAGACACAGCTGCTTCAGTAAATGGTAGGTTGCCATACTGCTTATGAATGCATATATGTGTGTGTATATCCAAATAAATTTATAAAGTCATTTGCATATATTGTGATTTATCAGAGTCAGAGAAATTGAGAAAATGATAGTATGCTTGACTTTAAAGTGGCAGGGACATTGCTTAAAATGAAATTTTACTGGCTTTGTTAAACAGAACAACTTTGAAAGAACATATGAGAATTCACAGTGGAGAGAAGCCTCATCTTTGCAGTATTTGTGGGCAGAGTTTTCGTCATGGAAGCTCTTACAGGTATAGATTTTTATTAAAAAAGCTACTAAACTGTTTTGTTTATTTGGTGATATTAATAATCTGTGAGAAGTAATTTAATTTTTAATACATTAGTGGCTTAAACACAGACAGAATCGCCTACAAATCTTGTATAAAAGTTGAGTTTCTTGCACATCTTAAGCTTTTGCATCTTTGTTATTCAAAGAGAAAATAAGCAGAGGACTAAAATATCCCATTAAATTAATGCCGCATAAGAGAATTCAGCTCAGTTCTTTGTTGCTTTCTAAGAGCAGTTCAGATGTACCTCAGCTGAAAGTTACTGCTTGATACTTACGTGAAGCATTAAAGACTGCATTTTCTGGTATTTTGCATTGAATTAGCAGTACAGATTATGTTAACAAAATTGCATTTTATGGTTGTGTTTATGGCTATAAATGTGCAGACTTCATCTAAGAGTGCACCATGATGACAAGAGATATGAATGTGAAGAATGTGGGAAAACATTTATTCGGCATGACCATCTGACAAAACACAAGAAAATACATTCAGGTAGGTATTTTCTTTGAAATTTGGCTTCAAAACTACTATTTTGAAACAAAACCAAATCAAAAGTTAACTATGGAATTTTTTTTTTCAGTACATGGAATGTTTTAGGCCTGATAAAAATTCCTGTCACTCTTCGTAAGGACTACTAAAGTGGGGTTATATCTTACACGTTTTCAAGGTTTAAAAGCCAAGTGTTTCCTCCATGATAACATAGAAAGCTGAGGGACAGTCAAAAACATGTAACAATGAATTGCTTTAAAAATAATAAATACAAAAAGCAAAAGTGAAAAAGGAGGATTTTTTAATGAGTTCAGATTTCTTTTTTTTAATAGCAATTGTGTGAAACATTATTGCCACAACACAGAAGAAGCTGTCACAGTCTCTTGTCAAAGTTTGTACACTGATCACTTTAATGTAAGAAAATCAGAGAGGTGTTTCTAAAGTCTCTTATGGGAAAGAGGAAAGGAAGGCTGAGGGAATCAGCCCTGTGAACAGATGGAGATGATCACGAGGAAGAAAAATATTCTGTTGCGCTGAGAGCAGAAGGGTTATCAAATGTATAGGAAGAGTGAAGATTCACCAGTGACTCTTTCAGTACGGCCTTCTAGGAGGCAAAAGACTTTCTAGGCAGCATGAAAATACGAAAGTGATCAGAGTCTAACTTCCTGAGCCTTTATTTTGAAAGACAGCTTCTTTTCTGGTGTTTGAAATCAAAATGTCTGCTATGAAATAAAGAAATCTTTGAAAACTCCAAATATAAAAAAAAAAAATCCTCTTTTCTGCTCTATTTGCTTTTCCCCCTCTAGAAAGTTACATTCTTTGACTGTCCACACCCCTACTTACATGAGAAGAAATATTCTGCCACTTTGTGGAAGATCTCAAGATGACTAAAAAGAATCAAGATACTTTTAAACAGCAGCATAAAAGAAAAAGGTAACTATATACATCAGGATAATTAAAAAGATAAATACCGTGGTGTAATTTTAAGTTCTGAAAATTAGTAGCTGAAAATAATTGGTATGCTTCAATAAGCTTCTCTTTTAAAAGTGTTACACCCTGGTCACTCAAACCTGAGGCTAAACCAAGATTCTTTTTCTCTGGGTAGGCACAAAGAGAAAATTCAACCAAAATTTCCCAAGAGGTAAAAGACACACAAAAATTTACTGGCAAAACTATATAGAATTGGGAACATTGGCAAAAGAATAAATGGTTCACAGCATCACTTTTCCCAGCATATACTTGGCTCATTAAACATAGAAAACCTTATAGCCCATCTGATGTGATGTTCCGTGAGAAGAGTTAGAAAAAGAAGAAGAAAGGGAAGAAAACAGAAAGACAGGAAGGATATAGAAAAACAGGCCTGGCTACCAACTCCTGAGTTCCAGCCATGTAGGCTCCATGGTTGAGGTAGGTGAAGGAGAGAGAGAGGTAGCCACGTGCTGGGGCCCCTTAAAACCTTGGCCCCGCCCCCGGGCTTGCCCCCCAGGTGGGAGTTCCAGTGCCTCGGCCACTCAGGGCTGGGTGAGGTGACACCGAGGGGCTGTGTCCAGTGTCCCTTGATGGATGGGGCTGGGGGCATGGAGGTGGGTATGGGGGCGGGGCACCGCTCCACCAAAGCGGGGCCTGACCTGCCCCCTTCCGCCCTCCAAGCTCTTTAAGATGTCTCGAAACAGACCATTTCCTGCCTCTGACAAACAGCTGAATTATTGAAGATACCATATTTCAGGTCACAGTGAAGAGAGTACATTCCTGGTTGTTCACTTCTACCTCTCGTGCAGTGGGCATTTGGGGAAGTGTCTCTTGACTTGAACATAAGTTTCTTTGTAGGAGTGATCTGGAATAGTCATGTATAAAAAGTGGTAAAAACCAACTTGCTTCCTGAATTTTCTTCTCTGATAACAGAGAATCCTTTGAGTAAGCTGTGGAAGAACTTCATTGACTGAACTTTGGGAACATGAAGCTATTGTATATTTTATAATTATCACTCTTAGACATTTAATAAGTTCCACAAGATTTAACCGAAATTTATTGAATTTTACCCTTGTAGGTGAAAAGGCACATCAGTGTGAGGAATGTGGAAAATGTTTTGGCCGTAGAGATCACCTTACTGTTCATTACAAAAGTGTTCATCTGGGAGAAAAAGTCTGGCAGAAGTAAGTGTGGGTTTTTTACAGCTGCATAAGCACTTCTGTACTGTAACTGATTTTGTTGGGACTTGCATGTTTGAGCAGAATTCTAGTAAGTCTGTGTGTTTGCCATGCCTGTAACCTCAGTCTTGATAGAGATACCATTATTACAGTTTGAAGTGGGTGTCAGAAAATTGCCTTCACAGTTTAAGCCAGATATTTTCTTTGTAGCATAATTAAGTAAATAAAACCATTAAAAAAGATCAAATTTTAATCCGTCAATTATCTGTCTCAATGTTGTTCTAAATTAATGGTTTGCTGTAATATTGTCATTGCAGACTATTTAAGACTGAATTATTAGTCATCATGTAAGCACTGTGAGAATTATCCCACACTTAAGGTATTTTAGAAGCTGGCAGCAGATTAGTGGCTCTGAAAAAAAACTTTGAAACCTGAGTTGTGTCTCTAACTTAAAAATGCAGTTGGGTTTTAAAATTCTTCAGCTCTAAAAATAGGCCTCTCAGAGATTTGAAATAAACAGCCCTAGTTATTTTTCAAATGATGTGTTTTAGCTGTTAGGATTCATTAGGGTTGTGTATAAGCCATTATAGATGTGTCTGTCTAAAAAGTACATTACATTGCTTGTTCTGTTGTTTTCCCTTGGTAGGCAGTAACCTACCTAGAAATTCTACAATTCCTAGAACCTCATTTATGGCCTAATTCTGCCAAAAGTAAAAGCTTCTTGTGGGTATTAGGCAGAAAATTGTTACTTAAGGATATTTTTGGGGTCAAAAAAGAAGTTTTAGTGGCTTTTATTCTTTGAATACTTTAGTGCCATCCCGACAGAGAATAAGATTAGAATATTGAAAAGAATCTAATTACCTTATCGGTATGTAAATACCAGAAAGTAGGAATGTAAGTGAGGAAATTTGGAAACTTTGATATTTAGCTATTTTGCAGTTAAAGATTTCAGAAAGGACTGTGCACCTCACTTTATTGTTAGTTGGTTACAGAAAAAATAACATGAAATGTCTTTTTTTTTTTTTTTTAAAGATATAAAGCAACATTTCACCAGTGTGAAGTCTGTAAGAAAGTTTTTAAAGGGAAATCAAGTTTGGAAATGCATTTTAGGACACATTCAGGTAAAACTAAAATAAACCCCAACAAAACCGCAAAACACGTAGGAATGTATTTCTATGCATCAATATTGATCCAATTATTGAATTCATTATGGTTGTTGAGCATTCAGGAAAAGAGTAGGAGAAAGCAGAAAGACTTTATTCATTCTCATATGTTGGCGATTCCTGAATCCCATTCTCTGACTGTTTTAGCTGAAGTACTGACAATCCTCAGCTCAGGTTTGTGGTACACTCTCTACATCTCCTCCTTGAGTTCACTGGTGTTTGTTCTTGCCAAATTTACTCAGACCTTCTAAATGTTTCTGTGGTCCAGAGATTACTGCATTTCAAGTGGTAATCTAAACAAGGGTTTGAACTCCCTTTGGGAACGGTTATGTCCTTTCTGTTTGCCTTTGTTTTTCCTGCCTTATGTTTAGGAAAATCTTTTGAAATATATAGAAGTACAGACTGAGCTCACTTAATACCAGTATCATAACAGTTAAAAGACTGGTTTTTAAATTTCGTTTATATTCTAACATAAATCCAAAGTATTGGGAGAATTGTATGTAAGGAGATGAGTATGCCAGTGTAACTTCTAAATAGACTTCTGATGGGTCTCGATTCCAGAATTGATGCTAAATATCCACTCTTTGTTTTCAGTGAAGTTGTTTTATACTAGGTCTCTATGTTAGGTATTTGCATCTTTAGGTGTGATTTGGTGTTACTCAGAATTACTAATTCTTAGTTCTCTGTCTTTACAGGTGAGAAACCCTACAAATGTCAGATCTGTAATCAGTCGTTTAGAATTAAGAAGACATTAACCAAACACATGGTTATTCATTCAGACGCTCGACCTTTTAATTGCCAACACTGCAATGCAACATTTAAACGAAAAGACAAGCTGAAATATCACATCGATCATGTTCATGGATCAAAGGCCGCAGAAGAGGCATTGGCATCTTCTCCAGAGGAAAAGCTAGTCTCCTTACCAGTGCAGTACACCTCCGATGACAAAGTTTACCAGACTGAGGCTAAACAGTATGTGGAACAGTCCAAAGCGTATCAATCAGAAGCCAAAACTTTGCTGCAGAATGTATCCACAGAAGTGTGCGTGCCTGTGACTCTGGTCCCCGTCCCCATGTCAGACCCCCAAGCAGAGCTAGTGCAGCACAGCGCTCCGTCGCACAGCATCCTTCCCCCGCAGCCCGAGCAGCCGGATTATCAGCGAGCAACAGAGCTCTCCTTCCTCGAGAAATACACTCTGACTCCACAGCCTGCAAATATTGTTCATCCTGTAAGGCCTGAGCAAATGTTGGATCCCAGAGACCAGTCGTATCTTGGAACTTTACTGGGGCTAGATACAACTCCTACTGTACAGAATATTTCAAACAATGAACATTCATGATCAGACCATAACATTCCACCGAATTTACTAAGCCATTAGCCACCGGAAGGCTGATATGGCAACTGAGATTTATATTTTATATTTTATTTGGACTCATAAGTCTTCTGCATAGTTTTGGGAAAACAATTTGTTTACATAATATTTGAACATTTAGGCACATTTTGATGCATACTGAAAGAGTGTTTCTTGTGATTTTAAGAGTTTTTAAAAATCTTATAGGTGGTCTTTTAAAAATTATGCTCTGAAATATCTTTTAAGGATAGTGGCTGAAAATGTAATTACATATCTGGTTATTAATTTAAAAAAATTGTTTGCCTTTCTGCATCTCACTTTGAGTTAATGTTTTAAGTGTAATAGAAAGCATTCTAAAAGAATAAGGACTATATGAAATTCATTAAAATTTATGAGGGCAAGCAGGGCTATAAACCACAAACTTTGAATTATGTTTCACACAGAAATTAATATATAATTTTCTTTGAACCCTCAGGCATTTTTGGAGGGTTTTAAAGTTGGCTGGACTTGAGTCTAGCCAGTGAACACAAGCACTAGGTTCTTCTGAAAAGTGATTTATGGTATTCTACGAAGACACTAAACAAGGTGTTTGATGATCCCCCTGAGTATAATTAGGCTGCCTAAATTTGGCCTCTTAGTTTTTATTTGATCTCTAAAATTGAATAATGTGGGAAGATCTAGACAATGGTATTGTCTAATTTTCTACACTTAGTTCTATATGATTTTAATGTGCATTTTTTCTTGCTTTTTCAATCTTCTTTGTCTTCTAAAGTGTACCCCACACTCTAACTTTGAAAGTAATAGAAGTATTTGCAAGGTCATTTTAATCTATGGAAAGTCACAAGGGATTGGCACTGTTTATCCTTGTTAGGGCATAAGTTTTACCAGGGTCACATATTAATGTGCCCATTTTCAGGTTATCTGTGATACAGGAGAAATCTAAAGACTGCTCCAGAACAGTATTCAATTTCTATTTAAGAAAAAAAAAAATCAATAATTATAAATCTCTTGTGAGTTGCTAATTAAATTGTTTTGTTTCTCACTTTCTTGTACCGTGTTTATAAACCAAAGTCAAACTCTTGAGAGTATTTTACGTCTAATTATTTTTAGCTTTTTCTTTACTAGACATAAGGTTTTTTTTCAAAAAAACCCATTTGGAACTACAAGTTTGGTGTCACCATGAAATCTAGTATAGTTTAACCTCATCAAGCTTTCTATTTTAAGCCTACTTTAAAAATAGTTATTCTGTGCTTTTTTGGTGAATATGATGCCAAAGAAAGTATCTGAAGTAATTTTATAATCTTCGTAATTCTTCACAAGAATTGAATAATAGATTCCCATCTTACCAAGATGAGAATTAAAGTTCAAATTTTTCCCCAGTTTCCCCTGTTCTTAAATTATTGTCTCAAGGAATTTTTAAAATGGGAAGCTGGACGAATGTGTATTATTGTAACTTAAATTTATTCAATGACCTGAGCACAAGGGAGTTGTGGTGACAGGCTCTCTTATCATCACAGTTCTACAAACTCTCAAGTGGCACAGATCATTTTAGATTGTATTCAGATACTTTGGTGTTGGATTTTGTTAATCATCTACTTCAGTGTTGAGCAGTTTGCAGGAGAGGGGCCAGAACTGCCTGAATGTTCATATTTTGAAGCTTGTACCCTAATGGATTCTTAATCTAAACACACCAAAGATTTCTGTTAGCTGTTAAATAGTGGCAGAGTTATAGAATTTTAAGTGTTACCAATATTTAAATAGGACTTAGCCAAAGAAGCACAATAGAAGTCCTAAACTTTAAAAGTTCCGTTTCTAAAACAGGACTACATATGTTTAACTGTTCTATGTTTGTATCTCTAAAGTAAAATTTAGAGCTGTGCTCTGGGAATGTTCAGACTGACGTGCTGTAAATATATCTGGTAAGAAGCTGAAGACTAGCGAATACACAGCAATAACAAGGCCATCGAATGCCACCTGCTGAAAGGACACTATCAAGTACTACCCTTCCTGCTTTCTAACTCCACCTTCATCTTTCAAAATAAAACTGTTTCTGTCATCTGTACACTCTATGGCTTGAAAATGGCTGGTTTATGTGTAGTTTTCAAGTCGACATGTGTGTTACTCATATTACTCATGTGCACATCGAACATGATTTCTACTGCATTTGTAATTGTACTGTTGAAAGTAACCCATCATCAATGGTGTCAGTGCAGTGCTCAGACTAAAAGATTAACTCTTTGTATTTCTTGTCTTTTCTGTCCTACAGTAGAAATAAGTATTGTGGGATTTTGACAAAACAGTGGCTTCAAAGTAGTTTGGTATCTAATTGTTTCTATGAAAGTCCAGTCTGTTTGGAAGGCACTCTAGGAAAACTCTGAAATGGAATTTGGAACGTATTTACTTGATAATGTCCTTTTAAAAATTCTTTCATAATTGTGCCTTTTATATATATTCTAGATAATGGCTTTTTCTCTAATTCAGTTGTTTATTCAGAAAACATTATGGTCAATAACTTTCAAAGGGCTCCATGTTTTTGCATGCCCATCAAGAAATGGACTCGTTTTTCAGAAAAGCGAGCACTCTTTGCTGTTTGGGTGACCAGAATTACTAGTCATTCCTGGAAAAAATGACCTACTAGTTCTTTAGTGTTCTTTTGTTTGCAGATAACCCTACTAGTTAGTGTTCTTACCTGCTGGTCGGGCTGGATCATTGCCAGTTGACAGTGAAAGAGAATAGGAAAGCTTATGTGCTAGATACATAGTTTTTATTTTTATTTAATATCATGGGCTATAATCCATATGGCTTTACATCTATTTAAAATTCATATATGAGCAAGGTAAATTTTCATGGACTGGGACTTCATTTGGTAGGGGGAAGTATCTCGTTTCTGCTTGATAGAGGATAGTTCCTCTCAAGAGGACTGGGGTTGAACGGCAAAGGTCTGCAGCTCACAGCTTATGGATCAAAACTCCTTGGTATCTGCTGCCTCCATTTCAATAGGGGTATGTGCTCATCAGAGTGCATGTGCTCTTGATGTGGAGGGAATATTTACAATAAAGGCTATGTTTTATCTGGCAGTCCCTGGCTCAGCTGAGCATTTATTGCCAAAGAAGGAAGAAGCAGGTGTCTCTTAAAAATATCTCTAAAGGGTGATTAGTGTCACATTGCAAAAATTGGTCTTATCCACATGCTGACCTTTGGGAAGAAGAGTGGAGTCTGTGTTGGTACTCCAAACTGCTGCGTGTTCTGAGAACTTATTGCACTCATTCTGTTTAAACATTAAATTCTGTATTTTTTTGCTATACAAATTTCTGGTTGTAGACTGGGTTACTGCCTTGAATTCTTTTAGTGGATTTTATGTTCAGTTTATTTATTTATATTGGAATTTCCTCTTTGAGCACTGACACTTTTCCTACAGAGGTGTATCTCTCATGGGTTTTTCCGTGCTGGACATCAGTCATTGTAATGGTGAAGATATATCTTTTGTAAGGCTGTGGTTTCCTTAAAAATATAGTGCTACTATACTCTGGATTATAATTTGAGTAGTTTTTTCTAAAGATGGGTCATGCCAGACCACAATGACAAAAGATGTATTTGGTGTCATCAAAGAGCTAAGCTTATTTTCCTGTAATGAATGTGGAAGAGCTCCAGAACTCTGAAGAAT
This sequence comes from Ptilonorhynchus violaceus, assembly GCA_013397565.1. Lineage (NCBI taxonomy): Eukaryota > Metazoa > Chordata > Aves > Passeriformes > Ptilonorhynchidae > Ptilonorhynchus > Ptilonorhynchus violaceus. Next base: position 2,788,229 of record VZRJ01011659.1, read on the forward strand.
GCTTCCAAGGAATCGCCTTGCAGTGTGCTTGATCGAAGGAATAGATGACCCTCAAGATTTTAAATTTAAAATAACTTCTGTGTAGAAGTTTATGAATGTAGAATTATGAATGAATTCTGAGAAAGCTGTTGTAGATGCATAGGTTATTTTTTCCCAGATAACAATAAAAAAAGGTGTGAAATTTTTCTGTATGGAACGTACAAGCATACCTGATCCAGACTGCATGTTCCCTATAAGCCTGAGACTAAAGGGAAACTGAGTGCATTTATCTGCAGGTCCTTGTGACTCCTGTCGTGGGGGGGTTTGCTCTACAATTCGGTCTCACAGTGATTTGGTTGTTTCATTATGTGCATCGAAGAATGTCACTGACAGAATGTAATGCAGGGCCGTCACTTTGCTTAGGCCCATAAGGGTCTTTTTTGTGGTTCATAAGAAATGTTTTAGTCTAAAAGGTTTTGATGAATTAAAGGTAAAAGTGACAAAAATTTTGGAATCCTCCATAACCATTTTGATCATGTTTAAATGTTGGTCCTTTTATATGAGAGAATAAGGTGAAAAGAACTCAATATTTTGTCACTGGTATATGAGATAATGTGTTTTAAGTGTGATCTGTACAGGTTGGTATTTTAGATGGAAGTCTTTAAAGTTGTCTTTTTAGGGGAAATCCTTTGCTGTAAGGGAAAGTTAGAAAGTGTACTGTAAATGTAGAAGTACTCAGTCCTCTGTGTAATTTTGTTTGCTATGGAAGAGTAAAGCTCTTTTGTCTTAACATCGTGTGCTTCACAGGATTTCTTGCAGGCGGGCTTCTGCTAAGTGTTGATTTCTGCCCCCTTCTGTTTTTGAACAGCATGGAAACACAGGATTCTGTGCATCTTTCAATTTTAAAGCCCGTGAAAGAGAAACAGATGAAGCCTATGTTTTCATCAAATTTGTGCGTGTCTCATTCTACTTTTGATTTTAAAATACTTTGTAAATTAAATTCATTTACAAAAAAACCCCCATCTTGGTTTGGCTTGATTTATTAGTTTATTTTTTAAGGTGGGGAGGAGAGCTTTTGATCCCGGAGGTTTGGTGAACGCCGGTGTGTTGATACTTACTTTCGAAGCCCGACTGAGCCCTCACGGGCTGTGCCCGAGGCCCCGCGAGCTCGGGCCGTTTAAATGAAGCGCCGGGCGCTGATTGGCGGAGGAGCGAGGGGGCGCGGCGCGGCGGGCTCGGTCCGTGCGAGGATTGGCGGAGGGGCCAGGGGGCGGGGCGAGCGGGAGCGGCCCGCGCGGGGATTGGCGAGGCCGTGGGTTTGAACGCGCNCGCGCGGGGCGGCGAGGAGGACGCGGACGAGGGCCCCGTGGTGCTGGTCCTGAGCCACTTCTGCCGGCCGCCCTTCCTCAGCTTCGGCCGCCTGCGTGTGGGCGCCTCCCGCACACGCCTGTTGGGCATCGACAACCCCAACGAGGAACACGTCGAGGTTGTCGTCGACC
>VZRJ01011659.1:2789860-2869503 GCA_013397565.1 Ptilonorhynchus violaceus
CAGGGCCGGGAAGCAAGGGAGGAGCGGCGCCGGTTGTGGCGTGGTCCTGCCCGGAGACAGCTAAAGCATCAGCCGGGGTTTGAGGCAGCTGCGGCCGCGGTGCGGGGCGGTGCTGCGGGCGTGTCTCGCGGCTCGCCCCGAAGGGCGGTGGCTGCGGCTCGGGGTGGCGGGGTCGGGCCCCTCGGGCCGGGCCCTGCCGAGGCTGCGAAGGCGCTGCTTCCTGGCTCAACAGGGAGGTGCTTGCAGTGAGCAGCGAAAAATAAAAAGAAATTGATTATTCTTTGAGACTGTTGTTTTAAAGGCAGTAAGAGGTGCTTAAACAGAGACCTGTCAAAAAGTTACAGGATATATGTTTAGGAAAAAGGCTGAGAGCTTATGAAGAGGATGCCAGTTCACTGTTCTGCATGTTAATTGGTGACACAACAGACAGCAAAGTATGCTTAATATAGGAATAAATATTTACAATGCCTAAGGAAGTATAAACTGTGGCTACTCCAATCAATGCCAGTTTTTAAAAGAACAGTTTAGATGAGCATACATCTATAATTGTCTAGACTGTCCAGAGTCTTTGTGAGAGAGGACAAAACAATCCGGACATCTCTTGCAACAATGGGCTTATAAAACCAGGTTGGAGTCTCACTGTGAAGTATTTGAATAATATGATCCTGTAGAAATTAATGAATAGAAAACTTCATGAGTTCCTTGATAATTTGCAGTGTCTTCCTTTTTTTTAAAAGAACTTATATGTCAAATCTCATCTTTACATGTCATTTGAGTAAAAAAATTGACACTTGTGTTTAGGGCCAGCTAAGGTCCTACAAATCAACCTCTGAGTATTAGTTCCACCATAGTTCTCTCAAAATTACTCTAGGGGACTTATTTGGTTAATATGTGCAAAAAAAAAATGTAATTTCTTCTGCAAATCTTCTCCTTTCTACTATGTGTTATATTTATATGTATTCTTTCTTGTTTTCACTGTAGTTTGATTAAGGGGCATATGTCCTTTTAGTAAGACAACATTTTTGATAGGTGTTGCTTAAATTTACATGTCAGAGAGGGAAAATTGACATTTAAACATTTAACAATTGTTTATCGTTTCATGTTGTCAGAATATGTGTTACTTCTATATACTGCTCTTCTTTTGATTGATTACTTGATCTTTAATGTACCTAAATACTAAATATGAAACATTTCTTTTTCTCTAATAGTCTGGACAAAGAATCTTTGTTTCTGTGACGTGGACGCCATTAGAAGAGGGAAAAATCAGAGAACTGGTGACTTTTGTTGTTAATGATGTTGTGAAACATCAAGCTGTGCTCCTTGGTGCTGCTGAGCAGCCCCCGAAGAAAAAGGTGTGTGTTTACTGTATCTTAATTCTGTTACTTTCACATAGGTGATGAAAATATTGTTTTTATTACTAGAAAACTCAGTGAAGAATGATTATAAAGTCATAAATGATGCTGTGTAAATGCCCATTGTCCTCAGTTTTCTTCTAGCTGTGTTGGAAAGTGGGTACTGATGCACTACAGCTTAGAGAATAAAACTAAAACATGACCAAATAAACTGTTTTCGAGCCTGCAAATAATGTACTGTGAATTTTTGATTAGATGTTCTTTTTATAGTCTTTTTAAACTCCTTTGGATATGCTAGTAATGTTCATTTTTGTATGTAGAAGTATTTAGAAAGTCAGCACACTATTATTTATCGTTCTTTTTCAGAAGAGTCTTTGGGATACATTGAAAAAGAAAAACTCTTCAAGAGCATCTGCAATAAAAGTTGAAAAGAGTTCTTCAAAAATTAAAAATGTTAATAAAACATTTCAAGTTTCTCAGAAGGTGAATAGAATTAGAAGTCCACTTCAGTCATGTGAGAATCAGAACACGGTGCAAAATAATATATCCCCAGGAAATGAACCTCTTGCTGGCTCAGAAAATCAGCTGCCTCCCTCTCCTATAGCACCAGTGCCAGAGGAACACGGCAATACTGTTTGCACACCACTTGCCCTGAGAAGGTCCACTACGTTTGGGGATATTGCTGCCTCTGTAAATGAGGAGTTATTGCCGGAAATAGACAGCTGTAACATCAAGAAATGTGTTACTGAGCACAATCAATTGCAGCCTGAAAGTGCCTACAATTCTGGATTAGCACAACTGCCACTTTCAGACAGTGGAGCAGTTCTTAATTGTACGCTCTCACCAGTTTGCACTCCAGAGCACTCTGCACCTGTTTTAAGTACAAGGAGAATTTTAAGTCCAGATGCTTTTGTAAATGACAATTATCAAGCGGATATAGATATAATAGAGCAGCCTATTCCAATTCTGTCACCTGATCAATTTGTGAAGGACAGTTTGTCAGATAAACAGTCAAAGACTCCTAAACCTGAGGCAGCGTTAGTATCATCCATCACTGAGACTTATGTTGTTAAGAGATTTCTACCCTCAAAATGGAAAAAAGATGAAAGTGTAGAAACAGAAACACATGTTCATGTAGAACACAACTTAAATGAAGACTTTGAGTTGCATAATGTAAAATCACAGGTACTTCACTATGATAAACCCAAAGATCACTGCAGTTTTCCTTCTGCAGAGGAACTTCAGACTGACAATCCTTCTCAGAGAGAGCAAACAAAAAAGCGTCCTATTCTTTCTTCAACTGTCATAAAAAGTAAGCCACGTGCTACTGAAGAAACAAGAATGAAAACCCACCAGCCAAAATCTAAAAAATGCCTCAATAAAGCAATAATAGGTGCTGATGTGCCTGTACATATGGAAGCAGAAATACCTAAACACCTGCGAGTTACAGGTCCCATTTCATCTGAAATTAAGTGTCACAATGAAAAAGTAAATTCACCTACTGCATCAACTTCTTCGTGTCGTAAGAGGAAAAGTGAAACATATGTAGACCATAGTAGAGTCACAGCTCCAGTGCATGTGGAAGAAGTGGAAAGGAAAAGAGCTCTTACCTGTAGCATGGACAATCAAACGCATATGACCATAAGACCATCAGCCTTCAAACCCACGAACGGAGAGAGAGCAGGGCAGAGAAAGAAAGTGGGTGAGTAGTGTTTCCTTCATTTACCATTTTCTGAAAGATGCCTTTGATTAGGAAATGTGTATAGTAGACTGAACTGTCTAGCAACAGTCAGCAATATTTCACATCTCTGAAATGTGGGCTTTTGCAATATGTTAGGTGTCTATGTTTTAAAAAATTGAAAACTAGGTTAGAGTTTTGATTATGTAATTGGCTTCAAATTTACTTTATTCCTGTGTAAATTTGTTAATGCCAATAATAGGAAAAGTATCTAAAAGCTCTTCAGCAGAGCCCTTGTTATGAAATTCAAATTTTGTGGAAACTTACTGCACAAGATTTGTCACATATTCACATTTACCATTGTGAATACTTGATTCCATTGCTGTTGTCACATATTTTCAAATGTAGAATCATTAAGGTTGGAAAAGACTTCTTAGACCATCAAGTCCAACCATTAACTTGGCACCACCATGTTCACCACTAAACCATAATGTCAGGTTCCACATCCATGCACTTTGTCAACATGTCCAGGGGCTGGGGTTCCACCACTTTCCTGGGCTGCCTGTGATAATGCCTAACCACCCTTTCAGTGAAGAAGTTCCCAAGTATTTTTCACTCTGACTGCTTTTTACTGTCTATAGTTAGCGTATTGTCAGCCTTGTGTAGATCTTTGTGCCTTTATTTTTTGCCAATACTTTGTTGCTTAAAGATCAGAAAAAGTTTACTTCTTGTATTTCGGTTTATTTTGGGTTTTCTAACTGTTCCATTCCCAAATATGCTCTGGAATGTGAAAAGAATGAGGGTCTGTAGCTTAAAGATGCATTTAATTTGCAAAAGTTAACTAAGAGGAAAAATTCATCATAGCTTTCAGATCAATATAGCACATGCTGCTTTCTTCAGTTCAAATGATCTGTTCTGTGTTCTGGATTTGATTTGGGGCTTTCAGTTGTGCACTTCAATGTCAGGCTTTTTAAGATGGTCTGCATGAAAACAACATGCTGGAAGTGTTACTATGCAGCAGGAAAAGATGCGTTATCTACCAGTTTATTTCTATTAATCCATATCCATAAAGATATATGGGCTGGACAAGGGCAGAGTAGAGGGGAACAATTACCTCCTTGACCTGCTGACCAGGATTCAGTTGGTCTTTTGGGCTGTGAGTGCACACTGTTGGCTCATGTCCAGCTTTTCATCCACCAGAACCCCTAAGCCCCCCTCTGCAGGGCTGCTCCCTCTAAATTCTTCTCCCAGTCTGTTGTGCCACCTGCACTGCTCAGCTTTGTGTCATCTGCAGATGTGCTGAGGGTGCTTTTGATCTCTATCTCTGTGTCATTGATAAAGAGTCCCAGTCCCAACACAGATCCCTGAGGGACACCACTCATCACCAGCCTCCACCTGGTCATACAACCATGGACCACAGCTCTCTGGCTGTGTCCATCCATCCGATTCCTTATCCACCCAACAGTCCACCCTTCAAATCCATATCTCTTCAATTTGGAGATAAGGATGCCGTGTGGGTCTGTGTGGAAGGCCTTACAGAGCTCTAGGCAGATGACATTGGTTGGTTTCTGTTTTTGACTGTGTCAGCCACTCCATCACAGAAGGCCACCAGGTCAGGCACAATTTGTCCTTAGTAAAACCATGCTGACTGTCTTGAATCACCTCCTTGTCTTATGTGTGTTTTAACATGGCTTCCATGAGGATCTGTTCCACGATATTCCCTGGCACAGAGGTGGGGCTCACCAGTCTGTAGTTTCCTGCATCCACACATCTTCCTTCCTTCCCTTTTTAAATCATCAATATCTTTTAATTCTGAAGTACCATTTTGTCAGGCAGCATCTCTAGTTCATCTGCAACAGAATACTTTTTTATCCTTCTTTTGGTGTTAATGTGAAAAAATGATTGTGCTAAAAGGCTTTGTTTTACCTTGTTGAGAAAGCCTGGATCTGCATTTTTCCTTGTGTTTTATTTAAGTCCTTCTGTAGCTATGTGTTGGATAATATCTATTAACTAGTGCCTTAGTGCATAAACTAACACAAGTCAGGCTGCTCTGAAATGGGTATCAATGTAGTAAGCTGTCTAACTGTGGGAAGAGGTGAATAAAGCCCTAAAATTCATCTCTTACCCCAAATGTTTATAGAATACACACTTTCACGTGTTCTAATGGAAGTTTGTACAAATTAGCTTAGTGTTCATAGCCATATAATGAAATTCAAACAGTACATTTCCTTAAGTGTTATGAAAGAACTGTGACATACAAGAGCCCTCCTTTACTCTTGAACATATTTCCCTTTTAATTGTAGCCAAAATGGTTTGTGTAACTTCCTGTCAACAGGAGGTTATTGATATTTTGAATGGTTCATGGGCAATTACTCTAGTTCTGTGCTTTAGAAGTGATATGAACTTTAATACATTGACTTTCACTGACACATTTGCTGTTGATATTTGTGTGTTAATGCTGGTAGGTTCTTCACTTCAGAAGGCATCTAAGACTACCAAGAGAATTAATAAACCGGTTCCTGGATTGGCCCAGTCTCATCTGATGTTTGTGAAACCACTGAAAACAGGTAGGCAGACTCCTGGTGTTTAGTAAAACACTCAACAGAATGTTACAATTGTACTGCTGGTGTCAGGTAAGACCCAACTGATTAGAGCTGAGATGAATAGAAGATAGTACCTAAAATGAGTCTAATATCTAGCAGAACAATGTATGTAACCTTGTGTGATCTGTTTTGACTACTCATAAGAAAATTAGTTGCAACAGAAGGCCAGATGAATGTAAATGTGATTTTCTTCCAGATTGGCCTGGGAGTGTAAAAGCTACATTACAGTTATGCTCCCAGCTTACTGATGATTGTCAGCTAAATGCCTCTTCCATATCTGATAACATTTTAAAACAACAACAGAATACCTAAGAAGAGAAAATTTCTTGCCAGCAAGAAAAAATTTTCTGAGTTAAGCGTGCAAAGTTGATCTGATCAGAAAAATGCATCTATAGAATGGTTGTTCCTGATGTAATCCAGTTCAATTTGGGTTTGCCCCATTGCAAATGGCTTGGGTTCCAGATATAGTTTCTTAGTTCTTGTGCTTTAATAGCTCAATCCATGTTTTGTGACTGAAATGTATTGACACTAAATGGAGTGTCAAACGTTTCACAATGAAATGTATGTTGGTTATCAAATATTTCAAGAACTGCAGAGACTTACTTTTTACTTTTTCGTTTTTTTAAAGTCATCCCTAGGCACCCAATGCCTTTTGCTGCTAAAAACATGTTTTATGATGAACGTTGGAAGGAGAAGCAGCAACGAGGTTTCACATGGTGGTTAAATTTCGTACTTACCCCAGATGACTTCAGTGTAAAAACAAATACCTCACAAAGTAAGAGTCCAAGAACTTTGTCTTTTCATTTTCTTAAACATTATATAATGTGCTTTATTAACATTAATGAGTGGTAGTATTTATTTAACACTAAACCTTTTCAGAGTCACGTTTTTCCCCTTCTGATGAGTATGGATGGCTCACTTGCTTATGGCAAGCACAGCACACCACGCCCCTGCATGGGGAGTGTGCTCTGCAACAAGAATGCACTGGAATGTGTGGCCGTGGCACTCCTCAGTGGGTGTTTAGTGGGGAATCCCCACCTGCTGGAAAACATCATAGCTGACACTTTACTAAAAGGGTGGTAACCTACTTTTTCCTCTATCTTTAGCTTCAAATGAAAAAACCGAAGATGGAACCATTAATCTTTAAACTGAATTCCCAGCACTGCTCACCTATGAAATAAGTGTTGTTATATTTAATACTCAACTAGTATTCTTGTACTTGACAATATATGTTTAGTGCAACAGCTGTCAAGCTTCCTGAAGGATAAATGATTAGTCAGAACGAAAATAACAAAATGTCAACTTAGAGAGGGAAAAAATAAATGAGGTGTGCAAAGCTACTTTTATTTGAGATGTAATTACATACTTTTTGTGTGTGTTTAAACAGTAAATGCAGCTGCTCTTATCTTGGGAGAAGAGAACCATCACAAAATGAGCCTTCCTAAGGCACCCACGAAAGATGAGGCATCTCTAAAAGCTTACACAGCACGCCGGAAGCTGAATAAGCTCCGACGCGAAGCTTGTCGCCTCTTCACCTCCGAACCCATGGTCAAAGCCATTCAGAAACTGGAGGTGGAAGTAGAAACCCGGCGCTTGCTGGTCCGTAGGGACAGACACCTCTGGAAAGACATAGGTAAGAGTACTAGAACCTGGCATTCTCTCTTCTTGTAAGTAGGAAAAGGATTCTTCACACATTGGGTTTGTTTAATTGGTTAATAGAAACTTTTGCATTAATGCGAAACGTTTGCTGGATCTAATATTACACGATGCTCTCTTGCAGGAGAAAGGCAGAAAGTCCTTAACTGGCTTTTATCTTACAACCCCTTATGGCTGCGTATAGGTCTGGAGGTAAGTGCACTGTGTATAGTCTATAATCTAAGTTTAAAGGACATGTAGCAATTTTTTTTAGTAGGGGTTGTTTTGGTTTTTTTTGTATTTTCTGTCATACTAATTCAGGTAGGTTCAATGATTGCATATCTTTTAAATTGTTACAACGTACTTGCTTTAAAAAAGTGCTTACCTTATTAAGAAGGAAAATATTTAATCAAGGAAAGTGGAAGTTAATTCTCTGACCAATAACACAAAAGCATTTCCCTGTCAGTTTCACTTTACTAAATTGGAGTAGAATGTGGTTGTCTTAAAGAAGTTCCTGATTGATTCCTCAGATGTAGATGATCATACATGTTTTGAAATGAGATTAGATCTTCTGAAATTTCCTTTGGCTTTAACCTTCAGTGAGTCATTTGAAAACTGTTTGATTTTTAGAGACTAATTACCATTAGCTATTTCAAAATTTCAGTAATGTATATTGTTTAAAATATCAGGTAGTATTTAAGGTAATTTTTAACACTTATTTCTGTTTTTTTTCCCCTTCTTTCATATTAGACTGTTTATGGAGAACTGATCGCTTTGGAGAGTAATAGTGATGTTATGGGTTTAGCAATATTTATCCTTAATCGCTTGCTTTGGAACCCTGACATTGCAGCTGAGTACAGACATCCCACTGTGCCCCACCTTTATAGAGAAGGTAATGACTACTTCCAAAACCAACTTATTTGTAGCACTTAATTTTTAAACTGTCACTTAATGAGTTCTATCTTTTTAGGTCATGAAGAAGCTTTGTCAAAGTTCACACTGAAAAAATTGCTGCTGTTAGTTTGCTTTCTGGATTGTGCCAAACGGTCCAGAATGATTGACCATGACCCTTGCCTCTTTTGTAAGGATGCAGAGTTCAAGGTAAGAGCTGGGATTTGATGTTTCCCTCCAGTATTGTCCTAAGACTCTATGTAGAATTTTTTAATTGTTTTTAATTTGACAAAAGTTAAAGCTGTGTGAACTGGCTAAAAATAATTAAAAATATATATAATTTTAAGAATTAGACAAGGAAATATGAAGTGTAATTAGGGGGGACGAGGGATGAAGATTGTACTCTGCTTGACAAATATTGTAGTGTTAAGATTTTCTTTTTTTTTTTTTTTTTTTTTTAAATTTTAGGCTAGCAAAGACCTCTTGCTTGCATTTTCCCGGGACTTCCTGAGTGGTGAGGGTGACCTTTCCCGCCATCTTGGTTTCTTAGGACTACCTGTCAGTCATACCCAAACTCCACTTGATGAATTTGATTTTGCTGTAACAAACCTGGCTGTGGACTTACAGTGTGGCATTCGTCTCGTGTGCGTTGATACAGAATTCTATTGAAATATTTATTTTCTTTTATGTAATACTTACTGTGAGCTCATCAGAGGCATTAAACCGTGCAATTACCTTTGTTAGGAGAACAGTGGAGCTTCTCACCAAAAACTGGAGTCTTTCAAAACAACTGAGAGTTCCTGCAATAAGTCGTCTACAGAAGATGCATAATGTTGATATCGTTCTTAATGTCCTTAAGGAGCGAGGAGTGCACTTGAAAGATGAAAGTGGTAAGGCCTAGAAGTCAGGGTTTTTCTAGGTGCATCAGATAACTAGTGCACACTTTAATTTCTTGTTTTGCTTGATAGGTGCTTCAATTGACTCCAGGGATATTGTGGATAGACACAGAGAACGAACGTTAGCACTGCTGTGGAAAATTGTCTTTGCCTTCCAGGTACTATTCAATTACTTATTTTGTTTGTTTGTTACTAGTTGTGAAGGAGTAATAATGAAAACAACAGTCTTTCAGGAATATTTGTTGTCTGTGAAAGCCTCTACTAAACAAATTTTAGACTGAAATTATTTGCTTTGTGCATTCAAACTTCCATATAAACTTCACTTAACTGCTCACTGTTCCCTAACAATACAGCTTGGATAACCTTTTAACTGTGTTTTGTCATATACATTCATTCAAGTTTTTGGAAAACACTGAACTTCTGAGTTTGTGCTGTATAGGAGCAGAATTGATACTTAAAAGTAAAATAATGTTGATCTCAAACTGCTAGTAAGTTAGTAAGAGTCTACTAACTGAAAAGGACATTTTGATGTTGCATTGATAGACAATTAGAGAGTAATCTCTGAAGTTATAGCTTTTCTACTATTCTTTGTTTTTCTCTGAAACAGTCAATTTGATGAAACGTTCTTCAAATAAGAATTCAGATTTCTTAGGCATTACTGCAATGGCATTTCAAAGCCACTAAAAAAAATTAGTAGAGGAAGCAAAAATAATTTTAAGACTGTTTTAAGAGTTAACTTGAGTCAGAGAGCATTTTAAAAATAAGTATCCATCTGACAAATCCGGTTGGAAGGAACATAACCTATGAAAGGCAAAATAAAGTAAAAGTTGAGGTGGAATTTCACCACTAAGTAGTCAGAAATGTAAGTGCAATTAACTATATGTAAAGGAAGAATATTAAAGACTACAGCCACAGAACTATCCCTAAGCTAGAACAACATGATAAAAATCAAATGTAATTATTTTCTTTCTCAACTGCTTGACTTATTGAGTAGTTAACGTCTTTCAGTTAGTTCTCCCGATGCATGTGTCACAGATGCATTGTTTTTGATTAAACAAATAGTTTCAGTGAGTAGTGGCTTTATCCAAGTGCTGTGGATATGCTGCTTGTTCTCCAAATCTTCACCCATTGTCACAACACCTGCTTAAGTCCTCTCGGAATTCCTTGAAAAAGGAAGATTGGTGCATGGGCTCAGCAGAAATGCAGGTGGGACTCTGAAATTGTTCTTTCCTCTGAGAGCACGTTGAAATTACACAGGCTGTTTCAGAGAACTTCCCTGTTTCTCCCAACTATTAACTAATGAAGTAACTGTTTTATACAGAACAGTGGGAAGGGTAGATTTAGGGTTTTTTATCTGCCATCTGTGCTGGCAAATCCAGACTATCCACTACTAATTGTGGGGCGGGTACTGCTAAGAAGTGAGCACAGTTTCTCTTTAAAATGCCGCGTCTAAAGCTCTGCATCCAGGGGCTGTAATGCATGACATGTCAGACGGTTGACGTGTCAATTTTTTTGTTTTTCTTCCTAATAGGTGGATGTTTTTCTGAATGTGGAACAGTTAAAAGAAGAAATTGAATTTTTGAAGAACACGCACAAGAGAAAAGCACAATTGGGCACTATCAAGACTTCTCCAAATTGTTTTGGAATACAGGAAGACAGTAGTAACTTCTCAACTCTGAGTTACAGTGAAAATGTGAAGCTGCTGATGGCATGGGTTAATGCTGTTTGTGGATTTTACAATATCAAGGTACATACTTTTGTGTATTTCACAAATACACCCTGTGCTGTTGTAATTCTTTACAGAGCAGAGTTCTTCAAACTATCAAATATGTAGTAGCAGTCAATGGTAATTATTTGTAAATATCCTTCTGGACTTTGTTTAATTTGATTTGAAATAACCATCGTTTTGTGAGTTTAGCTGCAGCTCTCTTTTTAAACAAATCTGAGCAAAAATATTTCACCTTCCAGTTAATCTTATGCATAAAAATGCTTTTTAAAAAACAGAACATTTTTTGCTGGAATGTAAGTTGTTTGTGGACTTTTAATGAGGGTTCATTGTAAAAGTATTTCTGCATAGAATTTTCACTGTTTATAACAACTGTGAGAATTAAACTAATGTTTGGGATAAGGTCAATTCATCTCCTCAGAGATGTATGTGTAGAAGGGATATGTTTGCTCATTCCAAGAAGGGAAGCCCTGGTCAGTTCCTGACTCTGGTCGGAACACAGTCACAGCTGCTAGTTTTTCTGAAGGGTAAAACAGAGAGCTTTGAACTGATGCAACTTCAGAACTTATTTCTCCATTGAAAACCTTGTGTAAAGGTATCTGTAGAAGTTTATTTGGGATCCTTCTGTAGAAGGATTGGTTTCTCTTTGATTTCTTAAAAGATTCCCTTTTAAATTCATTGTGTAATGACTCACACCTGTTTTGTTTTCGGGTTCTCACAGCTGTATGTCACTATACAGCAAATGTTCACTAGGAAGCACTAGCCACCTAATTTTTGTTAAAAAATAATTTACATTTGGTCACATTCAAAGGTACTAGAGAAGAAATTCTCTATCCAGTTTATACCAATTAACTGGTAATAAAAATTGAAGGAATTTGTATCTTACTGTATTTTATTTAACAGGTGGAAAATTTCACGGTGTGTTTCTCAGATGGTAGAGTATTATGTCATTTGATTCATCATTATCATCCCTGTTACGTGCCTTTGGAAGCTGTGTGCCAACGAACAACTCAAACTGTGGAATGCTCGAAAACTGTTACAGTGGGACTAAACTCTTCCTCCTCATCAGAGTCTGATACTTCTCTAAATGTTGTGGAAGAAATATTTGACCAGAGTGAGTTATTTGATGCACAGAAGTTCATGTTAGATCTATTTCTTTGGTGCACAATTTGATTTCACTAATGTTTTCTCTTTACAAAGCTGTAACTCCCTCAGTCCTATACAAGGAACTCTTGGACAATGAAAAGAAAAACTTCCAGCTGATCAATGCTGCAGTTTCTGACCTAGGTGGGATACCAGCAATGATTCATCACGCAGACATGTCAAATACAATTCCTGATGAGAAGGTAAAATGCCTTTAGAGTTGATGTAAACATGTTCTGCCCTCCTGTGAACGTGTCCTGCTCTTTTGTAAGCCCTTAACCTGCCGTGTTTGTATAGGTTGTTATTACCTACCTGTCATTTCTGTGTTCGCGGCTTCTGGACCTTCGCCAAGAGACTCGAGCTGCACGATTGATTCAGGCTGCTTGGAGGAACTACAGGCTGAAAAGGGAACTGAAACTCTCTCAGGTACTCTTTGCTTGTGCAATATTCATAGCTTCTACTCTGAGAATAAATACAGAATATAAATTCACTGGAGTCTACAGGTTTATTGGAATAATATTGGCGTTTAAACTAATGAGTACCATTTCTATCATCAAAATATGCGCCCTTCTTGGTGGTGTAATCTGCTAAACCTCACTTTTCTTTAAAACTGTTCTGAAGTAATTACAGGTGTTCAAAGTCTACTGTTCTTTTTCTTGTGTTCTGTTTACAGCATGTCACCCGTTATGCTCTTTCCCAAATATTTCAAATATAAAACAGTTGTGCTACTTCCTTAAAACAAAAAGGAGTAGTTAATTTTTAATTTCTATTAATGTCTCCAAGATGAGAGGAGTAACTAACTTCTGTATGCATTAACTATTTTTGTTCAGGAGCTAAACTTCACCAGTTTTTGAATTGAATTTCAGGAGTTCTGATATTTTGTCTTGCTTTTCTGGTAGTTACACCAAATCTTGTGAGGGTTTTAGAACTATGACACCCTTAAGGTTGATAAATGCCACCACCGTGTCTTACTGAGTTGCATGTTATTTGATGTTGGAACAGCGTTCAAGTGAAACATTCTAAGAATCTGTGGTGTAGAAAGGGACAGAGGTTGTATTTAGACCTTTTCATTTCCAGTTTCTTTACTTTATAAAATCTCAGCTTTAATGATGATGACGAAACATTCGCTTTTACAACTCTTTTGAAACAACTAATAGTAAAGATGCTGGTGGGGGAGTAGGAATCAAAATCAAAACCCTTTCAGCATTGCAAGCATTATTTTTTTAAATTAATCTTACAATGTGCACATATGTCATTTGCCCTTTGATAGGATAGGTTATCAAGAGGATGATCCAAATATTGATGTTTACATTTGTTAGTTGCTTTTTCCTTTTAGTTTGATGTATATCAGTTTGTTAATACCATCTTTGGGTTATGATAAAAACATTGGTTGGTCTGTGCAAGCAAAACTCTGGGCTAGATGGATATTAGCTGGTATGACTTACCTTTCTACTTTTTAATAATATTTATATATAGATGGAAAGCATTCTGGTGGGCTTCACTAGTGAGGATATCTTAAGCTGTTATGAGAACTAAAATTGAGGCTTAAAAATGGGTTGCTCAGAAGTGCTGAAAAATTGAGTTTCAAAGAAGAAAGAAGTGTGAAGGCAGGAGGATGCAGATATAAGTGATACCACTCTCTTAGAAAGAACCTGATGCTGAAATAAAATGTTTTATCTCAGAAAAGTACTTTTACTAGAGTAAAGAAAAGTTGTGGTATCAACAAGCCTAATTTTTATGAGATTGCTCGATTGTTATTCACATCAAAAATTTGAGTGAAAATTCCATACCTAACTGTTCGGAGGGAATTTACTCTTTGTAGGAAAGGGACAGAGCTGCTCGGATAATTCAAAAATCTGCAATAAACTTCTTGGCTCGTCGACGCATCCTGAGGAAAGAGAGTGCAGCCATTTTCATCCAGAAGCATTGGAGAGGATACTTGGCCAGGATGACTTTCTTCAATCTGAAAAAGGCAAAACTGGAGGAAGCCAGAAATAAATCTGCCACAGTCATTCAGGTAATACAATCTAAAGTGAGATTACACAACAGGGAAAACACTCTGAAACCTCTAAGAAACAGCCTTGTTGAAGACCATTTGTGCTGCTTGCACATTCACGATCTTGGTGAATATTTTGGAATACCATAAGCATTAAAACACTGGGCCTTAAACAGTCAGTGTAAGGACTGATCAGATTGTGTTGGCTTTCTTCTTTGCAGCTGCTGAACATTACTTAAAGAAGCTTTCAAAAAAATTTTAAAATTACTCTCCTGGTGTTATGTCACCTGCAGCGGGCACATTCAGAGTGTCAGACATGGCAATGGTAGTTGGGGCAGTTAATTCAGTTTCTCAAGATACTTTTGCCACCATTACCCAAAGATAAATATTGCACTTCTAAGACTTGTTAGAATGCATATTAAAGAATTGCTGATTTATCAAATAGTTTAAAAGGGAATCTGTTGTTACCAGGGCAAATTGAGGCTTTTCCCAGAAGGTAAAATGCTTAAAAAAAGCAATGATTCAAGCATTTGGCTTTTAGTTTTTGATTTTGGTCTTTTTTAAATATAGATTTCTGGGTTTACCTTCCTAGGGATTAAGACCTTGAGATAAGGTCAGCTGGTTAGAGCATGGTGCTAATAACACCAGTGTCATGGGTTTGATCCTGGTATGGTCCATTCACTCAAGTGTTGGACTTGATGATCCTTATTGGGTTCCTTTCAACTCAGGATACTCTCTGGTTCTGATAAGTAGGACTAAAGAAATCTTTAAAAGTCTAAAGATGACAGTCATCATTTGGGCTTAACTTGAAATACTGTGAGGAAAATACTAAGTTTTTTCTTTTTTCACCTGCAGGCTTATTGGAGGAGATACTCTGCTAGGAAAAGATATTTACAGCTAAGACACTATGTTATTTTTGTACAAGCAAGGATAAGGATGGTGAAGTCTGTTGCTGCATATAAACGAATTGTTTGGGCTACTGTTACAATTCAGAGGCATCTGTGTGCAACTAAGTTGGCAAAAATAGATCGGCAAAGATACGAAATCTTAAAGTCTTCAGCACGTACTATTCAGTCAGCATTCAGAAGATGGAGAAAATACAAAATTCAGCAGAAAATTAAAGCAGCTTTGGTGATTCAGAATTATTTCCGAAAATGGCAGTCTTCAAAACTGGCCAAAAGGAGGAGGGCTGCCCTTGTCATACAGTCTTGGTACAGGATGCACAGAGACCTGAAGGAGTATCTACATATTAAGCAAAATGTTATCAAGATTCAGGCTTGGTACAGGTGTCAGCTGGCCAGACGTGTTTACCAGGAACACAGGGCAAAAGTAGTGACAATTCAGCAGTATTACAGAGCTTATAAACTAGGGAAAGCTGACAGAGAGTCTTATTTGCAAAAGCGTGCAGCAGTGATAGTTCTCCAAGCTGCTTTTAGAGGCATGAAGGCACGTGAGCTGTACAGGCAAACAAAAGCAGTGTGTGTTATTCAGTCACTGTGGAGAATGAAACGAGAGAAACAAAGATTTCTACAATTAAAAAAATCTGTTACTACATTGC
This sequence comes from Ptilonorhynchus violaceus, assembly GCA_013397565.1. Taxonomy (NCBI): domain Eukaryota; kingdom Metazoa; phylum Chordata; class Aves; order Passeriformes; family Ptilonorhynchidae; genus Ptilonorhynchus; species Ptilonorhynchus violaceus. The sequence continues at coordinate 2,805,339 of VZRJ01011659.1, forward strand.
AGTCACATGTGAGAAAATACCAACAAGTAAAAAGATACAGAGAGATGAAAAATGCTGCTTCTGTAATTCAAACCTGGTATAGGGCACACGTGGCCGCTAAAAAAGCAGCTGCTGCTTTCCAGAGGGTGCGCCTGGCTGCCATTGCTCTCCAGTCTGCCTTCAGAGGGATGCAGGCCAGGAAGGAGGCTCGCATGTTGAGATCCGTGATCAAAATTCAGTCAAGTTTCCGGGCTTACGTGGCCCGGAAGAGATTTAAAAACTTGAAAGATGCCACAGTGAAGATTCAAGCTCTTGTAAAGATGAGGCGAGCCCGTAAGCATTACTGTGCACTAAGGGAAGCAACACTTAATGTCCAGCGGAGATATCGCTCTCGGAGATGTGCTCTTCAGCTTAAAGAGGATTATAGGAAATTGAAGGGAGGTTGCGTAAGAATTCAGGCTCTGATTCGAGGCTATCTTGTCAGGAAACAAATACAAAGGTGGAGGGAGACTGCAGTATTTCTTCAGGCCTGCTACAGAATGAAAAGGGACCGGCAACGGTACTTAAGCATCTACAGTGCTGCCATTGTCATTCAACAACGTTATCGTGGGTGCAGAAAGACCCGGTGTCAGAGGCAGGAGTTCTTGCAAGTTAAAAAAGCAGCTGTGTGCTTACAGGCAGCCTACAGGGGTTATAAAACACGCAAAAAGCTTAAACTTGAATACACAGCTGCTATTAAAATTCAGACTGCTTTTAGAGCTCATGCTGCACGGATGAAACTCAAGGCAATGGTTCAGGCCTCCATTGTGATCCAGAGGTGGTACAGAAATTGTAAGGGTGGTAAGAGGCAAAGACTGAACTTCTTAATGACAAGAACAGCAGTGCTTTCTTTACAAGCAGCTTTTCGTGGCTGGAAGGTACGAAAGCAGATTCAAAGACAGCATGTTGCTGCTACTAGGATACAGTCTACGTTCAGAAAATTCATAGCTGTGAAAAAATTCAGGCTTATGAACCACGCTGTGCTAACTATCCAAAGGCATTACAGAGCCAACATTATAGCCCAGAAACAACGGCAGGAATACATTCAGCTGCGTAACTCTGTGGTGTATCTTCAGGCAGTATGGAGAGGGAAAGCTGTGAGAAAAACAATTCAGAAGAAACATCATCTTGCAACAATTATTCAGTCCTATTACAGAATGCACATAAATCAACTAAAATACAAGAAACTAAGACAAGCCACTCTGGTGATTCAGAAATACTACAGAGCCTACTGCATGAAAAAAACCCAACGTGCAATTTATCTAAAAACAAAGGCAGCTGTCTTAGTCTTGCAGTCTGCTTACCGTGGGATGATTCTGAGGAAACAACTGAACCAACTAAACAAAGCTGCTGCAACTATACAAGCTGCCTTCAAATCTTACCTGGTCAAAAAGGAATATGAAAGACTTAGATCTGCAGCTACAGTCATTCAAAGGCGTTACCGTGCACTTATTCACGCTAAATGTCAAAGGCAGACATATCTGTCTTTAAAAGGAGCCACAGTCAGAGTGCAGGCGATTTATAGAGGTGTAAGAGTGAGGCGACAGGTTCACTGTATGCACCAAGCCGCTGTTTGCATCCAAGCCACGTTTAAGATGCACTGCATGAGCATAAAGTATCGATCAATGAGAGTGGCGGCAATAAGAATTCAAAGGCAATACAGAGCATTTTGTTTGGGCAAAGTACAACGCAAAAAGTACTTGGAACTAAAGAAGTCTGTTATTATCCTCCAGGCTGCCTGCAGAGGCATGAAAGTCCGACAAGACTTAAAATCTATGCACAAGTCAGCAGCAATAATACAGTCCTACTATCGAATGCACAAACAACAGAGGGATTTCAGGAAAATGTTGCTTGCAACTAGGCAGATTCAGCAGTGGTTCCGTGCCTGTAAGGACAGAGATGCACAAGTTCACCACTACATGATTATGAAAAATGCTGTACTATGCATCCAGGCTGCTTTCCGTGGTATGAAAACAAGAAGGCTTATCAGAACTATGAATGAATCAGCTGTGATTATTCAAAGAAGATTTAGAACTTTTCTCGAAAGAAAACATTTTCTGTCCATTAAGTCAGCTGTTGTTGTAATTCAGAGAAAATACAGAGCAACAAAACTAGCAAAAATTCAGCATCAAAAATATCTCTCTCTCCTTAATGCTGCTGTTATCATACAGTCTGCTTATAGAGGATTTGTGGTAAGAAAAAGAATGCAGCAAATGCATAAAGCTGCTACAGTTATTCAAGCAATGTTAAGAATGCGTAAAATTTACACTTCTTATCAAGCACTCAGGCTTGCTTCAGTAATCATACAGCAACGTTATCGAGCTTACAGGGAAGGGAAGCGTGTGAGAGAAAAGTACTTAAAACTGTGTAATTCTGTTTTAGTTCTTCAAGCTGCCTATAGAGGAATGAAAACGAGAAGCTTCTTGAAGAAACAACATGAGGCAGCACTTACAATACAGAGAAACTACAGAATGTATAGGCAGTACTGTCATTACAGAAAAGTTCGGTGGGCAACCCAGCTAATACAGAGAAGGTACAGAGCCCATAGACTAAGGAAAATTGCTGTACAGCGTTACTGCTCGTTAAAGAAAGCAGCAACTTGTATCCAGAGGGCTTTTCGAGACATGCGAGCGAAGAAACAACAGCAGGAAATGCACCGTGCTGCTACTGTAGTTCAGAAAAACTTTAAAGCCTTTAGAGAACGTCAGAGATATCTCTCTCTTAAAGCAGCTGCTCTTGTGTTTCAGAGAAGGTACCGAGCTTTGATTCTGGCAAGGCAGCATGCTTTGGAATATTGCTGTCTCCGCAGAGCAGCTATTCACATCCAGGCTGTGTACAGAGGTGTCAGGGTGAGGAAGAGTCTCAAGCACATGCATTTAGCTGCTGGTACAATACAGTCAGCCTACAGAATGCTCAGGGATAGAAAGGCCTATCAGAATATGAGAGCTGCAGTTATTGTTATACAGACCTACTATCGATCCTATATGAAAGCAAAGAACCAACGAAAGAAATATCTCACAATGAAGAATTCTGTTCTTGTTATTCAAGCATCATACAGAGGCATGAAGGCACGGCAGGAACTGAAACTTCTGCATATTTCAGCAATTGTGATACAGTCCAGTTATCGCATGTATGTACAACGTAGGTGCTACAAACAGCTGTGCTGGGCTGTCAGAGTCACGCAGCAGAGGTTCAGAGCCAAAATGGCAAAAGAAGCTGCCATGAAAAACTACACAAAAATAAGAAGGGCTGTCATTTGCCTTCAGGCTGCTTTCCATGCTAAGAAAGCCAGGCAGTTGTACAAAGCCAATGTTGCTGCACGGCGCATTCAGTCATTCCTACGAATGCGCATGGAGAGGAGACGCTTCCTTGCAAAGAAATCGGCAGCAATAGTGATCCAGTCAATGTTCCGATGCCAGAGAACAAGGACTCGCTATAAATTGATCCAGAGTTCAGCAGTTGCTATTCAGAGGTGTTACAGATCGTGTCACAGGGCTCGTTTACAGAGAGCAGAGTATTTGGCTCAAAGGCAAGCAATAGTAATTATTCAGTCTGCCTTCAGAGGTATGAAAGCAAGAAAAATAGCCAGGCAAATACGAGCTGCGAGAAAGATTCAGTCTTTCCTTCGGATGGCTCTGCAGCGTAGAAAATATATTCAACTGAGAGCAGCAGCTGTTACATTACAATCCTATTACTTAATGCATAAATGTAAATCACAGTATACAAGCTATAAAAGAGCAGCAGTTGTCCTGCAGCAGAACTACCGATCCCACCTGACTGTGAAACGCCAAAGAATGACTTACTTACAAACCCGGAGGAACATTATCATTGTGCAGGCCACAGTCAGAGGATACATTGAAAGGAAGAGGTTTCGCAGAATTAAAGAAAGCACAATAAAAATTCAGGTACTTTTGAATGAATAGTAGTGGGGTTTGGGTGCATTAAAGATTTACTGCTCTTGCAAACCACAGTTTAAAGCTAAAGCTGAATAATTTCTGAATACTATGTGGCAGATGTATAAAGCTTACTATCACAGCATACAGAAATAAGGTTCTTAAAGACAGAACTGACTTTCACCTCTATTACTAAATATTAGTGGCTTAATGAATGGTTTTTTTGATGGGAATGTGAACAAAAGTTGTCTTGATGTATAGAAATAAGAGGGTACTGGTAGTGGGTATAAAGTGACATAAACAGCAAAAAACACGACTGCTACATTCTTTAGGACTGATGTTTAGGAAGGTGTGAGTAAATCAATGGTGTTAGTCCTCCTAGGTTTATTAAATGGTCCTAGACTAATATGAGTGCCTAGCTAACATTTTAAAAAGGAATTTAAGGAGGGAAATTCCCCCAAATCAGGGAAGAAATTATGAGAGATGATTTATTTCCCTAATTTGTGGCTCTGAGCAGCCTGATCTAATGGGTGGCATCCCTATCCATGCTGGATGGGTTGGAACTAGATCATCTTTAAAGGTCCCTTCCAACCCAAACTATTCTAGGATTCTATGAGAATTTTTTATCTTGCTCTTACTATCTTATTGGAGAGCACATGCTCCACAGAACAGATAAGAAATCAGGTGTTCCTCTCCTCCATGTTTTGGAGGGAATTGGCAGCTGCTTGGTTATTTTCTGAACGTTTACTTTGCTTAAAAGATAGAAAAAAGGAATTAATTTTGAAATCAGAAATATATTTTTTTATATGGTTGTTTTTATAACAAACCAGTGAGTACAACTGTACATAAAAATATGCAAACATTACCAGCTATTACCATGCAAGTGGTAAAATATTCCAAGTTTATGTCTTTTTCTTTGAAGGCATCTTTCCGTGGATTTATTCAGAGGCAGAAATACCTTCGGTGCAAGTTCTCTGCTATATTAATACAGCAGCACTACAGAGCCCATCGGATGAGAAATATTGATCAACAAAGATTCCATCAAACTAAAGTAGCTGCCATTACAATTCAGGTAATTATAGAAGTGGTTTTCATTGAGTGTTTATTCGGTTTTTTGATCTCTCTTGTATTTGTTTCTTCACAATGTAATTATTTTTGCAGACTAATATTAAAGAGAGTGGCATTTGTGGTGTTTCCCTGAATGTGTTTTACTTGCTTTTGAAAACGTCTCTGGTTGTGAGACATTAAATATTTGTAATACTTTGGAGATGGGAATTCTAAAAGTCGTTGATGTTAATGTGTCATTTTTCCTTTTAATTTTGCTTATTCCATTAAAAAACCCCTCAAGTACTGATTTTTTTTTTGTTGTTTCATTTTTATATATTTATTAGGCAGCATATAGAGGATATAAAGCCAGGCAGTGGGTTACCAAAATGAGAGCAGCACAAGTCATCCAAGCCTGGTTCCGAGGTTACAAGGCACGAAAGGAATATGCATCTGTGGTCAGAGCTACACTTGTTATCCAGAGTCACTTCAGAACCAAACAGCTGCGGACTCGGTAAAACTGAATTTGATATAAATCACTCTACTTCTCAAAGCTTTTATTATATAATTATTTGGTGCTGCTTTGCACTCTGGCAAGTGCCTTTAGGTTCTCAGGCTTTGCCCCTGCAGCATCCATGTAATGTGCATCAGTATAACCCTGTTGGTGCAGGTGAGGTTATTCTTTTGTGCAAGATTTTCATTATATTTAATTATTTTTCTGCAATGGAAGCTCCTTCACAAATTTAAATTTTGTTTATTGGGGGGTCTAGAAAGAGTAGGCCTTGATCTTTTTTTCACTTCTCTGGTTTTTACAAGAATGAGGTTCTGGATATTGTGAAAATTCCAGCATACAACTAATAGGTTGAAAAGCTATTTCATTTTAATCCATAATGGAATAGTTAAACTGATTTATATTTATTTTGCTATGAGATCAGCCTGGTAGCTCATCTCATTCTGTGTCCCAACGCCAGTAGCAGTAGAGAATGCTGTTCAGGGATAGTATGTTAACCTGACCATTTTTCAAGGTCCTCCCTCAGCATCCCTGCTTGTTAAACATCCTTGCCTATTCCTATTATCCTTTTATGCACCTGTTGTATGTCAGTCTCTCCAATGCCTTTCAAAATGCTGTGTCTGTCCCCAGCATCCTTTGGCAGCAAGTTATGGAAATAACTACTATGGGAAATCGGAAATCATCTTCTGTTTAAAATCAGTCTTTCTGCCAATGTTGCTGGCTCTCCCCATTTTCTAGTGTTCCAAGGTCTGATTGATAACAGCTCTGCTTTCCCAGTATCTATCTAAATGATTTTGTAAACCATCACTGTTTTCTTACTTAAAAATGCATTTTCATGTTAGGTTTTTGAAAATGAAGTTCTGTGCACTTACGATCCAAAGAGTCTGGAGAGCAACCTGCACTGCACGAATGGTTCAGCATCAGTTTCTGGCAACAAAGAGTGCTGCAGTTAAGATTCAGTTGGCATACAGGCAGTACAGGGCTAGAATACTTTTAAGACAGGTATGTTTTCACTTTCTCTCTAATATGTCATGGTTATTTTGAAAGTTTTCAATATATTTGAGTGATTTTTGTCGTCAGCGTGCAGAAGCATAGAAAAGGTGGGACCAGAATGAAGACTGTTCAAATCAAAGCTGTTCAATCTTCAAAATATTAAATATCCTTTTTTGCTTCAAGTAACAGGGTTGATTTTTGGTTTGGAACAGCTCCAGTTGTTGAATTACCCCTCTATATACTGATACCAAAATAAAATGCCAAATTTTCTGCTGGCTTTCTTGCTTGCAAAAGATTAAGTTTAATCACCCATATTTTGACCCCATTTAGGTAAGTGAAAAGGCCTTCCTAACTGTGAAAGTGCATTTTATATAAACTAGTATTGTGTGAATTTTCTTGTATTTCTCATTCCATTTTTGTTCTTATAATGAAAAAACCCCCTAGAACTAAAAATAAATGTATATTGATCCTGACATAAATGAACAAAAGTTTAATTATCAATGCATTCTTCAAAATCTTTTTCAGAAGCATCAGGCTGCATGTCTGATCCAAAAAGCATATAGAGGTTTCAAGGCAAGAAGGAAATTTGTTCAACAAAAAGCTGCTGCTGTAATTATCCAAAAACATCTGCGGGCTTGGCAGGAAGGCAGGCTTCAATTTATGAAATACAATAAGACTAGAAGAGCTGTCATTAAACTGCAAGCATTTATACGGGGTTATTTAGTCAGAAAAAAGGTTGGTATAATTCAAACTAAAACCGCTTTTGATGTAAAGTATCTCTAGAGCTGTTTTGCCATTAATTCTGACTGGCAAAGAAAGGAAAACTTCAGTTATTGTTGTTGAAATCAAGTTCTTGTTGGCTGCTTGGAGTATTGGGTGGGTCAGAATAGATCAAAACACAGTTTGAGCCTTTGCTTGCAATTCTTTAGAACTAAAGTAGGTTTTCATTGTTGGATTTTTTTTATCTTCTGAGATCTTTGTGGCTTACCTATAACTGATACTGCATACACAGACTTAAAATAAAGTTGTATGAATGAACTTACAATAGTTCTCTGCTATGTATTGATGTTGTTGCTTATAGTCACTTCTCTGTGTTATCATTTGGATTAGAGACCTAGTACTGTAGAGGTAGCTTACTTTAGTTCCGAGGTAATGCCCTCCAAGATGATTTTCCAGTATCTAATAGTATATTGCTGTGCACTATGTTCTTCATGTAGACAACCACCTACCTCAGAGTATGAAAAGTAATGATGTTCCTTGTTTTGTTTTCCTCCTACAGATTGCAGAACAGAAACAACAGAAGAGACTTCTTTATTTTACAGCAGCTGCATATCATCATATCTCTGCAATTAAAATTCAAAGGGCATACAGGATTCACCTTACCTTAAAACTTGCACAAACTCAGATCTCATCCGTTCTTATAATACAGGTTGGTCTAATTAAGACTGAATGATTTTGTGCAAGTCTAATTTGTTTTCTGTGAGCTAAGCTATAGCACTAAGACACTGTAGCTCCTTTACATGTGAAAATAAAACTAATTATGGAGACTATGGTTTATTAAATACACAGCTCAGCAAGCTCTGGAGGCTTAAGCATTTTAAAGGTGAGGATGGATGAGAAAGTTTGTTTCCTTCAGACCCTCAAGCTTGCTAAAGCAATCTGAGTGCTGTCTTAGCCTATTTCTTTATATCCTACTGGACATAGAAAAGATCAGACACAATAACCTGTAAGGTTCATGAAATGTAGAGCGTCTCCTTACATGAACAATCCCTTGGGATATGGTGATTTATTTGGTTGGATGTTTCTAATCTGCCAGTGGTACCAGAGCCTGTGTAGGTTGCAGCATTTTAATATAACCAGGTTTTACTTAGCTAAAAACAAGATCAAAATTCAGGCCTAATATTGCAGAACTACCTGACTGTAAAAATTATTGTCAGGTCTCCAAACTGACCATTAGCTCAGTTTCAGTAATGGATGTTCAGCACTGGATAAATAGAGAGGCTGAAATGGGAACCCTGAAACAGCTGTTCTCTAGTCAAGGATGTTATGGCAAACTTTGGCCTACTACTTCTCCATATATACAAATCTGTTACTTCTCCCCATTTGTTAGATTTTCCCTTTAAGGCAAGAGAGAATGGATGGAAGAGGGATTTTTGCTCTGATTTGGCACAGGGTACCCTGTCTTCCTCCTTTGTTTATAAAAGGGAAGAAACAGAGCTGGTAAATGAGAAAATTGGAGTGGTCGTTCTCCTTAAAAGCCAGCCAAGAGAAAGGAAACTCCTAGGACATAGTAATGCTGGACATAAGTATAATTTGGGAGAGGAGTGTCTGGAGAGCAGCTCTTAGAAAGGGATCAGGGGGTGCTGGTTGAAGCAGCTCCACGTGGATGTGCCCAGAGAACAAACCCCATCGGGGGGTGCCTCAGGCACAGCCTGGCAGCCGCTCAGGAGAGGTGTCTGTCCTGCTGTGGGCACTGGGGGTGTAGCCTTACTGGCGTGCTGTGGGCAGCTCTGGGCCCCACCATTAAAGAAGGATGTTATGGTGCTCAAATGCATCCAGAGGAGGGCAACGAAAGGGCTGGAAGGCACATCCCATGAGGAGCAGCTCAGGACTTTAGGTTTATCTCGTTTGGAGAACAGGAGGCTAACCTCATTGTTCTCTACAACTTCCTGAGGAGGGAAGTGAGAGAGAGGTGCTGAGCTGAAACAGGCTCCTTAAGAGGATGCCCCCTGTCACTGTTTAAGAGGCATTTGGACAATGCTGTTGATAACTTGCTTTATCTTTTGGTCAGTCGTGAAGTGGTCAGGCAGTTGGACTAGATGATCACTGTAGGTCCCTTTCAACTGAAAACTATTCTATCTATTCCCTTCTCTACCCTTCTCAGAATGCCTCCCTACTCGCTCCTAGTTAAGATTTCATTCTGCAGTCTTGCCTTTCAGCTACCCAAGGCCAGTCAGAATCATGGGGAGTGTATGTGACTAGTCATGCTTATAGTGCCTGTATCTGTCAAAGATCGTGTTAAAACACTGAGTTTTTATCAATGCTCATTTAGGGTGGGAAAAGGGAATTCGGGGGAAAGTCTTAAATAAATAGAAAGGCACTTTCATTTTAAACAGAGATGGTTCCGAACAAAAATGCAACGAAGGAGATTTTTAAGAGATTATCGAAGACTCATTCGATTACAACGTGTGATTCGAGGCTGGCTGAATCACAGGAATGAGGCAGCAACCATAATCCAGAGAAATGTGCGGAGATTCCTTGCCTGCAGGTGGAGGAGAAAATTTGCAGTTGGAATAGTTAAATTGCAGGTAAATGCCTCTCGTAACAAAATGACAGGTTTGGGTTTGTTTGTTTGTTTGTTTATTTTTATTATCCATATTTTCTCATGGGTTTTTGGGGAGAGGGAAGGATGTTTACTTTGGCTGATGAATTTATCAGTTAAATTGCAAGCCAAGTCAGCTTGAGTTTAGACATGAAATCTAAAGGCAAACAGATCATGAAGTAATATTAAGCACATACTGGTTGAGGAGTCATAGGTGGGAGTGTGTGTGGACTGTATGTGTATGGGCTTTTTGGCCTTTTGTCTTGAAAGTCCGGTATTTGAAAGATTAAACACTGTGTTAATTACTTTAAATTGTATACTCAATGTCATTCAATACTTTGCCAGACTTGTGTAGAACTGATTTGGAATGGCAATGGAAGTTCTGTCTCTCCTTTGCAACTTTTTTCTCTTTGCAAAATTCTTTTTCTGTAGGCATTGTGGAGAGGATATTCTTGGAGAAAGATTAATGACACAGCAAAAACCAGAGCTTTAAGACGCAGTTTAGAAAAGGCTAATGAAAAGAGCAGCGAAGAAAACAAACTGTGCAACAGAACTGCAATTGCAATTGAACACCTTCTGAAATACAAACATCTCTCTTACATTCTTGCAGCATTAAAGCACCTTGGTCAGTATTTTGTTTTGTTATAACCGATAGATTTCCAGGATGATAAAAACTGGATTTTTCAGCTGAGAAGAATTCATAATGATATTTAGGCTTTCTGCACAACCGTAAAATGTGAACATGTTAGAGAGCATAGTGGAAAGCTTTTCCAGACTAAAATTAGGTTATTGATTTAATAACAATATTTAAATGGTTATGTAGAGAAACAAAATCCTTTATGATTGCTCTAATTTCCTGTCAGTCCCAGTACTGCTATACCTTACATAAGTTTATTATTATCTTTACTATCAGTATATGTTCTTTGTGGATTGGTTTGTCTGCTTAATTTTTAGTCTGGAATATTAAAACTATTGCTTTAGAAATACTTGTTTAAATTAATAACTGCAGTTTTTACTTCTTTACACTTCTACTTAAAAATAGAGAAAATCCTGGTTTACAATTAATTTGCTTGAACTTTGGTTTTCTGTACTTTTTTTCCTTTAATTGCTGTAGAGGTGGCTACCAGGCTGTCCCCACTTTGTTGTGAAAATATGGCCCAGAGCAGAGCAATCTTCAGTATTTTCGTTCTGATTCGAAGCTGCAACCGGAGTGTTCCGTGCATGGATGTGATCAGATACTCAGTTCAGGTTCTACTCAATGTTTCAAAGGTAATTTTAATATTTTCTTTTGCAAGTTTATAAGCAGTAGGCTACTTTATTGTAGCACTTGTTTATCCACAAAATTTCTGAAGAAATGTGAAACAACAAAAGTAATAGTTTTAAGTAAAAAGTTTCTGATTTTTCACTCTGTTATTTTGAAATCAATTATCTACCTCTTAATAATTATGTTTTGTTTTGTTGACAAAAAAATTGTTTCATGAGCTTAAGGCATTGCAAGGTATCCCAAGTATTTTTAAATTTGTCTGAACTTATTCTAATTTATTTCTCTATTTTAAATATAGAATCAGATTCTATGGGTTTCTAAACAAGGGGGGAGCGCAAAATGTATCTTTTTATAATCTGTTACAATTGCGTAACATACAGAAGTGATTTTTATTGCTTAGATGCCAGATCAATTACAAATTTATTCTAGGGGAGAATATGGACTTTGCTTTTTCCTCTAACCTCTAAATATTAACCTCTAAAGTAAAGATATTTTAAAGATCTGTCAGTATAAGCTTTCTTGTCTCTTGTATGACAGTATGAAAGGACTACTCGAGCAGTTTATGAAGCAGAACATTCTATAGATACTTTACTAGACCTACTGCAAATGTACAGAGGCAAAGCTGGGGACAAAGTTTCAGAGAAAGGAGGAAGCATTTTCACAAAGACCTGTTGTTTGTTAGCCATCCTTTCAAAGGACTCAAAAAGAGCTTTGGTAAGACTTAAATGTTTGGGGCTTAACGGTTTAATTTAACATTCTTTTCTTGCATGTTTTGGTGGTGGTTGTAATTTTTTTTTCTCTCCCTCTCTACTGTACCTCTTATGGCTGTAATATTTATTATGACTGAACTCTGGTTTAACAAAAATGCATTTCCAAGATGGTGAAAACACTCGTATTTTCTTGATTTGTTAAGCTGCTTTTGAACTTGCAGTATTAACTGCCAGGTGCCTTTTTCACCTTTCCTCAGGAAATCCGAGGCATGCCAAGAACTGTTTCTTGCATCCAGAGCCTGTATAAACTCACAGCTCGGAAACACAGGATGGATGCAGAGAGAACACTTGTGAAGCAGAAAACAAACACTGTCTTAGGTGGGAGTTCCTCTGTTCCAGTAACTCCTCTAAGAATAAAAACAGTTTCAAGGTAAGTGCTTAAAAAATTAGTGTTCTGTTTCTGCTGTGGCATTGAAATATTTTAACGCAAGCCACTAATATTTTCACAGGATTAAACCAGACTGGGTCTTGAGGAAAGATAACATGCAAGAGGTTGTGGATCCTCTGCAAGCAATTGTGATGGTGATGGACACACTTGGTATTGCCTGCTACTGAAATGTAAATGATGTATAGGAAAATGTACAGTATGTATGTAGTAGATGGATAAATGATTTTGAAAAAAATCAGATAAGTGCCAAACTACTTTTGGAAATGTTTTTTTGGATTGCAATTAGCATTTTGGTAACTTTATATTGTATACAGTTTTAAAACCCTATTTTGTACTACTACCAAAACCAATTGTACAATAAAATCATTTCACTGGATTTTACTGGAAATTTCACTTGTGCATAATGTATTGTTGTCACACAGCTGTGAATATTACAAATAGCATGGGATTCTTCACTCTGATTAGATATTGTAGAATTCTATTAAAAACAGTTGTTTGTGTGGGACAGTAATGTTGTCTTGTCTGATCTAGAGAGGTGTAGGAAGGGAGACATAGACTGGATTTAAAAATTGGGGAGCCTGAGTCTTTCTAGTAAGGTCTTTAGGGATCATGTATGACAGCAAGAAAAAAAGTTATAATTCCTCTTTTATTTAAACATTGCAAGATTGTGATGGAACAACAGGATGTTGTAAGGGTGAATTTAGAAATTCTGACCTGATAGTTTAAGGGAAGTGATTTGTGAGTTCTTTCTTCCTATCAAATGAGCAATATATACAAGCATGCATGTCCTCTGGCTGAATAGATGGTGTTCATCTCAGCATTCCTGTTAATTCTGTTCTTTTCTGCCTTAGAATTGCATTTTCTTAGAGAAAGGCCAAGAAAATGCAAACTGTAAAATTACACACTCCCAGCTTTAAACATTATACCTCTAATGATGCGAAATCAACTGGTAGCCATTAGTCAGTCAGGTGATTGGAAATGAAGTTCATTTTTTTGGTTCTGTTTAAAAACATACTTGAAAGAGGCTTGCTTTATGCAACAGAACTCAACAGACAGGTAATAATAGTGGCTAAGTTCTTCATGTTAGAAACTCAAAAATCATTAGTATCTACAGAATGCAACTGACTGGTTTGTTCTGGGGGTAGGCTGGAGGATGGGCAAATTGTCTCTGATTTCAGCCAAGGTAAATAGTCTGATAACAGAATGCCCTTTAAACTTGGGACTCAGGAGATTGTGAGGGGAACAGTGATCAGCAAGTTTAAATCGTTTCATAAGCTCATTGCCTGATTTCACTACAAAATGATAAATTACTGATGGCAAAGTGTGTCAAAAGGAAGTGGAAACCTGCAAGTCTAGTGCAAAGGTATTTGGAGAACTAAAATAAAAGAAAATAGTTTTTTCAGTGAATTAATTTGTTACAAAATACCACAGACATTAAGGCATTTGTTGAATACATTTGAAAATTCAGTTAATTATTTACAAAAGTAATGCTTAGGGAGTTTTCAGAGGTGGTGGAAACTTGATGGAGACAGTAACAAAGATGAGATTTAAAAGCTGTTTTTTCTTCCTAGTTACGGTGTGTTCAGGCAAGCTCTTTGCAGAAGGTAAATACACTGAATTTTATTGTTAATAAAATTGAATCTAGAATATGCGGTCTTGGTAAATTAACTGCAATGTCTTTCATCTCTTTACTGAGTAAACACTGCTTGTCAAATTTAAATACAATTCTGTTGAGAGATGGCTGATCACAATTTAGCTGTCGCTGATTCCTATCCAAGCTTCAAAGCTGTAACAGTGAAAGGTTCAGACTTTAGTTCAGAAGTTGTTTCTTTTGGAATGTCTTTGAGCTGTTTTGAGGCACTTACACAAATTGAATTTTGTACTATTAAAACATTTTATATATTGAAGTGTCTTGGTGATTGAAATGTTTTCACTTTGCCACAAAGCAAAATAGTGGAAGTTAAATGGAACGTGCAGAAGTTAATCTGGGGTGGTCCTGCATTTTCTATCCCTATTTTCAGCATTGATTTCATTTTCTGTTTGTTGTTTTATGTTTTTTTGTTCTTCTTTGTTTGGTTTGGTTTTATTATTTTTTTTTTTTAAGTAACTTAATGTCATATTCACCACTACTCTTTTTAAAGGTTTTCTCCTATTACTGGTTTGTTGTGTTTTTTTTTTTTTTTTTTAAATTGCCATTCTGGTTGTTTTTTCCTTAATCTCCATTTCTTCTTTTCTGTTGACTGTTCTTAAATTCCTTTTCTTAAGCAAGCTTAAGTCCTATATTGCCTCCTGGCAGTTTGTCCTACTTTTCTGGTAGTGTTTTCTGAATTGAGGAACTACAGCACAGCTAATCCTGACACTGTTGTCACTGGGTTTTACAGTAGGCCTTGGTGTGTTTGTGCAGCAAAGGGAGCTCGTGCTTTTGGGGGAAATAAGGAGCAAGGTGATTGGCATCAGTTTTGCCCAGTTCACGTTAGGAGGTTTTATTCTACAGCTGATATTCCTGTGAACATAAAGAGCAAAAGCTGATAAAATTGTAGTATGTCTTCATTTCAGCAAGTCTTAAAAGGCCCTTCATGCTTGTAAGTATTCAGAACTTGTTCTCCTTGTTTGAAGGCCTGAATCATTCAAGCTGATATTACAGAAGTTAATGCAAAAATGCTCCTACCTAGGCTGAGATTTTTAGTGAGAAATACTTTTATCTTTTTGCAGATAAACCTTGTGATTTGCCACATATAGAAAATGGAAACCTTGCCCAGTACTATTACAGTTTCAAAACTTACTATTTCCCTATGCGTAAAGATAAAAAGCTCTTCTATTCTTGTATGGTTGGTTATACAACTGAAACTGGGACTCAAGATGGAAGAATAACTTGTACAGCAAAAGGATGGTCTCCAGTGCCACGATGCTACAGTGAGTCAGCTTTCTTAATCTCCTCATTGCTTCTAGAGGAATATTTTCTAGCTGGTTTTCCTGGAACATATGGGAAAAGAAGCTCCTTAACAGAAGGGATAAAATGTACAGGTTAAGACAAGGTGAAATCAATTGTTTATATACTACATATGTTTATATATGGAATATTTTTACAATAAGACCTATTTAAGGGATTTTATCCATTTATGTCTTTTTTATAAGAACATCAAGAAAGCTGCCCAGGTTCCTTAGTTTGGGAAAACTATTGGTTTTCCCTTAGATTTATACCTTCTTGCTTCTCCCTAGCTCTGGATTCCTTGGCTGTATTCCATGTTGTTACCAGTGGTTTGATGTATTGTTTGATGGTTGAAGCAGAGTTTCTTCAACAGGTCAAGAAAACAAGATTAGATCAGTATAACCAGAGACCCCTTCTTCTGCCTCCCAGAGAACAAAAATATTCTTTCTAACCAAGCTGTCTTCTTTCATTCAGGAAAATGCAACAAGCCTCTTTTGGAAAATGGCTCTTTTTACAGTACAGAAATGTACTTCAAAATCCATGAGAAATTGCAATACAAATGTAATCCAGGCTACCACACTCCAAGTGGTGGTACTGAAGGTACTGTGCAGTGTCAGCCACAAGGATGGTCCTTCCAGCCAAGCTGTACTAAAAAACTTGGTAGGATTCTGCATTTTTCTCCTTTTAAATCTGTTGTAGATGTATATAATTCCACTGTAGGGCCAAACTGCCCATGACAGGTTGTCATTTGAATACTCCTAAAGCAGTTTCTCAGCTGTACCTCTGGGGAAGAAGTCGTCAGATTTCACAAGCTGCTGGTTTTGTGCATTTGTAGAGATGCAATTATGTGTGGAAGGTATCAGTATAGGTGAAATCACATAAAATAAATCCGTTTCTATACAAAAAACCAAATCCATCGCCATACAAACTTTCTTTTCCGAATGACAACTGGAAAACTCGTGCAAACAACTGCATTTGTAATCATTCATTATTCGCAAAGATTTTGCACGGGTTATGACCGCTCTTAACGTATGTTTAAGGAAACCTTTGGAATACTTGAAACGAAAAGAGCGGTTGATGTTACGCATGTGCTTTATTTCTTTTAAGAGTCGTGTCAAGTGCCCAGGTTGCAGCACGGCAGCTACGCGGGAGCGCAGCAGGAGGTGCCGCGGAACCGGACGCTGCGGTACACGTGCGAGGAGGGCTATCGCACCGCCGCCGGAGCCGCCGCAGAGGCGGCGCTGTGCCTCGCGCACGGATGGGCCCTGACCCCCAGCTGCACCAGTACTGCATTTCTGTTGGAAACGTCATTTATTCTACGCATAAACAAAAATCGGCTTGTTTTATGAGCTGTTGGAGGTGGGGGGGGAGGGGGAAGCCTTCCTCAGTTGGTGTGGAAATCACTGCTGTGTTTTCTTCCTAGGAATAACTTGCTCCTCTTTGAGTGAAGTAGCTCATGGAGGTTTCTATCCTGTGAAGAAAATCTATGAAGAGGGAGATGTAGTTCATTTTTTCTGTGACAAACATTATTCTGTCACTGAATTTGACTTAATTCAATGTTACGATTTTGGGTGGTATCCAGACCCTCCAGTGTGTGAAGGTACCTTATTTTTATAGTTTTACTAGTCAAATTTGTAGTGAAAAACTAGCACCTTCTTTCAAGAAATGCTTTATGAATACAAAATAAAAATACAGGGTTTGTACCACTTTGTAGCCTAACTATAAATCAAGTGTTAGCCAAAGGGCGGGGAGCCAAGGTAGCAGGAAGGGAGGCAATGGTCATTGGAACTACTTTTCAGTGGACTCTAAGAACAGAACAGATACTATCTCTTACTGTTTCTCTATGTTGTATCTTGGAGAAGCAGGAATCAACAGCTACAGGGAATTTTTTAGACCCTGAAGCTCAATAAACTGTTCAGATTACATGCTTAATCCTGCCTTGTGCGGTGGGAACGTGCCTCTCGAGAGGCATTAAAAATAAAATTTGTGACAGGTTCCTCCTCAGCTTGGGGTACTTTTCAGATTTGTACAGCCTCCCCAAACTTTACTTGTTTGAACAGAATTAACCAGAACTTGTCCCGAGGACAGAAACACATCTTTAGCAATTGCTATCAATTCCCCAGGCATTGGGGGATAATGGAGCTTCTCAGAAAACAAACCTCAAAAAGAATGAAAGGTGAACCAGTTGAGATATAAAATAGAGCAGAAAGCAGCACAAATCAACCTTTAGTACAGTTTAGACCCTAGCCCTGTATTTATTCTGATGACACAGCAGGAGCTTTTCTTGAGTGAGTGCAGACAAGGTGGGGATGCTCAGGAGGATGAAAACAAGGCCAAAATCTAGTTTTGAGGATACAGTAATCACAAACTTAATTTGGGGATAGGAAATGGCCTATGATTATTACTGCTTCTGTAGCATTAGAATGAATACATAATCTGCTTTAAATATTATATGAATGGAGGGTATGGGAAATCTCTATTTCCTGGAGTCCTTTAAAGAACATTTTATTAAGTCTATGTGGAGAAATTATGAATTTGTTTATAGCAGTACAATGAACATAGTACCTCTATTTTATATTTGTTGAATGCAAAATCACTTGTTTGTTCAGGTCTCCCATTGTATTAAGAAAATAAGGAAAATTTTATTAAGAAATTACTCTGGAGCAGCTAAAAATGCCTTTTGAGTAATAGGCTGGCACGGTGTATGGAAAGCTTAATTGGGTACGTGGTTTTGGTAAGAGACAAAACAATATGCAATTTTTATTTTCAGATGTAAAAAATAAATGTCCTCCACCACCACTCCTGCATGGCCATGTCAGCACAGCCAAAAGAACATATCATAATGGAGACAAAGTTCGTGTACAGTGTCGAGGTACCTCTGAAATAAGTGCATCTGAGGAAATCCAGTGTGAAGGAGGAAAATGGACATCACCATCTATCTGTATGGGTTAGTACTTCTGTAAAGACTGACAACAGAACGGAAATGATTCTTCAAACCATGCCTTAATTTTCTGGAGAGCCTCAGTTTGTATATCTGCAAAACTCTCTGTCTTCCTGTGTTAAAAGGCTTGAGAGGCAAAGTGCTGCGTATTTTGCAGGCAATCCACGGTTCCCAGATTAAAGAGAAAGGGTGAGCTAGGTGAATTCAACTGACACCCGTGACATCTTCCCTGGAAAACTGGGATTATTATGTTTTACAGTGCATCATGTCTGTCTGTTTTAGTACTTTATAATGAGTTGTTTCTGAGGAAACTGGTTCTAAGTTTCTGCTATGGTTACAGGAACTATGGATAAACAAGAATCTGAGGCACCACCATCACTCGAGGCAGGTGCAGCAATAAGGGCAAGCCAAACACATCACAGTGAAGATATGAGTAGGTGAACATTGCTTTTCTATTTAAAAGGGACTCTCCAATCCTATTTTAGGCATTTTATAACTACTCTTTACTACTCTTTTGCTTATAGGAAAAGAGTTCCTTGTTCCTGAAAATGCTTGCACGTGGTACAGATGTCAACGCAGCCATTTAATGAAAGGCCATTGTTGCTTACTTCTAGTGATTATAAACTACATAAACTGGCCTGTATTTGTAATTTTATTTCATACAGTAACACTTACTTTCAGTCATTTTGTACCATTTAATATTATTTTAACATGTAAATTCATGAATATTTTGCTGTTTCTTTGATTAATAGTTCCAGTGAGATTTCTTCTGTTTATTTTGACCTACTCATGACTGAAACATATCAAATGACAAATAAGATGGTGTCATGAACTAATCTGTATTGAGTGTAAACCAGCAAGAGTAAAAAGCAGACAGATGAAGAGCGTAGAGGGAAATAAAATGCATGTCTGCAATTCAGTAAGGCAAGAGTAGAGTTTCTGAAAGTGAAATTTGGAAAAGGAATTATATTGGTTTACATTTTAGTTGTATGCAATTTTTTTGCTCAGTCTAGTATTGGTCTAATACTTTCACCGGAGTTAACATTGTTGTAATCTAATCAAGGTCTAATTGCCTATCTCTCATATTAGAAAAGCAGGAAGACTGTACCTCTCCCCCTGTGATTAAAAATGGTGGTGTCCTTGGTCCATTACTGGCAAGTTACAAAAATGGTTCCTCAGTAGAATATGGTTGTCAGCATCACCACTTCTTGGATGGGCCCAGTACTGTTTACTGTGATCATGGAAACTGGACAGAACAACCAAATTGCTTAGGTGAGTCTTGTAAGGAAAAGCAAGTTTTGTCACACATAATATAGAAAGGGAAAATTGGAAGGAACTTCTAAATAATCTTGTCACTGCCATCTTTTCTCTTCTATTGGAGTTAATAAAGATTTCAGAAATAAGAGGATGAAACAAAATCAAACTTAGCAGGCCTCTCCTGCTGTGTGTCCTCCGGCCTGTTCTTAAAACCACCCAATTAAATAGGTTCCTCTGTTTTCCTGAGTGAGCTGTTCTAGGATACAGCTATCCCTGTTACCTGGGAGAATTCTCCAATTTCTTTCTTCCATATTCTCCATTCAGTTAATTTCTTCTTGTCTTTCAATAGCTGTTTAGAAGGAATGGTGTGGCCATTCTCAAAATGGCTTTTAGATACAATTAACAAGGAATTAACAATGACTTCTTGGACTTTGGTTTTTAAACTTTCAGCCTTTTTTAAAATTATGTGTCTTTATATCTGTTGTTTCATTCTGGTCTGAACTTTTTCGTTTTCCTGTGTTGCTCTTACGTATGCTGCTCAAAACAGTGTATAGAACTCTCTAGAAAATTACCAATGCTAGTAGGAATACTGCATCTGATGATATACAAGAGTTGCTTGTTTATCTTTCCTTCCTTCTTCTAATGAAATAATTCTATTTTACTAACATCCTTTGTTAAATTGGCTCACCTTTAAGTTTGTAATCTACTGTGAAAATGAAAACAAACAACCAATTCAGTTTTAATTGCTTATTTCTAAATGAATAAAATTGACCTCATATAGACTGGAAGGTCCGGGTCAGCATTTCTGGATCTGAATACTCAAATTTTAACAAATCCTCTGAAATAATGAAATCTCATTTCCTGTGAGCATTATTTGCCTCCTAAGCATCCAGCTAAGCCCATCATCCTTTTTGCATGTTTCCTGAGATTTCTTTTCCACCCTCACCTAATCAGACCAGAAAGAGCACATGCTGTGGTTAGTTTCAGGAAAATTCCATACCAATTTGGTGTTACACTGCTGTCACCACACTGCCCAATAACTGAGTTCTCCTTGCCTTTTCCTCAGCAAAGCATTAATTGGCCTTTATCAGCCAATGATTCTCATGGGACTTGTAGAAATTATTTTTGTAGGTGATTCAGACTTTATTGAAGGTGAACAGTGGTTTCAGAAGTTAATGAGTTTAATCATCTAATGGAAAGCTACACTCCCTGATGTTATCCTGGCACTAGGTTTTAAGGAACCTGTCAGAAAGCACCCATTCCTTTTGCATGTGGGTTGGTGTTTTTTTTTTTTGTTACTTCAGACCATTTCTTTACAATTGCATTTTTTAAATGCATCTGTAATGTTCAGAAACATTTTAGAACTATGGACTTGGGTTTTTCTTTCTTGACTCCTACAAGAGAGAGCTAAGAAATCACTTAAGGTGGCTTTTTATTTAAATACACTTTTATTTCCTAGAACCATGTACTCTTAATGTAACTGATATGGAGAGCAACAACATAAAGCTGAAATGGAGACAGGAAGAATTAATTTTCCTACATGGAGATCTCATAGAATTTGAATGTAAACAGGGATATGATTTTCTCCAGACTACCATTCCATCTCCTGGGAGGACACAGTGTCACCATGGGAAACTAAAATATCCAAAATGTGTTATGCAAGGTAAAACAATTTTTTCATTGCCTTTTAAATGAATCAATCTCAGACCTCTTTAGAAACAATTTGCTTTGGCAGTGCAGGCCTAGAGTCTGTTGTAAATAATAAATGTTTAGGTTTCAACAACACAGAAGCACAAGGCAATATTGTTTAATATATCCAAGCATGGATAAATGCTACACCTTCCTTTGATGGGCAAAGCTGTAGAGAGGAGGGGGAAGCTCTTCTCCAAGCTCAGGAAACTGAAAGCTCTGTAGAAAGACAGCTGTAAAAAGAAATCCTTCGTGTTCATTTAATTTATGATAAAGCTGCCAATTTGTTTGTTTCTAATGCTGAATGTTTTTATTGTCATTGCAGCTGCTACAGAAAAATGTGGCTCTCCACCATCTATTGCAAATGGAGCTCTTACTCTCCCAGCACTGCCCCAGTATGACAATGGTTCTTCAGTTCAGTATATTTGCTCTGACTATCATTTTTTGCAAGGCTCTGAGAGAATCTACTGCTCTGGAGGACAGTGGACTTCACCACCAGTTTGTATAGGTAGGTGTGGTAAGAGAAATAAGCACTTATTTCTCTGTATAATTCATAGACTCATGGAACAGCTTGGAAGTGACCTCCAGAGGCCATTTAGTCCAACCCCTGCAATGAGCAGGGACACCTTCAGCTAGATCAGGTCGCTCAGAGCCCTGTCCAGTCTGACTTTGGATGTTTCCAGGGATAGGGCAACCACTACCTTTCTGGGAAAACTGTTCTAGTGTTTTACAAACCCCATTGGTGGTCATGTCTTCCTTATGTCTCGGCTGAATCTACCCTCTCTCAGTTTAAAACCATTACCCCCTGTCCTAGTGCTATAGGCCCTACTGAAAAGTCTGTCTTTAGCTTTCTTATAAGCCCCTTCTGGGTTCTGGAAGGGTGCAATGAGGTCTTTCTGGATACTCCTTTTCTCCAGGCTCAACAACCCCAATTCTCTCTTAATTCAGATATTTATAAATTGAGTATTATCAGCTAGAACTTTTAGATCTCAACTTCAGTGTTTTCAGTTAGAGATCAGTTTTAACAGAAGCAAGTTAAGCTCATCTGGCTTTTTTATTAAAAAAAAAGCAGTATAATAACACAATGGGAAATAATGTACAGTCTTAGTACAGCCTGGTCAAAATGATGCTGTTCCAAAAATAATCAATTTATTAGCACTGATCAAGTCTCTCTTTTTTAGAGCCATGTACTTTGTCAAAAAATGAAATGGAGAAAAATAATGTGCTGCTGCAAGTATTCTATGCAGATCAAGTTCACTTTTACCATGGGGATTATGTTGGATTTTACTGTAAACAGAACCATTTTGGAGCAGAAACTGGTACAACTTTATTCCAAGTACAGTGTAAGAGAGGACAGCTGACATATCCGAGGTGTGTTGAAAGAGGAAAATAAGTATGGACTTCAAGAAGGGCTATAGGAAAGGTACGTATGTGTTCTTCAGTTCCTATTAACAGCTGAATGGGGGTGGCCTCACATTCTCCAGGTCCGTACAGTCAGCTTTGACACATGAGAGCTCAGGGGTGTTGCTGGGTCTGAGCTGGAGGGGGAGGGAAGGGAAAGGCCTTTGTGGGACAAGGATGAGCACTGCAGCACAAGGATGCAGTATTGGCATGCACCTGGAAAATTCAGGAGGAAGGAGTTTTACAAGGCCCACAGTGCTGAACCTGAGGATGCATTACAATCTGCAGGAGTAAAGTGCCACAATGAGATGCTGAGCAAGTAGTGGCCTTTGGGAAGATCCTGACAGACAGCAGGAGAGTGTTTGTGACTACAGAATATGGCTAAATTGAGATTCCAGTTCAAGTTTTGCTATAATTTTACAGGGAGCATGGCGAGGCCTCTTACTTTGTACATCTTAACAACATCCACGTCTCCCTTCACAGATAAGGAGCCTCTAAAGGACAAGGCTTGAAGAACAATATAAAAGAGCACGTATGAAAGAAAAGGGATCTGTAAAACTACTTAAAACCTTAAGAATATTAAAATCCAACTACTTTGGATGATTTCCTGTAATACTTAAACATTGTACTCTTAAGGCTCTGCCTGTGAACGTGTGACTACAGCTATGAAGAAAATTCTGGAATATGGACAATCTTTGCCTTGCACCTGTGTTAGCCTGTTTTAATAAAATACAGAAGACACCCTTATAGTAGCTTTTTTCTGTTTAAACTCCATCATTGCATCTATGGGGCTCTGTATGGGTTTCCAAGGCTTTTGCAAGTGCTACATGAGTAAATAAAGAAAAAAAAAGAGAGCCTTCAAGAATAGACAAATTCTGCTTGTTTAATCAAAACCCAGTCAACCAATTGGTGGAAAAAAAAGGTTGACAAAAATATTTTACACAGTATCTACAAGAGCATTCAAAAATGCTTTCCCAAGATTAAAGAGTCACTGCTTTGTCACCTATCCCTTTTAGTGACAATGCCACATTTTCTTATTCATTGTTTTAATGCTAGTGTACTAACAGAATATCTTCTTGTGACCCTTGAAGTCCCTTGTAAGTGTCACTCTAGCTGAGCTTCAACTTTTCTAAAATTATCCATATATGCCACATCAATGCCATGGACAGCTCAGCTTGGAGCCTGTACATTGATTTTTCTGTTTCAGAGATCTATGTGAATCCTGATTACTCAAGCCAGTCCTGGTAGATGTGTTTTTCCTCCTGAAGACCAGAACTGTATTTTGGTGCTTGCAGGATTCTGTCCTTTACGATCTGTAAGCTTTTCTGGACTCCTCTCTCACTTCCAAGCAATTCCATCTACTATTTTCCTAAATAAGTCAAAATCTGCTCTCCTAAGGTGCATGATTTTACTTGCTTGTCTCTCTCCCCTCTGACTCATGGACTGCATTCGTACATGGTTACCACAGCAAGGTGGCCACTGATTTCCACAGGCACTTCCTCCTTGTTTGTGAAGGGCAGATGGGGCTGTGGGTGGCCCAGATTGGCCCATCCAGGACCTGGACCAAGAAGTAGTCCCCACCTTCATCCAGAAATCCTAATTACTTGCACCCCGACATCTTGCCTTTCCAGGAAATGTCTGGCTCAAGTGCCCCAGAAGAACTGGTTCTGTGAGCTAGAGACTTCCTTGGGTTGTTCAAAGGAGACTCCACTTGCTCTTTTTGATCAGGTACTCAGGACACTCACCTTGGCCATGATCCCACGGTAGTTGCCAAGCAAGTGCATGGAGAAGAGGGTAGCAATAGACAAGACCAAACACACTCTATGTGCTGGTAATCAAATTAGCTGTCAGCTTTAATACTTGTCTCAGTATGCTAGCAGAGCGAGCCTGTTTCAGGACACAATTGTTAATAAAAGTAACAGTGAGATCAGTATAGAATGGACAAAATGCAAGCACAACCCTTTGGCTGGATAAAATGTAAATACATTTACAAAACTGGATAAAATGTGGATAATATGTAAATACAATCATCCACTAGTAAAAACAATACCAAATTCCAAGACAGAACATTGGCTAAGCAAACAAAGCACAGCAAAATAGAAAACACAGGGAAAAGTTGAGCTCAAATCACTGGGGTGGTTGAGGGCTCTTTCATTTCCACAGCTGGGCTCCTTCATGCCATTTCCATTTACCCAGCCCACCATCCTGTGTAAAGAGAATAAAAAAGGGGAAAAGGCCTGAATACCAATTCTAACACACCACAGGGGTTCCTCAAGCAGGGGCCAGGCAATTTCAGCACAACTGCCTCCTACACCCGGTCCCATGACCTTGGCACAGAGCACGTACCTTTCTCACATTCGGGATACGTAATCACTCCATCCAGGCACTGTGCTCGGAATTTCCCGGGCTGTGAGACTTGCCGGTACCACCTTTGGCATTCAAAGACCACGTAATCCCCAGAGCGATAGGAAGCGCGCTGGGGGCTGGAGGACTGTAACTGAATATGTTTGTTTTCCATAGTGCGCTCATCCAGGGCACAGCTCCCTGCAAAAAATACCTGTTATTTGCCTGTGGAGCTCACGCTGGACACATGATGCTCTGTTGGCACCAGCTGAGCCCCCGCAGTGTCCTTTCCCCAGCAGACTCTCCAGCTCAGGTGTGCTGGGCAATGACTTCTTGGGGACACTGCCCCTCCCTGCCTGCAGCTTCCAGGAGGCTCCTGCACCCTGGCTCCTTGCAGGTGCTCCCCCAGGAAAGGCAAAGGCTTTCTCCTCCCCTTCAGCACTAAAAATACAACAACAGAGCAGCCAAGCCGTGGCTGAAGAGGGGATGACTTACTTCCCAGCGTGCACCGTGGGTAAGCCAATGTCCCCTCCACACACTGTGCTCTGAAGGCAGAAGATTCTGGGTCTTCCAAATATCCCGTTTTACACCGAAATTCAATAAAGTCACCCGATGTGGAATACAGCTTGTTTTCTGTCCTCCATTTCAGCTCAATATTGTTTCTGTCCATATCTTCTTCTAATGCTGTACAGGCCACTTGAAAAAGTCCACAGAAGAGTGTCAGCACTTCACACAGACACATCACAGGTAACTGTTTTGCCACTAGAGCCTACAGAAGTTCTTCCCATCAAAAAATGCTTCCAACTATTTGCTCTGACTCTCTGTTACTTCCAACAGAAAAGACATTCACGTCCAAGCTAAAGCGAAAAAAGACCATGCAGAAGCCTTTTCAGTCTGACAGTGACACAGGGCAAGAATGAAGCACAGGTAGGGAAGACACCAGGCACCAATGAACCTCCACAGATATGTTTTGAGATCCCTCCTTCTCTTCTGCTCAGTACTTCTCTAAATTTATTTTCTCATCATGGATGGACCCCTGGATTTCTCCAGCACTGCCATGCACACAGACCCATCCCTCTGGCTCACAGCCTGCTGGGTGGAGCAGTGTCCCTGGCTCGGGAGCACTCAGGAGCTTTGCACAGTGATGGAGATCCCCTCACAGAGAGGGGTTCAGCCAACTCGTCTCCTCGTGGACCTGTTGGCAGCAACAGGGACTACACGAACTAACTTTCAGAAGAAACTCCTTTGGGACAAAAGGAGGACTTGCTGCCATTCTGCCCTGCCAGCATTGCAACCCCAGCTCCAGTGCTGCTGCCCTCAGGGTGTGAGAAGACAAGAGGAGCAGTCACACAGCCTTTGGCCACCCAGCACATGCTTCAACCTACCTAGGCAAACTGGGGGGCTTGTCCACTGCCCATTAACACAGGTGATTTTCGGAGATCCTTCCAAGGTATAGAAATTTGGGCATTTGTATTCCAGAGTAGCACCTTGCTGATATTCTTGCATGGGGAAGGTAAGAAGGTCTCCATTCTCAATAACTGGAGGCAAGCCACATCTCCCACCTTCTCCTGAAAGAAATTTCCCAGTCAGCGAGGAAGCTTGACTGCAGAGGAGGTCTGGTTAGAAATACTACCCACGGTATGTTGGCACTACTCAGAGAATCAGAGGAAAGCAGAGAGAAAACCAAATAGCTGGCAGGAGGAAGAGAGTTTCTCATTTCTCCAGTGTTCAGGCTCACAACTGCCAGTTCTCCCCATCTGAGCACAGCTGAAGTGCTTGCAGCTGCCTGCAAGACTTCATCTTGTCCTGCATAAGGAGTGGCATTTGGCCCCCTTGAGTAAAGCCACCTGGGTCACTCAGCTGGGAAACTCATCAGAACAGAGACCTGGAAAAATGGCCTTGTCCTGAGTGTGTCAGATCCATCACAACGTGCACAGTAAAGGGCACGGAGGTGCTAAATGCCAGGGAGGCAGCTTCATGACAGTATCACTGACAGGCGACTGGATGAAGTGAGAGAGAGAAATTACCTTTGCACGTTGGCAGCTCTGTCCAGGTCCCGTTCTGGCACACTACAGAGGAAGCCCCAGTCATCTTAAAATTTTCCCAGCACTTATAGTTAGCTCTCTCCCCAGGGAGGTACCTGGACTTTTTAGTACCTTCAATTATACCACCAGCAATCTCTGGAGGAGGTTCACATCTCACATCTGAAAAAAAAAAAGAGACATGGAGGCAGTCACCTTTGCAGTTATTAAGATGTTCATCTATACAACCAAAAGTTAAAGGAATTAGCCTTGTTACAATGTCTGTACAAATTTCCTGCCTCAGGTGGGTAACAGGAGTTCACCATGGGGAAAACAATGAGGTGTGACAGTGGCAGCAGGACACTATCAGGAGATGGCAAGGTCAGTAAGAGTTTCTAGAAAAAGCCGATGTTTCTGTACTCATGCACAAAAACCACAACAGCCTTTTTTTCTCCCCAGGGAGCCCTGGCCTTCCTGGAAACCACAGAGGTAGTAGCCAAACTGATGCCCTACTGAAGTGCGGAGCTCTGGAGGGCTGGCAGTGCTGGAGGAGCTTGTCAGCCTGTGCTGCTCAAGGCTGGGTAAGCACAGCCATGGAGCTGTGTGCACCCCGCAGCCACAGACTGGGACAGGGGACTGGAGCACAGCTCCTGAATGTTCCTTGTCACAGGAATGATCTTTCCACTTCCATGGCCCTAGCAGATCTTACGTGGTTTAGATCTGGGTCTCTGCTGGGGTCTGCATTGGTCAGAGTGGAGCCCTGCAGAAGAAGGGCTGCTTCTCTACCCTACTGCTGCTTCCATTCAGATGCTCCCTGATAGCTTTGAACACGAGAGAGAAGTCCTTACATGTCTGTCCACTGAAAGTCACTGAAGTGGTGGACACTGGGGAAATACCAATAGCATAAAGGAGAATGACAGAGCAGCACATTTTATGCCCTGCTGCTTCAAGACGTTTTTGCTGTTGATGGAAATATTCCCAGTATTTCTAGAAGCATCAAGTTAAATTCAAGTGTTGTGCAAGGAAGCAATATCTAGTAGAAAGTTGGGGTACCCAAAAAAAATAGAAGTAAAAAAGGTAAAGTCTTTAGAGTATTTAGGCAGAGAACTAGTCACCTCTATCCTAACAGGCAAGGGGGAAGCACAGATTCCTACCTCTGCAAGACGGTGCTTGTGACCATTCACCATTTGTACAAACGATGTAATTTTCACCCATCATTTGGAAATTTCTTTCACATTGATAGTGCACTCTGGCACCAGGCAGATACCTCTCCCGTTGAGTGCTTGCAATGTGAGCATTGGGGATTTCAGGAGCAGCTCCACAGCTGATATCTGGAAAGAGAGGTGTGTGTAAGGACTGTAGTGAGTGATATAAGACTTGCAGAACATGGCATTCCAGAGCTTGTGGTGAGCAAAAGCAGTTTGAGTAATGCAGGTCACTTTCTTCAGGCAGAAAAAGAAGGTATTACAGTTTATTCTGCAATGCTTCACCACCCAATATTATGTTTGCCTAAAGTGACTAAAAGGAGGAAAGAAGTCACAGAGATCAGCCAGTTATGCAGACTGATGCTATACAGCATCCTGTGCCACTGGGCTGGAGACTGACATGATTTATTTACTATTTGAAGGTAACTCTCAGCAACTGACTTTCTTAGTGATATGAAAATAAGATCCATTACCCTACAGTTATCTGCTCCTTTGTAGCCAGCATGCATTCCTCCATAACCTCTGTCTGCTTGATTTCAGCAGAGAGCTAGG
Organism: Ptilonorhynchus violaceus; assembly: GCA_013397565.1. NCBI lineage: Eukaryota > Metazoa > Chordata > Aves > Passeriformes > Ptilonorhynchidae > Ptilonorhynchus > Ptilonorhynchus violaceus. The sequence goes on from VZRJ01011659.1 coordinate 2,833,880, forward strand.
ATTCAGCTGCTAGTTTCAGCCCACAGGAAAGTGATTGCTTTGCTGATCTACCCTGCTTGTTGTTTCCCAGAAGCCAGAAAAATAAGTGTTGTAGCAGCCCATTCAAAGCAAGTCACCTGTTGGCTCTATTGGCCTGAGTCACCTGCATGGCTGAGTTGAAATTATTTTAACTCACAATATGAAATGCTAAGAAAGATTATGGATTACTTAGAAGTAGAACCTATACCTTCACAGAAGGGTGGTGCCGACCAATTTCCTTCTCTGCAGATAATTTCAGGGGGACCAACAATCTGGAACCCTGCATCACACTGGTAGTGAATTGTCTCACCAGGCTCGTAAATTTTCTTGTTTCTACCTTCGAATTCAGCATTGGCAACTTTTGGAATACTTCCACATGGTGTTTCTGAAAAGATAACAGAAATCTATTGCTTGTGCTAATGTGATACACATTGAACAAGTGTACTCTTTCCACCAAACAGGTGCTTTAAAGAGCTGTTCCTAACATCAGCAGTCATCTGCTGACAGTGGATTATGTAATTACATAATTATCGTTAGTTCATAATTGTATAAAAGGTACATACAGAGCATCAAATAAGTCATTCCCCCAAATATACACAGACTTCAGTCACTGAAATATTTAGATTCTGTTTCTAAACATGTGAGAAAATTTTACTAGAGGCTTCTGTCCCTTGCTACACTGAAGTGATTTCCATCACTGAGGCACCACAGCAATTCTAAGTCACCAGTGGACTCTGTAGAAAACAGATCCTTGGATTACGAGGATATGCCTAGGACTCATCTGGCAGAGACACAAACTGAACAAAGATTGCAAGAATATGAAAGAATATTTAAAAACCAAGCTGCGTTCAGAAGGTCAGTTTTGCATCCAATCAGGATTGCTCTGAAGATATCCATGATGGAAGATAAGATTCCACAGCAAAATATGGAGTGGAGAAAGAGGCTTTTACTGATCAACCTCCAATTTAAAATTATTTCAATTTCGTTGCTAAATGCACCTGGAAAAAAAGGTTTTTTTGATATTACCCAAGCATGTAGGAGCTGCAGTCCATTCTCCCATAGAACAAGTTATCTCTGTTTGTCCATCTAACATGTATCCAGAATTAGAAACATACTTAAATCTAGCACCAGCCAGATAAACTGTTTTCCCTTCTCTTTCAATTTTTAAGTTTGGATTTTCCAGCCTGGGAGCATCAGCACATTCTAGAGATTGTGGTGGCAAACATGGTCTTTCTAAAAAACACAGAAAACACAGATAAAAAATAATGCAAGACAATTAATATTGCAACTGCAACTAAGTAATAAATAATTTACAGAATACAGGATACTGTTTAAGGCCCCTAGTCAAAACTGAGACTCCATTATGTAACATACTAAACAAACAAATAAACACACAGCTCTTGAGGGACTACCTGAAAATTTTATATGCCATCTCAGATAAGTCCGTGTAAATAAAAAGTCTATAGTTGTTTAACTGCATTCTCTTTAGCAACTTCTGTTCTACTGCTTTTCTGCAGTTACCTGTTCATGATAATCTTAGGTAAATAACAGCACCCTCCTGCTAATGAGACTCCAAATGCATAACACAGACATTCATAATAAAATAGTTAGGAAAAAAAAAATCCCAGTACTGACCCACACAGTGAGGTGGTGATTGCCATTTCCCTTCTGAACAGGTTATTTTATCCGCACCAATGAGCTGGAAACCGTTGGGACATGAAAAAGCTACTTTACTCCCATTCCTGTAATTTCTTCCCACGGTTGTCTGCTGAGCACCAGACACCTGAGGTGGAGGAGGGCACATACTCTCCTCAGCTAGGGACACATATTCTTGTTATAATAGAACAAAGATAACATGTAGCAGTTCATCAGAGATTGCAACACAAACAATCAAGACAACACTGGTGTTAGATAATTCTGCAGTAGCTATCTCAAGCTTTAATTAATACAATGATCTTTTTGCTCTACTTCAGAAACATCACAGCTGCCTTCAGAAGCTCATATGCTTTCAGAGTCAAAGACAGTCACAGTTGTCTACACCAAGCTAAGATGGAGCTTCTTGTAGTCCCTCCTTTCCCTTTCACACAGCTGCACACTCTTCTGTGCTTTCCCTGTTCCTCTCTCTACGATGAACCAACTCCTGGGGTTCTTGTTTTGTTTTATTTTTTTTTCAGACTTAGCTGATAGAGCTAAACGAGAATTACAAAACAAAACAAAGAAATAGGCTTCAATTTGGCCACTCAAGGAAAGAAGGCCTCTTTCTGACAAATAAAAGAAAAGAAAAAGGAAGGGAATGAGGTAGATCTAGGACACAGATCTGAGGAGACTTCCAGAGCTTGTTTTCTTGCTTGTACTGATTGCAGAGAACTGAGAAGGTAGAGGCAGTTGGTTTTGAAAGGGAATGCTTCCTAGAGTGATTGCCACACTGTGTACTTCTCCTATTTCCGTGCATCTTTTCCCATAAATCTGGTATAATCAAAGCAGGGAACGAGGCAATAGTTGTTTTACAATCATGCTTTCTACAGAAAATATCCTGCTCTGCCACGCATAAAGGCAGCCCTGCAGTCATTGACCTCTGGTGTGTGTTACATATGGGCAGCCTCCTCTGGGGCTGTGCTTTTGAGTTGGCCAACTCAGCTTTTTTTCTCATAGTTTCACTAGGAAACAATTGGAAAAAATGGAGGGCAAAAAATCAGGAATAGAAAACCTTTGAAAGCTGACAGGAAATAAAGGAACTTTGACTGGAGCTTGAGCTATGTGCTCTCTGATGTGCATCAGGGTAAAGCCCTTTTGAAGAACTGAGCTTAAATTTATCATTGCAGCTTTTCTCACAACAGAAGTGACAGTGACAACCATTCCAATCGTCAGAGTAGAGAGCATTTAGGGTGCCTCACTAAAGTAGTGCAGCTCTAAACTTAGTTAACTGCTCAAATGGCCACAACTACCCTTAAGCATATAATCAAGTAAGCATTTCTTTTTCAGCCTAGTGATATAGCAATGCTAAGAATCCTCAATCATGAGCATTTATCATACCTGCATAAAAAGATATGGCATGCAAATGTAAAAGCATACCTGCACATGCAATCTCTGGTGTCCATTTCCCAGACACACAAGTTGCCTGTTTAATATTGTTGTCAGCTGATGAACATCTATATTGTATAACTTTATAGGACCCAGTCTTCCTTCTTGTTACGGGACGTTGGCCAGTGTGCACCAGCTCAACATCCTTTGGAATTACACACTGAGGAAACTGATCTGAAAAAAAATAAAAAGAGCTAAAAAATAGATTTAGTTCAGGTAACCTGTACTGATGAAGATATCATCAATTTCTTAATGCATGTCCATGTGAAAGTAATGCCTAAGATTCCTGGATTACAAAACAGTGGTGCCAAAAAACAGAATGACAGGCAATGGGCAGAAACTCATGCACAGGAAGTTCCATGTGAATATGAGGAAGAACTTAACTGGATGGGTGCTTGAGCAGGGAGGTTGGACCAGATGGCCACTGCAGTCCCTGCCAACCTTACTCATTCTGTGACTCTGTGAAAAGGACTAATCCACATAAAAGTGGTTAGGATGGGATAAGCCTAACACATTGTGGCTATTAATATTACTTTTAATTCCTTTTAATACTTGATTTGAACCACTGTGCAAGTATCTATTTCCTTCCCTTTACAAAGTTGTAGGTGCAGAGTCTTTCCAGTATGAAGGACATGCTTCCATTTAAAAGAGGAGTAAATAAAAACCACTTAGTTTTGCTGCATGAAACTACAGGATGTCTGGCTAAATACCGATGGCTGAAGTCCTTGAAAGTTTGTATACAACTATGTTACACTCACATCTGAAATATTATGGAAACAGATTACCGGCACAAATAGGTAAAGGCTTCCATTCTCCATTAAGACACTTTATTTTCATTTCCTCAGAATTGTCAGAGCCTGGTTTACATTCACACATTACTTCATCACCGTGTGAATACTGGGTCTGGTCTGCCTGAAGCAGAACAACATTCGGAATAGAGGAAGGTGATTCACATGGCATTTTGTCTTCTGTTGAAGAGAGCAGAAATATTCCACATTAATATTGGAATCACATATCAGCAGCTGAAAAAACTTAAATAAAAATAAATTAGATAAATATAAATAACTTAAATAAAAATAAATATATTTGCATTTGGTGAACCAAACCTACACCCACTAATTGTAGCAACTACACTTCAACACAGCTGGAGGAGGTATCTTTTAGACAGTTTGCTAAATTGCTCTCCTGTCTTTTCCCTTCCTTTTTCAACACTGTGGCATGATCCTCAAGCAGTTTCAGCTGACAGGGAGGGAAACCTTCAATTAATGCAAGTCACCTGCTGAATTAATTAATTAATTCAACTAATGCAGAATCCCTGATTCTGATCAGTCAAAATATAATTGATTATACACCTACACATTTGTAATGTCCCCTTTCACCTAGAAGTAGTACAAGAACTGAAACCCATTGTAATATCTCTTAGGTGACTGCAGAGCTGTCACCTCTCTGTGAGAACTGCTGTTCCTGCTTTGGACTGTCACTGTTGCAGTGGTAGTGACAGCACAAGGTAATGGCTTGTCATGCATTTTTATTCACATTTTTATTTTATTATTATTTTATTACTTTGAACACAACCTTACATCTGCAAATATGTAATTTTAGTTGTGAAAATATCTATGAGGTATAAGCCTACAGAGAATTACAGACTTCTCAGAAGTAAGAATTATGCATATTACCAATGCAAGAGGGAGGAGGTGACCACTGTCCATCAATACATTCTACTTCCTTTGATCCAACCAATTTAAATTCGGTGTTACATTCATATTGCTTTATGTCCCCATGTTCATACAGTTCCAGAGAGCCATCAACAATACTTCCATTGGTAATTTCAGGGGGAGGTCCACAGCCTCTGGCATTCACTGAAATCAAGAGATCAAATCTATGCTCTGAACTCAGTAAATTTAGCACAGTTATATGTTAAGTACAACATAAAACAAATGGAATTTGTCATTTAAAGTGAAGAAAAATCAGTGGAATGGGTTAAAAGTGTCATTGATTTATGGCTTTGAATATCTGGGTTCTTGTCGGGCTGGAGATCACAAACAGATATGTGTGACCCTGGCTCACCCATCCCTTACTTCCATGCACTGTCAATGCCTGCTCTGATAAAAGAAGGGGTTGATAAAACCAACCCAGCTTTAAGAGAAAAAAAGTGTTACAAGAATGCAACTTCAATATTCTTATAAAAAAAAAAAAAATTGACAATTCTGCAAGCAATAATAACCTATGTTCTAAAAACCACCCAGCAAGTGAGATATATATATAGATATAGATACACACACACTGTATATTAAAGGAATTCACTTTTGATGCAGTGAGTGGAACTCCTATTAAGGGAGGTTAAAATGTTCCTGAGCTAAAGAGCCAGATATATGAACTAGACTTGCTTTTAAATGCAAAAGAGACTGAGCAAAAAAGGGTAACAAAGTGAAAGTCACCAAGAAAGCTGACTGAGTGGGAAGAAAGGGAGGTCAGAAATATGAGGTCCCTTCATCCTCTCAAGCTTCATGAAAGCCTGCGCACTTCATGAGGGGGCTCAGCACCAGCACAGGAAACTCTTCTCAGATGCCAGTAGGTTGTGATCTGTGCTAAAATGGATGGTAAGTACAGGGGTACATATTTTTCCTGCTGCATGGATTTGTTCATCCTACAATATTGAACAAGGGAATTTCACAGGAAAATCCTTCACTGGGTTTACTTTGCTTGGGTCCAGGTCTGAGTCATCTCCAAAACATTTCTTTTTCTTCAATATCATGAGATCAGAAAAAAAGAACATAGGATGCAATATCTGATGGGTGTCAATATTAGGCAATGGCAAAACTTAGGACATTTGGGATATAGTAAGAGAGGACATTACTCAAATTAATCACTGGGGAAATTGTTTTGGGGAGCAAGCCTGGCTTATAGAAGGTGTCTGCAGAAGTGTTCAGGACCAAGGCAGTCTCATCTATTTCCTACTACGATAAGGTTAACAGCAGAATTACCTTTACACACTGGTGGTGATGGAAACCATCCAAAGTGGTAGCACTGAATAGAGGCAGGTCCCACTCTTACGTATTTGTTTGCACAGGTAAATTTCACAACATCTCCACTGTGGTATTTACCCTCCTTGGGAGAAAAATCTCCATTGTGCAGTGTCAGCATTGCACATTCTATTTCTACAGAGACAAAATATTTTAACATATAGTGTGCAATCTACAGAAAGTACATGAAATTCTACTGCTTAGAACAAAACCAAAAAAAGTCTTAAAGAAAAAAGGTTCACAGAGTGTACAGAGAATGACACTGATTAGCAAACACAAAAATATTCACCAAGACACTCGGGCGTTGGACTCCATTCTCCATTTATGCCGCACATCATGGTATCAGTTGGCATATTATTTGCAGTTTTATATCCCTCCGAACATGAATACTCAACTGTGTCTCCAGGCATGATCACAGTTTTATTTGTGTGGTAAATCAAAATGCCCTTTTCTGCTTTACATGATCCTGTAGAACAAAACAAAGTCAGTGCATTTTGTTATCCAGAAACACTGCCCTTTGGAAGCGTCATCCCTGTAGGTATATTTGAAACATTAACAATTCTGCATTGCCAGAATATTATTGTAGAATATGCAACTTATTGACAGTTAATGCAATCTATTGCATTAATCTTCAGAAATATGCGTCTAGAAGTGATATTTGGCATAAATATTTCTTCCTTAGATTCAATTATTTCCTTCTGCTACATATTATTATTATTTCTGGTGTCACAGCAAACTGTTTGTACTGCTGTTCCTATGGTCAGCAGTGAGTGGGTCAGAAAAGAAGCCACAAAAATCCTAGGTAAAGGCAGTCAGAAATAAAAGGACAGGATAAAAGAGCAGCTAAAGTTGGTCAATATTATGACCAACATATCATAACAACAGAAGATTAAGTCTCTTACTGTACTACACCTGTGTTCAGGAGAAGAAGGAACTTTGAAATAACGAATCCTATTTGTCTCTGGTTTGGTCACATTTAAATAAAGTTCTTGGCAGAATGCCTTTGTTCACAGACATTTCTTCATAAATTGGGAGTAAATTTGGGCATACCTTGTATTGGGTAAGAACCACTGAAGAGGTCAGTGGTTACCATTTACTCACTGCTAAAGAGATCCAAAAAGATAGCTCACCTAGAAGACAGTAGATTTTTTCACACCTTACTCACTTCCTTTATGTTTTCTCTGGAGGACCAGTCCTCTATTTGAGTCTGCCTCTGCCCAGTAAGAAAACTCTACCAATCGAGATGACAAAACTGAGTCCACAGGACACCGTGTCTGCACTGTGACAACGGAAGGGAGCTCTGAAACCTTTAGCTACTCACTGATGCACTTTGGAGGTGGAGTCCAGCCACTCTCTTGGCACTGCGTCTGTCCTGTTTCTTGTCCTTCTGGAGTCACAAAGCCAGGATGACATCTATATGAGGTCTTCTCTTTTAAATTGAATGTTGCCTTCCGTGTGATGAAATAGCCATTGTCAAAATTGATATTCTGGCATTTTTCTGAAAGAGACAGACAAAATTTCTTTCAAGTAAAACACAAACGAATGCATATGAATATGCATATGAATATGCATATGAATCATAGCAGAAGGATAACAATTGAAGCAGCAGTAGGATTTAGAAAATTTTTCAGAGCACATGAAGTTTTGGTTCTGCACTGAACTTTCCTCCTGGGGGGCAACTGGAAAGTGAAAGATCAGAGTTCACAGTTACCACCAACTTGCGCAGCACAAACAGGGATGGACAGGGGTTTGATATGCTGCAATCCTGCAGCCTTCCAAAACTGTATGTCCATATCTGGTCTTCACTAGAAATGACATTCCTGCTGGGCATGCACAGCACTGCACATGCATAAAGGACACCTTCTGTCCATGCTCGAAGGCAGGGCACGCCATCACAGTGTGCAGGTGTCACCTCAGACCTGCCAAAGAGAAGTCATTCCCAGTGCACAAACTGCAGGACTGAAGCAAATCTGTACCAAAGGCCCTCTTCTTGCACAATAAAACACTTGTGCAGACTGACCCAGTGTTGTGACTGATTTCAATCACTTGGAATACATTGTCTAAGCCATTTAATATTTAACTAAAAATTAACATTTACCATTTCATATACTGTTTAATACATTGTCAATTTAATACATTTTTAATTTAATACATTGTTAGTACACAGTGCTTAATATGTTGTTTAAATGGATGGAAATAATTTGTTTTGGTTGGATGTTTCAGTCACATCCTGAAAGAAAACTTCTGTAGTATGTTAAATTCTTTACTACTAAATCATTCTGTGAAGGAGTGTCTTCATTTTAAGAAATTAACACTACAACAAATAGTTTTAGATAGAAACCTCAACAAAATACAAGCACACTCACTTTTATGGATACACCTTGGAGGAGGTGACCAGCCATTCCTTGTGCATGCGATTTCTTCATGCTGAGCTTGGTAGCCATTGTAGCAGCCATATCTGGCTCTTTCACCTTCCTTGTAATGATTCTTCCAGTGGGATGGGAAATAACCATTTTTCAGCTCAGTGGCATAACATTTTTCTAAAGAAGGAAGGTAAGTACATTCAACCACAGTAATTTCTGCAGCAAAAACTGAGGTAAATTAATTCTTAGGAAGACAGTTACTAAAAAACTGGCCTCCAAGCGCCTTTCTGTAGCCGTTTATCACAAAAAGACACTTATATGCAAATCTGAATGAAAGCATGTTTTGTTTCACTGCCCTGAGATTAATGAATCACATTAACTGAAGTGGAAGTCACTACATAAAGCCACACAAAGTGTCCTAGTAACCAAAAATCTCTTACCTATTGTTCATGAGCAAGCTTGGCTCACTTCAGTGCCTCTCACATCATGTGCACTCTCTCTAGTTTGGTCTGGTATGTCTCTAAAATGTTGATGTCTCCCCAGAGTGAATTTCAGCATTTTCCTCCAGGAGATTTTATCATCTCTGTGGAAGTGTATCAGCCTCTCAAACCAGCTCTAGAGATTTTAGCAACAGCTTAGCACACGGGCTCTATGGCCTTCTGGCCCCAACAGCCCAGACATAAGGAAGATGGCTGAAGGAATGTTATACTGTGTTATCTGAGTGACTGGACCTTTCCTCCAGGCAGGGCTCCAGTCATTTCCTGCACTGAGCACCACTCCACTGAGGAAAACAAGGAAAGAGCAACCTTTTGTAGCTCACTTTTGTGCCTTACCAGTAGGTAGGAACTTTGCTGTGACTGAAGATGTGCAAGAGGAGCTTGCTGCTTTAAATTTAAGTCTAATTTATTTTAAACCTGAGTCAGTGTATCAGATTCTCTTGCTGCTGCCATGATCAATTTCAGCTTACTGCAAAAGTGTGATGCTGTTTCAGCTCCAAAAATTTTCCAAAGGAACCAGGCAATGCTTCTCAGAGAGAACCAAGACAAAGTGCCAAAGGGCCTAAGCCACAGAAGGGAGAATTTACTTACACAGAGTAGAAACTCTGTTTGTATGTGCAGCTGTGTGTGCAGTTGGAAGTATGTGCTTCCATGTTACTCAGAAGCCAAAGAAGAGAAAGGTTTCCTGTATTTCTTATTCTCATTAATAGTTTCAGGAGTAAAGAATCTCCAAAATCCAAGAGCATAATTTCAGCCTAACCCATTTCAGAGTGTCCCCAGCTGAGAGTTTGAGCTCAGCAGATAAGAAGAGTCTGGGTGCAGTTCCAGGGGTCAACTAAAGCAGTTTGACTTTAAGAAACTGTTTTGTCTTGTGTTCCATCAGAACAATTTGTGCTGCACAGACTTTTGATAATTAAAACAGAATTGAGCATATAGTGGAAATGTACTTACTCAGGCATTTTGGCTCTGGAGACCAGCCCCTTTCAGAACACAAAATTTCAACCCAGGTAACTCCACTGGGGGTTGAATAACCGTCGATGCAGTAGTAATGAACCCTCTGCCCAAATCTCATTGGAAAGTAATGGAATCTCTGGGACTCATATGCATAAGATAACTGGCCATTTTCTATAGCTGGGTAGTCACACGGTCTCCCTTGAAATAGAATGTAACAGCAACAATATCAACACATGCATGATAAAAAGCTCAGGACACAATTAATTCAGATTCAGCTCCATCATCTGACTGTTTTCAGAAACAGACAGAACCAGGACTGCTCACCCTTGCAGATCCTAAGGAGTGCAGGAACAATTGCACTCTGCTCCTGGTGTCTTTGTCAGTGCCTATAGCTATGTTACTTCCCTCAATTCCGTTTTGCAAACAACAGAAATCCAGCCAGTATTCTCTGCAGGTTCCTAAGGCTGATTCATGAGACCAAATGTTAGTATTTATTCTACAGTGAGATGACACTTTGTATAGGGTCTTTACTAAATTTACTATACTGACCATGATGGGAGCTCAGTCATCTGGCTCAGATATGGAAACGAAACTGAGCACTCTTAAAATTGAGATGACTCCTGTCACCACTTCCATTTGTAACCTGGGATCCTGCACCAAAAGCTCTTCCTGGCTCTTCTCATTTTTATTTTAAAACTGCAGCATTTTAATTTTGTTCCCTTGGTTCCTCAAAAGAACTAACCATTTTCAGGGACAAGTCAAGGATAGGCGTTGATTGTCAGAAGCTTTCATTCAAGTTTACCCAGGTCCCTCCCGAAATGCTCTGACCCAGAGCTTACATGCTGGGGCAGGGTAGATCATCCACTGGACTGACCATTCAATAATGAGTGAAGAGGTCTCAGAATGATACTTGAATTTTAGAACCCACACTACTATAGAGAAAACATTACCTCAGATACTAAAAGAGTATGTTTCAGAAATAGCTCAAATCATCTTATCCAAAGGTTCATTTACAAGACTGATTTCATCAGCGTTTCTCTCACATTCTAAGTTTTATTTTCAGTGACCAGAGATCAAAGAATGTTAAATTACAAAACTAGTTGCTATTTTAAATATTTATTTTTTACACTGTTCAAAACTATCATTGCAATAATGGGAAGTTTAAGCCAAGAAAGAACTTATCAACCATCAAGATTTCTTTGCTATCTGACAGGTTAAAATAGATAGAAAATTCTTGTGACTGTCCAAAATACCAAATTATAATGCCAAGTAAAAATCTAGAGCTGTTATAGCTACAAGGAAAGATATCTTCCAATCATTACCTATGGTATGTCTACTTTAAACTTCCTATGTCCTCTTTTAACTGGGAAGCTATTCCTCAGGTGGAACACAAACCTTCCTGACAGTGACCTGACTACAGCACATTTTAACAGATTTGCAAATACGGTAATAGGTAATGCCTGTGTCATTAAACATAATGTAAATATGGATTATACCATTGTCTTTATAGGTGTTTTTTCTAAACCATCAAATTCAGCTTTATATCACAAAGAAACAAAATGAATAAGCCACTCCCATAACTGATGCTCCTTAAGTTTTGCTCTTGACCTCTTTTTGTCTGAGATACTTCCAACAACTCTACATCTTGTATCTTCATTCATGAGAGCTACTTACGGACACAGGCTGGATCAGGCACCCAGCCATTGCTGGTGCATTCAGCTGTGGTTCTGCCAGTCAACGCTTTAAAATGATATCCAGTGTTACACCGTACTGTGATTGTATCACCCAGTATGTACTTGTCTTTTTGAGGGCTAAAGTTCCCAGAGGAAATTTTTGGAGGAGAGCATTCAACTTCTAAATAAAAACAGAACAGAATGAAGAATATGTTTAAATTTGTTGCATAAATTCTTGTCCTCATAGTATATTGGCCATAACTGCATAAAATTGTTAAAAAGATGTTTCTTAGGGCAAAGAAAAGGTTACATTTCTTTCTCACTCTTAGAAATGTACAGTTTTGTAAGAGAAGAGTGACAGCTGTTACTGATGTTATGTTAATTAGAAGATTAAAACTTAATTGCAAACAGAATGTTTGGAGGAAGAAGTGGAGGCAATCAAACTGAATCTGACTAATTTTTTCCAGTCATTCTGCAGCTGGGCTGTGCCGGGCTCATCTATGGACACTGTCCCAAAGGAGGGCAGTTTCACTGGCAGGTCCTAAATGGAGAAACAATTATACTTAGGTAGGAACTGATCATTCAAAGGCTGTGTGACTAAGATTAGGGTCCTGCACTGACACTGGAAGTATTTCAACAACTGAAAAAGGTCAAGAAACTTATTCTAAAACACTCAAGATATCTTTACACTCAGAGAAGCCAGGCAAGCATATTTATAAATGAGAGCCTGTCTTGGTTTTTTTTGTATTTACTTCCAATTCAGAAAACATCACCAACAGCCTCAGGGCTGGGAGGGGATGACTATAAGGTAACTACAGGTTGGTCCCGCTGTGGAGTGAGGGTGGGTGAATCAGTTACATGCATGTACTGCTGAATCCTCTAGGTTCAGTCGTAAGTCCAGTAGGATTCAGAACCACTATCTGAGTACACCCGAAGTACCAGAGCCTGGTATATCAGTGTCTAGAAGAATGTTTTGTTTGGCACTTCTCGAAAGTAGTATGCTGCTAAACTGAAGGCAATGCATATTAATTAGTATCATTACTAATCTTGAATCAGAAAGGTCAAAAACTGAGTGGGCCCCAAGACTGACAACAACTCTTTATGTCTAAAGGAGTCTTTCTGGAAGAGGTCCCAGGAAGGGGGGTGGTACACAACATCCTGCAATGTTGCCCTGCTGCCAACATTTTTTTTCCAGTTTCAAGATTTTGGCAATTCCTTGAAGAAAATTCAAAGCACTAATACATTCCTCAAAATTTACATCAAACTATTTCAGTTGGGACACAACCAGCATATTTCTGTTTGTGGGATTTGGAGATTTAAATATAGTCTTTAAGTGCTGTAATTCAATGAAACTAAAGTAAAATCCATGACCCAGAGGGCTGATGTCAAATTGGACTAGCCTCAGGCACTATGGATTTGTCATATAAACTGCTCCAAAGGCATTTAAGAGTTAAAAAGCAATAGGGAGCTTTAGCATTGTAAATATATTAATTTATAGAGATTCTCAGATAATTTCTAATGTGGAGTTTGGACATCATGGAGAACATGCAATTACAGTTCTGGTGGCATTAAAAAAATTGCTGTGCTCATCCTAGGCTAAGGATCATGGGCAGGGGCAGGATTTATGCAAACCATGTTACTTTGGTCTCTGTTTATACATCACATTCAGAGTTCTTAGGGCTGGTGAACATCAAATCTATGTTGTACATGACTCTTGACATAATGGCTGTGTAGAAAGTACTATTGTTTTCAGCTTTATGGATAATCCAGTATAATTCCATTCTACCTTTCTGTTTACACACCTATGGTCATCAGTAGACTACTTATCCTTCTGAAACTGGACTACTGCACTCTTGCTCGACCTCATTTGGAAATGGCCATATCAACTACAGATTGTTCTTCCCACAACACTATCCTACTGTTTCAGAAGGGCTCTTGAAAGGCAGCTTACAAACTTCAGTCAGGATTTTAATTTGAAACATACTTTGAAAAACACTGTTGTAATTTCCAGTCATTTCTGAAAGGTTGCACAGTACACCAACAATTTCTTACTGAAGTTCCATCAGGGAAATAGGGACAATTTTTGGGTTGTTCCTCTTTGAACTGGTCGATCAGAACTAGTAGCCTGTAATTTTAAGGAATGAGCAACCAGGTGTTCATTTTGCTCATGAGTGAGACTCATCAGGACACTCAGGCAAAGTGCAGAGGGCAGTTCAGTGGGTCAAGAAAACTTCTATTGGAGTTATGAACTATTATGAACTTCAAATGTTCATAAGGGTGATCTGCTGAGTGGTATTTTACTGAGTCTTTGTCCTGTTGATTACCAGGAGCAGTATTGGTTATGGTGCCACAGCATCTCAATTACTGAACACAGAAGGCCTGAAGATGCATAAACTTGCACCTCTCCCTCAAAGAACTGCTTGTCATTCATTAGGAGGTCATCAAGCTAAGACTATTAGCTTCCCCTAATTTTATTCATACTGCTGCAATTCACATGATATTCAACAAACATTTCTTCACCCAGTCTTCCCATTTCTCTGGTATTAATACTTTTTTTCCTGCTTGCTTAAATTTTCTTTTTAGTGTCCAATTTTTTCTATTCCTTAGATAAAACATTTTCATTCTATTTTCTAGAAGGTAGAGAGACTTAGCTTTATCCTTCCTATTTGTTCAGATTAGGATTTTTTCCTAACCCAAGAAATCTTATTTCCTTATGTTCTCCCCACTAATTCAGAATTACATAAAAAAAGAATATAATAACAACAGCTATCAATGCTGCATGAAGTATTTTAGCATCAATCTTGTTTTTGCAGTATACTGGGGCAATTGTTGCTTTGTGGACCTGTTTATCTACACTCAAGTAAAAAGACTGATTTAACTGGTTTTGCTACTGCTCTTCATGGAAAACTCTTGTCCAGCTGTTTGGTCCCTTTAGCACTTAATCCTTCCAGTCTTTATGGATATTGATTAAATGTGGATGAATTTATTCTGTTACGAATAAACTTATTAATCTCTGAAATTACTTCCAAACCCAACAAACGTGCAAAACCACTTTAGGCAAGACTAACCCGTGCAAGAGGGAGGTGGATTCCATCCTGATTCAGTGCACATTGCATATGCTCTGTTACCATATTTGTATCCTTCTTTACAGGAAAACTGCAGTATTTCAAGTTCCTTGTAAGACTGCTTTGGAGAATTGACATATCCATGCTGAATTCCTGGCACGTCACAGACAATTTCTGAAATTTAAATAGAGAAAAATCCATGTATTTTTATTTTTATTTGCTAAGAATAAATTTCTACTATAATAAAATTTAGTGAGGTTTTTTTGTTTGTTTGTTTGGTTTGGTTTTTTTTCTTTTTCTAATTTGAATTCACAAAAACATTTGCATTTGGAAACTGTTTGGAACTTATTTGAGCACTTACTTGATTCTGGGTTCCAGGTGGAAAATAAGGTGTAGCACAGTTTCAACTGCAAATTGGCTCATGAGACAGATTTCAGGGCTTTATTTGGATTTTAATGGATTTCAGACTCAATATATAAGGCAGAAGACATTCCAAAATAAGACACTAAGCTAGCTGAAATTTAGGATTTTCCATTTTTCAGACAATTTAATTTCTTTGTAATTTCCAGCAAACCTAACGGGCTCTCATAGCCAGTAGATTATTAATTAAATCATGACATTGAAAGGAGAAAAGAATTAACGTATCTCAAAAACTGACCCTAGAATGCTTAACTATCTATAAAAGAATATCAGCATTCCCAGTTCCTTGCCAAACCAAATACAACCACCAAGATCTTGCAGTTTCCTAAAAATGCATTCATAAAGTCAGAAAATATTCACAGCTTTGTTTCCTAGGTCACGGAACAGGACACCAAAGAGTTCTCTTGGATTCCTTTGCTGAATTTGCTTTCTATTTAGAATGAAATACAGCTCATTGGAATTGTCATTGTTTAATGAAATTCACTACATTCTGCAAATGTTACAAGCGCATATGTTTAATCCCACTTTATGCTGTACAAAATATAATAAATGGGGGTTTCAAAGCAGCAAAATGCAGCATGAAGTTGGTAACAAACCATGCACGTATCTGCCATCCTGACATACATATTCTGCTCTTCTAAACCCACACTTCATGATCAGATAACACAGAAATACTCTAAAAAACTTGATGTTCTGAAAAATTAGGCGTTTGTTACCATAATCTTCCTGGGATTCATTCTTACATACTGACAATCATAACCCACGCATTCTTTGTTTGCCAGTTGGGAGGAATAACCCTGTCCACCAGTGCCAGGTGCAGGCAGGGCAGTGAGGGGTTGACTGGCTGAGAAGTAGTTCTGCAGAAAAAAAGCTGGTGGTCCTGATGGACAAGTTGAACAGGGCCAGCAATGGGCCTTTGCAGCAAAGAAAACAGCACCCTGGGCTCCACTGGGGAAACTGTTGCCAGCAGACCTAAAGAGGTGATCTTTGCCCTCTACATCTCTCCAGGTCTGAACTCCCCAGCAGAGGAAAGATAAGGACATGCTGGAGCAGATCCAGTAAGGGACATGAAGGTAATTAAGGAATTGGAAAAAGTGACAGATAAAAAGAAGTTTAAGAGAGTTTAGAGAAAAAAAGGCTTGGGGGAGGAGGGATTGTGTAAATTCTTGACTCCTGTGGGGCAGGCGGAAGTAAAGATGATGGAACCAGACCTTTCCCATTGGCAACCAGCCATACTATGAGAAGCAATGGGCATGAATTGAAATACAGGAAATACCACTTCAACATTTTCACTAAAGAGAGTTCAACCACTGCAATGGGTTACCCAGAGAGGGTGCTCCATGGTTGGAGATATTAAAAAGCTGACTGAACGTGTTCTTGAGCAACTTGTCCCAGCTAATTGCTTTGAGGGACCTTCAGAGGTCCCGCACAACCTCACTGATTCTGTGGTTCTGTAAAAACTAAACATGAACCTTCTAACTTATCCAAACATATTATTGTGAAGAAAGGAAAGTCCAGTGTGATTTTTTGTATTCTATATACCCTAAGAATTAAAATTCTGTTTGTTTATTAAACTTGGTTCACACAGATTTGAAGTTGTTTCTGATTACTTTGGTTAAATCAACACTGAAGTGGTTGTGTAGACATATCAAAGGATTTGACTGCAGCCTGGCAAAACATACAGCTTGTAGTAAAAATGTGGAACAAACAGATTGTCTATCATGATTATATTAGTACCCAATATTATTATATTTCTCTTTCTTATGCTACCTCTTCATATATGCAGTGGAGATTGTTTACAGACAAACTATGCTTAATTGCTGTGAAATAAATTGAAAACTTTGTAGCTTCCCATATGGTAACCAGTATTCAGGAGTCTGTGAGAATAAAGCTTCTTAATAACACATAGTAAATAGTGTCCTTTTTACCTTTGCACTGAGGCACATCATTACTCCATTTTCCATTAGCAGAGCAAATGATTTCTTTAGCTCCAATGAGCTTGTGTTTTGCATTACATTCAAAATTTACAACCTGGCCAAAGGAATATTCTTGGCCTAGCTCAAATACACCAGTCATAATTATTCTTCCATTTTCAGGTTCCTGTACAGGTAAACACTTTATCACTGGAAAAACAAAACAAGGAAAAGAAGAATTAACATATGTCATCAGATATTTCTTATTAAGGGGGGAAATCACTATCAAAGTTCATACTTAAATGGTCACATAGATATCACTGAGCAGGTACAAAAGTGGCTTCTGTTTTGTCTACCAAAGCTTCCACTTCTCTCTGACAACATTTGCCATCTTATAAGTCATCCGCCTTGTCTACGAGCTCATGTTCTGTCTCTTGGGTTCCTCACATACAGGACATTATACAAATATTTTCTTTCACAGGCAATCATATTTCAATGAAAACTAAACCATGAAAGAAATATCTTAGAAGGACTTTGAAGTATCTTGGTGACACTTGACAAAAAATGTTGGAAACCCTTGCTCCATTTGGTACAGACAGACCTGTATGCCTAAGTTTGAGGACACTTAAAATCCAGTAAACTGAATGTGAAGTATCTAAATTCAAGGAGATGTTGAAACACAACAAACTCTAGACAAGAGAAAGATATCTACTTTCATTTGTGATTCTTAGAGACTCTTTCCTGACATCAGATGCTTAACCTAAGAAAAAATGTCACTGCTGCCCACATATGTTAAAATAGACCAGTTCATCTCTGGGAGGAAAGGAACCTTATTTTCATGATCATACAGGTTTGAAACTGGTGAAAAGGTTTCTAAAATCAGGGAAGCATCATTTGAGCCATCCAGTCTATTAAGTCTTGATATTGGAGTCCTTCTTGCTCTCACTCTTACTAAATGTCTTTCATAGTATGCTAATAGAGAGAACTTGTAACAAAACATTAATTGTTAGGATATTCACATGCGAGGAGGAGGAAACCAGCTAAAAACACACACATGCCTTCACAATGGTTTGAAATGCATCATCCCAAATGTCTTTTGCAACCATGTTTTGCAGGCAGCTACTCTATCAGGACATTCAGGTGAGGCAGAGCTTTAAGCCAGTCTGGAAATGACAGGACTCCCACTTTGTGAGTGGTTTTTAACAAAAGCTTATTGCACTAAAATGGCTGAGCAATCACTGTAAGAGTTTCACTGCTGCCTAACTTGAATTTAAATATATGTGAATTAATACTAGTAAAGCACTCACAGACTATTCCAGATAGTAATCAGACAGATAAAAAGACAGTTTGATAGAGAATTAAATGTCAAATTCCATTTACCTTCACAGTGAGGGATGTCATTGCTCCATCCATCTGCCTGACACTCACGGTAATTTCTTTGGCTGAGCATCTGGTATCTTACCAAACAAAAAGTAAAAAATGCTAAAATACAGTTTCATTATGTGACAGAAACAACGGTGCTGCTGTTTTTCAAGCAAAGGAAGTAGGTTTCAGGTGTTCCAGCATAGAATAACCAAAATGGGACAAAACCAAGTAGTTTTTTTACCTATTTCCCTATCTTCCCTATTTGCTTTCTTCTAAGCGCATATGGGAAAACAGAAAATAAATTCTGAAAGTAGGAAGGAATTAGTAAAAAGGTTTCTTCATTACAGAGATAGCAAGCTTTGGCTACATAACAAATAATTTGGGAGTAATTTACACAGAAGCAAGCAGGGTAAAACTCCTATAGCCTGTGTTGTAGTATGACTGACAGCCATGTGACAGCATCCACATAGGACTTAAGCCAAGCCACATGTGCCATGCCTTGATGAGGTAGTGTTATCTTAGGTTTGAGGGAAACATGGCCACAATGCCATGGCTTCTGCTTGGTCTGAAATGCACTCAGAGGAAGGACAGCTACTCTGAAACGACACTGAGGAACTGAAGGGATTAAGAATATTGATTTTGGAACTCTCTCTGTGGAACTCAGACTAGATTCCAGTAACATAACAACTGTGAAAGCATGGCTAAACCACTGTACCAAAGCTGATTTGCTTGTCAAGAGGAAAATATCGAGTCACAGGCACACTTAACTAAGCACAATACCATGTATTCAACCTGCTGCAGTTTTCACTGGAGAAGATGAATAGAGGAGGAAGAGAGAATTTCTGTCAAGTGTTCAGTGAAGACACATTAGTGTGTCTGCCAGAAATGTCTTCCTTCAAACATTTTTTACAATACAATTTACTTCATAATGCAAAAATTGATTGAAGCAGGATTGAGGAGTTGTGGCCCTGAAGAGGAGACTCTGTTGTATGGTCTAATGCCTTCTCTAACATAACTGCATCCTGGCTGTCTGCTGAGAGGAGATTCCAGCACATGGAGCTGCACTTCCCTCTGAACTGGCTGGTGAGGTCATGATGCAGCTTTACAGACAGGCCACAATTTTTGTTTTCTACTCAAGCTGTATGTATTTTAGACACTTTGGATGACAACTTCAAGTGCACGAGTTCAGTTACTCCAACAGCACCAGAGAGGAGCAGGAGTTATCTTTAGCATTACTGTAATTGCAGAAATTCAAATGAAACAATAAGCAAGCATTAAATATTAGTAAGACAACTGCATTACAGGGAACAAATCTATAACTGACACTTGAATTAACACCTTATGTTAAATCCCATACATTGAATTAAACAAGTATTACCCATCATTACATCTGTACTCAACTCTGGCACCAAACACAAATTCACTTCCACTGGTAAGTTCAAAGAAACCAAACTCAGTATCTCCAGGATGTCCACAGGGCTTATCTGGTTAAAAAAAAGGAAAAAGCCTTACTTACACCATACATAGGAAGGTGAAGATGTGAAATACAGCATTTTTCCAGTGATTAGTAGTGAGTACAGGCCTTTGGGGCCTTTCAAAAATGCGGACATGCTCAGCACCAGTTTAATCTCCCCTTTTTACCACTATTTTCAATGATAACATATTGGAGTATTCATCTGGACATTTCAAAACAAAAAAACCCCCCAAACAACCCCCCCCCCCCAAAAAAAAAAAAAAAATTAGCAAGTTTTATTCCTTTAAAAAGGCTGAGCTCATCTTTAGTTTGATGACAAATTTATGGCAACTTCTCATACAATTTGTGACATAGACTGGTCCAAAGCCTCCACTAGAGAATCCACCCATGATTAGAAATGAAATTTCTTTAATCTGAGGGGGATTGTGCTGAGTGAAGTGGGGTGATCCAAAGCCACAGGAGTATTTTGGTTCTTAGTGCTAGTTGCTCAAAGCTCCCCATAGGACATTCCTTATGGCCTGGCCCTAACTCTTTGCCTTGGATTCCCAAAAGAGTGGCAAAGATGAACACACTCTTCCTCTCATCCATCCCCTTCTGATGTTATAATATGGGCTGCAAAATAAACTGCAGAGTTGAAACCTACTAACACTCCTCAGCAGAAATCTTTCCCGGTCCGTGTGACCAAGGGCAGTTTAATTCTAGGGCCATATCAACATCCTTTGTTGTTTCCAAGGAAGATGTGTTTGAGTAGGCCCTAAGCCCCCTCCAGTGGGATTCAGAGAAAATGGAAACTCATGATCAATGAGTATCAACCTCTAGTGGGGCCTTTCCTGCCAAGGGAACGTGTTCCTCAGCCTGAGGCAGAGCATCCCTTCTCTCTTTCCACTCTCTCCTTGCTGGTGGCAGCAGCTGCTCACTGGGTGGCAGCATTTGCTAAAACATGGTACAAACCACACCAAATTTTGTACAGATCTGTGTTCACTGACTGCTTACACAAAGAAATCTAAAAACTGAGGTGAAGACTAAATAAAAAATTTAAAAAAACCTATTAGCAACTTACTAATTCTTACTCACGATTTGTATCGATCTCTGTTTGAATGACACCCGGGACTTACATTTATATTAGCAAACCAAATATTTACACTCTACTAGTACAAATTGTGTGTGTCAGATACACAAGAAAAACCACTCATTTCTAAAATTCCTTTGTGTGAGGAAAGAAGTATCTGCTGACTAACGACAATAAACTTCAATTTCTTCACTAACGAATTCAGTATGAGGGTGTGAGATACTTCTAAACTCTTAACACAGCATTCTAGAGATAATAAATAGCGGCTCTCATCCTAATTGTGAATTACAGATTAAAAGAAAAGGCAGGGAAAAAGAATTTCCCACTTCCAAGAAATGATATCTTTCATAGAACTAGTTGAATAAACTGTCTCTTGACTTGCATTCAGAAGTGAAGTTAGTGCTTTATCCTGCTTAGACTATAAAATTTTGAAAGCAAGCTTCTAAGAACTTAATAACTGATCTTAATAACTTAAGTTGGGTTAATGAGGCTGGCCTGAAGTAAGATCTTCCGTAAAGAAAAAAAAAATAAATTCTTTGATCTGGGGAAAAGGAACTTAAAAAAAAATTCACTAATGCACACATACTTTCTAGGACATTTTAAAGATTGCAGAAACAAGCAAAGATACAATTTCACGTTGACATCACTGGCAAGGAATATGCTCTGTCAGGCCAAATGTTTGCATGTATTTTGCATAAATACTTACTTCTGCATTCTGTCCCTGTGGGCAGCTGCTTCCATGCTCCATCAAAACACCGGAATGCAATCCGTCCAAGTTTTATGTATCCAGGCCGACAGTTGTATGTTGCTTCAGTACCATGTGGATAGGGAGGTCTGTCCCATCTTTTAGTAGGCACTTCTTTTACCCTCCTAGGAGGAGGTTCTTCACAAGCTAAACATTTTAAATAAAAATACTGGTGACTGAAGCACATGTTACAAAAAAATTTTGCAATAGAGAAATGTAGCAAGAAATCCTGGGGCCATCTGAGATCAAACTAGCATGTATTTTCTACTTAATCAGCACTAAAGAGGAAACTGCCAAAAATCCACATTTTGTAGGAATGTGAACAGACATTTAGAAGGACATAAGAATAGCCAAGCAAGTGCCAAGAAACCACACGGGGCAGGGATGATTCATGAAACAGATTTTAGTTACAAAGACTGAAACAAGATTAGTGCCCTGGTTCTAACCACAGACACCTCCCACCCTTCCATCTGCAGGAGCTGCTCCACTCCTCTCCTTCCATTACCAAGGAGAACAACTCTGTACACTCTGTAGAGTTTCCTTTCAAATGATTTCCTTCTCCAGCCACCACTATCTTTACTGACATTAATTTCCTTTGTCATTTGATTAAGTTCTGCCAAATCTTCTCTCACCTTTACATTGCCTGAACTTTCTCTCCAGGCTCAGATCACCTGATATTCCAAAACTTATCTTTTCTTCTTCCTTACTTACAACTTCCTTATTAGACAATATAATTAATTCTGGGTATTCACTTTGACCTTTGTTAGCTTCTGAGCATTTTGACTCAGTCTGGGGAGTAGATGGTGTTGTCTGGTGTTTTTTATTAGCTCTGTATTATACAGTCCTTGCCCAAAAGCTCCTTTCTGGGCCTTCTTCAGTGCACATGAAATGTACAGCCAAGTCCATATGAGCTACAACAAATGAACCTGAATTTATTTTATTGAGAAGTTCCTCAACTGCTTGAGAATGAGGAAAGTCAGACTAAAGGGGAAAGAAGCAAATGTTGGGAAACTGTTCACGAAAGACTAAATGATTTTGTCAAGAAACAATTGACCTGATTTCAGTGACTAGTTTTTGGTGCTTGGGTGACTGAAATGCACTCACTGTGAAGGCTGAAGCTTTACCCAGAGTAACGGAGCCTGAACAGCCTAGCTAATTAAATGCAAGGAACTTGGTTTTCCATCTGAATATGAAAGGTGAGAATTCATCTAGAATAAATGAACAACCCCCGAGAAACGAAATCTCTGTATAGGGAGTAAATGGGAGAAGAAATGTCCACCAGGGAAGGAAATTCCTTGGTGAGTAGATTCATCACTCAGCAGAGATCTGGCACAGATATCCTCTCCCCAGCCAGCTGTAAGGCCACAGGTTTGGGAAAGCAGCAGCACTCTCACTGAAACTTTCCCATAGGTTGTCCGGGTGCTGCCTGAAAATAGGACTATGGGAGAAATATTTAGGATCTTCCTCATTTGAGGGATGTGGAGTTATAGCTTACTAAACTACGCTGCAGAGATCACAACCACAGATAAGTAGCTGATGTAGAAGAATGAATATTTAATCTGCCCACTTTGTGTTAGAAACCCAAAGTGTGGAAAGTGAATTTTACTTGAGTTTTACAAAGACATGCCCTTGAAAACTCACGGTATTTCAGTCAGGGGAGTACTACCAAATTAGAGGCATAACTTTATAAAATTGTTTAAAAATCAGGAAAAAAAGATTTGTTACAAGAAAATATAGTATAATTTTAAGTGTTCTGTATGGCATTTTGAAAATATAAAGAAAATAATGTTAATTATACTATCTAGTTACTTTAATTTGGCTATTTTAAGCAGTCAGAAGAATTAGATGAGCTTTGACAATACTGCTGAGGTGCTAGAGTGTGCCCACGTGTTCACATTTTTTCCAATTACTTCGATCGGTATTCTCCCTCCTATGAATAATTACATCTGAATAAAAATTATTGTTTCTGTGCACTAGAGGGTACTAGGTTACCATAAAAAAAAGTAGTATACCTTCCTTAGTCAGATTAAGACACATTCACTTTCTAGCATTTTTGCAAAATGTAGGAATCAGCAAAATGAACAGGAGTCCTCTGGCCAGTTCTGTCTTTCAAACGTGTTAAAAATGGTTAGTTTACCCCCAAAAGTTCTTTGTAACGGTAAGAAAAGCAGTTTTTCTAATTCCACAGATTTTGAATCAGACTTCATTTGAATCAGCATTTTCAGTTTGCAAGCTGAGAAAGCTCACTGAAATCTATGATTTAAAAAACAGGTTATTGAGTTCAGGGAGAGCTTCTCTACTCTATTCCTCCCCTACTTCTGAGTTGTATGGCATTTTTATTGTCTGTTGTGTGGAATGCAGCCTTTTTTAAAATGCAGTTTCATAGTGGCTTGAGGTGAAGAAATCTGCTGGCAGGTTGTACTTCAAAACTATATTAATTCCATCATGCACTCACTATATGTACTTACCAATATTGGAGGGGTTTATTTCTGTATTAGAAAGCATGCACTAAATGGATACCTTTGAATTCTTTAGTAAGAGACCAGGAGAGCTGGAATTAGTCATTCAGGATTTACATGTGACTTGACCTCAGTTAGAAATAGCTCAAGCTGCTTTATATTGCCAACATTATGCTGGTAGCAACTTCTCTAGAGTCAAGCACAATTATGAATCCAGGCAGAAGTGTTTTTCAGCCCTTGTGCAAAACCCCAGCTCTTGGAACAACTCACACAGACTCTCAATATGAAGCTTGAACAAAGAATCCTGCATGACCCATGGTAATAGTTGTCCTGGATAAATCAAATTTTGCCACATTCACATTCCTTTGCAATCTCCCTGACCTAAAGAAAGCATTGTGGAAACAGAGTGCAAATTCAGGCAAACTTTCATTTCAAATTCCAGGACTTTTCTGGACTTCTTTGCCAACAAATCAGACTATTAGTTGCTTTGAGGCAGTATTTATTTATACTTAATTAAGATATGACGTTCCTTTAATTTTCTGATTTTTTATTTTTTCATAGTAAAATCCATTGGATTGTTTTGATTAATAAGGTTCTCATAATTTTCAACCAAAACTAAAACCAACCTGAACCAACCAAAGACTCACTAGCTCAAAACCACACAGCACCCTTTGCATGACACTCTATGCAAAGAAACTCAGACAGAAAGCAAACAAATTAAATTACTAAGCATTCACTAAACAATATAAACATAAATAAAGAAAAATAAATTGAAGAGAGAAACAGAAAACATCAGAGGCTTCTGAAAAGATACACAGTATACTGGCTACCTCGTTAAACACGAACAAAAGCATACCTGTATACATTTATCTTATTTCATAGACTAAAAGCAGTCTGTCAGTCAGTAGTTATTTTATAAGCTTTACAGTCAATGTAGTAATCATTTATCTTTCTCAGATAATCTCAGAGATTATTCCAGACAGAAACAAAATATTCCATGAATGTGCATTTCTATTTTAATCTACCAATTGCTCCCTGGTTTTAGATATGAGAATAATTAACAAACATAATTAATAAAAAATCAGTTGTCTGGCTCTATTTTATAGTGATACTAAGCATTAAAAAAGTTGGGCAACAGATTAATAACAGCTATAGTTATCCAAATAAATAGGTGAAATAACACCTATGACAGGATACTAAATACTGCTAAATGCCGCCAGAAAAGATCTCAATTACTATTGTCAGAAGTTCATTAAAAAAGGCTACAATGCCTTTACATATTGTTCTAGTTACCACCTTCACATATGCTTTAAGATAGGAGTTTGGTTTTTTCCCACATTAAAACTTACCTCTTTGTGCAGCACAATACATCCAACATAAGAGCAGAGCTGCATAGCCCAGGAACGACATTCTAGAGATTCAGAACCTCACCGAACACATTCAGTATTGTAGCCTATTTTTTTTTGATTACTTTGTGTTATTTCCACTCCTTTTTTACTTAACTGCTCCAGGGACTGACCTTGCAAAGCATTTATACTCTGATTTCAGCAGTCACTTCCCCTAAACCTCTTGCAACACACACGTGTTTCTTTTTTTTTTTACCCCCCTCTCTAAACCTTGCTAAATGAATAAATAAACAAATGCCTGGCAATTTAGGCCGACACATTCCTTTCCCCGTGGTCTGCTTGTTTTTACATCACACTTTTTTTTTCATATTTATCCCTTCCATACTCCTAGAAGGTTATTTCTTTTGATATCTAAAAGAAGTTGTACAAATAAATAATTTTGCAAATCCTTGTGTATTGCATACTTAGTTAGAAAACAAATTCATGCTAAATGTGTGTAAAAATCAACTTCTCTACACATATAAGTCAAGATGTATGTTGCATGCAATCGAAATAAGAAGCAGGTAAAAATATGAAGTGACTTACTGGTCACTCACTGGTTCTTAAATAAGATAACCACCTACTCACAGCAAAGGAAATGTATTTGGTCAAATTATTGATTAAACAGTCAGGTGGGGTTGAAGCGCTTGTATCAGCATATCTCAGTATCATATGAGAAATGATAAGATGGAGAAGTTGTGAATGGATTGTAAGGCAGATAATGAACTTTCCAAAGAAAAATAGTTATGCAAAAAGAACTATATGGCTAACTGGGCTAAGAGAGGAACTTCTCATCCACTTACATGGATTCATGTAAGCAACAGTCTTATTAATAGTTTCATGAAATGTCTTGGCTTTACAAGTGCACTCCAGTGGAAACGTAGATCATATGAAGAGAATTATTTGAGACTGAGAATTAGGGAAAAAAAATGTAATAGTACAAAGTGCTCACTTTGTTCAAGATGGACATAAACAGCTCCAGGCCAGATGCCCCAGAGTGGTGGTGTCTTACTGGCATGGAGTACATACAGATCCATCTTCTATATGTTCCCAAAAAACCACATAACATACCCTTAAAAATCACTAGCTTACTTACTGTACTGCTATACTGCTATAGGATAAAAACTAGTGTGTCTATAGAACAGATCTCCAATCAAACCTGAATTCCACAGCACTTAAAGCAGTTAAAACTTTTTCTCTTCTTAAAATGCAGCTGGATTTTTTTTTTTTTTACCTTGGGCTGTGTTTTTAGTCACCACTTCTAAGAAATGGTTTTAGTAAAACTGGCATTCAGCTATTTCTCCTACAGAAATGACCTCAGAAAGCATAATGTCTCTTCCTTTCCCTTCCCCTTTCCCTCGACAAGTGACTCATATGTGGAGAATGAACTCTCACCCTCCTCCATGACCCTGTGATGATCGATCTGAATCCCGTTTGCAGCTACTGGTGCACACCTTATCAGTAAATGGATATTTCATGCACCTGTCAAAGTTGCAATTTTTTCAGTTTTAAGTATTGAATCTTCTCACGTCACAAAGCTCAAACTGGGTCAAGTCTTGTCAAACTGCTTTTGGGTTATTAAACCACTTGTCAAATAATTATGGGCTTGAAATACAGTGAAAGATACTTTCAGGTACAGCTAAACCAAAACTGGAATTGAAATAGTACCATAAATTTTCTGACTGCTCTCTATAAATCCAGGCATTGCTAAAAGATAACATTAGCACACAAAACCAGGCATAAAATGTCTAAGAATAAATTTAAGCTGAAAATTAGAAGACTCGACTCACCTCACCCGGTGGAGCTTTGAAGCAATGTTTTTATAGGTATAATGTAGGCTTATACAAAGAAACCATCTTCAATCACAAAGCAAGGGACCAGACTCAGTCCTTTCCAGTGCTGGGTTTGTGATCCTCTTAAGTCATTGATTAAACTTACCCTAACAAAATGGAAATAGAACCAGGAGCTTAAACTTTCTTTCCTTCCTCACCTCTTCCATGGGCTAGCAATTAAAAACTAATATCTTTAATTGTGTGTCACTTTGTTTAGCCATCTACAGCCTCTAACAAAACAGAGCATACAGACAAACTGTGCCTCAGGACCTCTAAGGCAAGGAGAAAAAACTCATCTCTAGAGTTTACCTCCTACTCATAAGAAAGGCAGAAACATCTAAGTAGTTATGCAACCAAAGACAGCTGGATTTTATCTAAGGAAGCAGAGCTACTGCTTTGAGAACTGGTGTGACTGCACTCAAAATACTGCTGTGGACACAGCCAGAGAGCCAAAATATCACCACATATTTCCTGTACAAGCAAAACTGCATGTCAAGATGTAAGATCGTAAGAAAGTACAGGTTGGAAGTGACCTCAGGAAGTTACCTTGTGCAAAATTCCTGCACAGAGTCGATATGAGGTCAGAATAAGTTACTCAAGTTTTTATGAATTTCTTACTTAATGTGGAGGCTTAACATCAAAGCTCAGAGTGCTTGTTCAAACCTGAATGATTTTGAGAATGGTGTTTGGAAGCCATTTTGTGTTAGGAAGACAGATCTGAGGAAGTCAATGTATTCCATAGGGGACTAATGACGACTGATAACGGCACTTTAATTAGCCACTGCTGAAACAGCATCTCTGACCACTATAATTTCAGCACGTTCTAACAGCATGCTTGCTGTCACACTTGAGTTTAATGATCTCATTAGAGCACAGAGAATTCTAGCACCAGCCACTTCTTTGCCCAACAATTGTCATGAAAATGTCCTATCCCACTGTATTAATAGCGAGATTATCTTTGCGTTGTCACCATTTATCGCTTCTCTCACCGGCACACAACTTCTGTGACTCATAATTATACATCACACCTCATGTAACATCTACAATCACAACCTGATGGTGCGGCAGGGAAAAACTGCTCAGTTTACTTTGTTTAAACCAAATCATAATCACACTGCTTTATTGATTTATCAACAGAACACAATTAACTGGCAATCAGTGGAATATACTTTCAGGTTCAGTATGGGCAATACACTGTCCATAAACACCTATCAAATAAAGAACCTTCCTTCACTAATCCCCCAAGATTCTAATCATGCACACAAAGTTGTGCACCCACCCACGGTTATACACAGTTTGCCTCTCACACCTACCTCTGCAGGAGGTGTGGGTACTTCACGTGTACCCTGCTGCACCTCACACCTTGCCAATGCACACATCTGGGAGGAAGCACCACACCAGGTACCACCCCCCCCACGTGTGAGTCCCTACCTGTTGCACCTGCAGAGTCACCACCTGAGCTGGATGAAGGCTGCTGGCATGGCCACACAGAGTTTTTGATGCCAGTGGATGAACATACAACAAACGGTGTCAAACCCACCTCTTCTGGCTTTGACTGCCTGCTCTGTTCCCATTGTTCTCCCTCCTGTTACAATTTCATTTGGGCCATACATTTCTTTCCAAATTGGCACTTCCCTTGTTTCAGAACTCACAGTGTAATTCCCTAGTGGTTGTCATCCCCTTTAATAGGATCAGTTGTGGAATATGCACTCTCAGATAGTTTTGGATGTTTGAACTTACCTTCCTATCTTAACAGCTGTTGCTGTTTAGGCCATTTTACCAAGAATGGGCCATGTGAGCACTTTTGCAAACAGAAACATAGTATTAGGAATTCTTTAGGAATATTCCTTCAGCTTCTTCTAAGGTAAATTAGGTAACAGCATGTGTTCAGGCAGGGTTTTGCAGCAATGACAGGAGACATATGTCCAATTCTAAAAGTAATATAAACCCACTTCTGATTACTGGTGTTTAAGTACCATCTCATTCTCCTGCCTTGGTACTCTGTACTCAAAAGTGAAGTGAAAATTACTTCAAAAGGTGTTCTTTGCAAAAAAAGATGTTCTCCTATATAAAAGCAGCTGTCAGTAACCCTAGTTTTAAATGAAGTAAGTCCTCCTACTCGCAGCCAAGTGAAGATTTACTGGAAGGCAATTCCGAGGTTATCAGCATTTCCCACCAGCCTGCTCTCCCCTGACGCAGTGCTGCTATTCTCTTGTTCCTACAGCTCCTTTCCACGTCACCACGGATGTCAAAGGGCCGTGGTGCACCAGGATCCTGGGTGGCCCTGAAGTGTATGCTGTTCCTTTTCGGATCTGGGCTGTGATGGCTTAGCACAGAAGAATAAAAGGATCAGGTCATATCGGATGCCCCGTGTCTGAAACAGCTCCATAAAGATCGTGCTTGCAGTGCAGAGTCCTGCTCACTGGGCTATGGAAAACATGCCCTCTACCTACAAAGATTTCAGTTTAATTAGATACATGAAACCACCTCTTTTTTTTTTTTAATGCTTTCAGAGGAATTATCAAATTTGAAATCCCTCACATTTTGCTTTCTGCCCTAGCTTTGCAGCTTTAAGTGACCTTAAAACTCTGTTCTCACTTTGGGCTATTTCAGTCTGTTACTGTTTCTGAATCACTATCAAACCTTTCACGCCAGCAGAACAGCCTGCTACTGCACAGCCATTTAAAAGAATAGGCATCAAGTGGAAAGATAGGAGGACTCCAAGAACACTTTTTCCCCTGAAGTTTAAATAATTCCAAACGTTGCAGTGTTGTACTCTGGAAGGTATACCAGTAAAACAAAGACATATGCAAAAGAGACAATAAAAAGTAAATAGGATCAATAAAGATTTAAAGTTACGTAACAATCGCAAGAGTTGCTTAGCAATAAACAGTTCTTTTAGAAAAAAGCCCTGAACATGGAGCAGTCTGGAGCTTGTGCTGCTGTAGAAAATTATGATCACAAATTTTTTTTTTAAGTTTCATTACATATTAGTAGCATTTCCCCAATGGCTGTACTTTCTTAAAGGACAATTAAAGTTACCATCAACTCTTCCTGTTACTAGTCAAGTACGTAACCCAGCTACCTAGCAAAGAGGTGACACAAGCATTTCTTTCTGCAGAAACTTACTGGGCCACATTATCATTTTTATGCCATGGTAAGACTCGGACCCCACCCTGAGACTGTGCTGTAAGATTCAGAATGAACCAAAAATGGACCTTATCCCCAACAGTCAAAAATCCAGGGAGATGTAACAAATGTACATTTAAACTACCAAACAAAAAAGGGACAAAACCAACAAGCTCATGATGATCTAACTCTCCCTTTTTGAGAAAGGGATGTGAAAGAGGAGAATGGGATTGTAGTAACAATTCCTGTGCCGCAAGACAGAAGTAAGAAAATGATGACGCTTTCAAATCATAATGTGGGGAACAGAGGGTATTAGGGAAAGATGCAAGACAAGTAATCATCTTAATAGGAAATGACACAAAAGAATAAGGCAGAGTCCATGCAGTTGTTGGAATTGAAATGGAAATAAATAGTTCATCTTTGATCTAACAGATTTGGTCTTATGGTCACAAAAAGGAAGAAAGTAAAACAAGCTGCCCTTACCCAACAGTAGCTGACACACAAAATGGGCCTAAGAAATTGTATTTTAGATCACACAAAGTAAATGCACAAGAATGAGATATTGTGGAGGTAACGATCTAAAAGTACAATCTCAAACTACTGTGGGGTCTACAAATGTTGCACTGCTCAGCAACATCCCTTTGCTTTCTACCAACTTCAAGAAACACAAACTGAGTAAAGGTATCCAAAGACTACATGTCTTCAAGGCCATTTTGCCCTCTTCTAACTCAGTATTTTCTTTGGCACCCCGGCCAAGGTCCACTACTAAGTATTATCAGTGTACAATGGCGATACAGATGCTTTCTAGACTTATACTTTCAAAATTCAAAAGCAGACAATGAGCTTTAATCCATTAAGACATCCACTGATGTAGTCTTTAATCCTATATTCCACATCACTAAATAAAAATCGTTTACCATGGTAGGTAAAGAGGGAGAGTCCTCAAAACACACCTCTCACCAGTTTGTGCTATTGATTTGATTTAGCCTCTCAGATCCATTCAGATTGCAGGATGCTGTGACTCTCAGTCTAGCATGCCTAATTTTAGTCTGATAAGGCACCTATGTCCTGTACGTCAGATTTGACATTGCTTTTGCAGTTGATGGTCTGAAAGCCACAGGAAAAAAAAGATACTACCAAATTTCTTAAAAAAATAAAAAATCTGTTGTTTTCTAACTGAGAAGCATACCTTTTTTAATGCTGAGATTCTGTTTTCTGATATAAGGAATATTTATCAGCAAGGACTCATCAGAATTTCATCTAGGTACATTTTAACAGATATAGTCATGATGCTTTTTTCTACAGAAGACTCCACCTTGGCAACTGTTTTGGAAGTGAAATTGTGGGCAAAGTGAATCAAATATTGTTTAAGTACAGTTTACTAATCTGAACCCCAAATAATTTTTGAACTGTGAATGCTGAGTCCCTAAATATTCTATTCAGCTGCCAAAGCTGCAGAACTGTTCTCTGCACTTCCAGTGCTGTCAGTACTCTAGCCCTCAGTTTTAGTCTTAAGCCCAAAGCCACACAGACACACTTTCGTGAGAATTATCAACTTGCAGAAATGTGAGAGTTCCAAAAGTTCTCAATATCAACATAAACATCCAGATACTTCTTAATTTTGGGAGAAAGAATCAAAAAAATAAGCATTTGGGAAAAAGCCTCAAAATAAGCCAGAGTTTTAGTTACTTTTTAGCCAATCAGTTTTTCAGCCTGCCTAACAACAACAGACAAATTAAAAAAGTAAACATTCAAACTCTGCAAAGAAGGCATTTCCACTGACCATTTCTCACTGCAGACCAGAGTACTCCTTACAGTAAGTGCCCTGGGTATGTCTGCTGAGTGAGTTACTCGAATGCCATCTGGACAATACCAGACTATCTTCCCTGAAAGGACAATCAGTACAAGTCGCTCATGTTACAGAGTTGTTTAAAAGGATTTACTGTGCTTTCGCTTCAAAAATACCTCATCCTTCTTCATCTTTTGGTTAAAAATTTATATTTACCAGTGTTCTTTCTTACCCCAATCATGACATTATGATATCATTTAGGAGAATAAAAGCAATGGCTGGCACGATAACCTTACCAGCTGGGGATGCCAACTCTCTGTGTCATGGTATATGACTGAAAAGCAATGGAGGGAACAGGAGTAAGAACTGTGTCTGGCAGGACTATTTCAGCAACTCAATGCTGACAACCATCAACCCTTTCAGAGGGTGAAACACACCAGCTTATCGTGGACAAGATGCTTCTCTAACTCCTTGCAGTCAAGTTTGGCTTTGTTTTACCCGAATAATTTCAGGTATCAATGCCATCAGTAAAGAATGTCCCAGTGAGTGTCAATAATTAAAATGATTAATAAAGAGGACTCTGCAAGCTTTTTGAGGAAAATGTCAAAAACTAACCCCACAATCTGACTTACTACAGTAGATTGCATAACTCAGATAGAAGGGCAGAACATGGTGAATTAAGAGCAGTATTAATAACCTATGTTTGCCTTCACATACACTGCAACTGTTCAAAAAGTCCAGAAGCCATTTGTATTGTTTCATTCTGTTTTACCTACGTGCCATCAAAAATATGGCAACCTAAAAAGAAAAACTAAATACTTTTTTTTGTTCTTTCTGTATGTCAGTATGATCCAGGATTTAAATCAAATCATTAGCAATAAACTCCGTTAAACAGTTCTTAGACCCTCTCTCTTTCCCAGACTTCAAAATCACATACTTAAGAGTTACTCACTTGCACCTATTCAGTTTGAAAAACAGAAAAAGGAGATTCATTACAGTCTATTTTCAGTCCCCAAGTCAGGGTCACAGATGCTTCTGACATTTCTCAGGGCCAGAATCATCCCGAAAGTACAAACCTACATTTGTTCCTGAGGGTGGCTCACAGCTTTTCTTCATCACAACACGTTAGAAGGAACACCTGGCTTGAGCACAGTGACCCAGCACAACAGTTCATAAACAGCACCTGTCTCCGAGCAGATGACTCAGTGTCTCCTCAGCTTCAAGACAAAAGTTTCCCAAATGTTTTGAGTTACTGATCAAAACATCAGGTTTATCTAACTAAAATCCCACTTCTGTCCGATTTCATATACTTCAAGCTTTTCAGAGTGATCAGGCATCAACCTGTCAGACATGTAAAAACACATTTTATATTGCAAAGAGTTTCTCTTACTTAGGAGCACAAAATTAAGCATCTGTATAAATTGCATGACTATAGTCTCAGTAATGAGTTTGTTTTCTATTAGCTCTGCTCAGCTGTTCACCAGGTTGCTCATTTACCAGCTATTACCTGTCTGAAGTGCATTTCCGTGGTAGAAGAAGTACAAAAGCTTCTACTGCTACTTAGCTTCTCAAGTATGAAAACACATGTTAAATTAATCCATTCAGGTGGAAAAATTAATGAGGCTGCTAGAGGAGACACAGTAGAAACACCACTAATTTCCCAACCAGTCTAGGATTCATAGACTTCAGAAAATGACTACCGTTAGCCTAACTACTTTGCTTTTATAACAAAACATTATAACATACAGGCTTCACCCCACCTCAAGTTTTGGCAAGATAAAAGATACCCAGGCAGAGAGAGGAAAAAACGTTGTCTTACAAGAGACAGCCCCTTTAACAGGAGAAGCAGCTGAGAAAGAAAAAAATGGGCAGCACATAACAAACATTCTAAGGAAAGATCCTGGACTTTTTTTTTTAATTAGACTCTTAGAGAGCTCTGACCTCAGAGCACAGCATGGTAAAACTGGCAAGAATATGGCTACGGAATAATTCACTATTTTCTTTATTTCCCATATCAGCCAAAGCAAAGAGCAAGTTACCTTTGAACTCTTGCCACATACACGCATCTGTTTTGCTTCATCTAACAAACCTTTCTGAGAAGCACATTGTAAATGGTGAGTGCAGCAAGCTGTGAAAAAGGGTAAGCATCATACTCCAGTAATCCCAGCATTTTATGGGACCTTGGGTGCTACACTGCAGCTCTCTAAAGAAACAGCAATCACAGAAGCTACGCTTAAGAGCTCTGTGCTAA
The DNA here is from genome assembly GCA_013397565.1 of Ptilonorhynchus violaceus. Lineage (NCBI taxonomy): Eukaryota > Metazoa > Chordata > Aves > Passeriformes > Ptilonorhynchidae > Ptilonorhynchus > Ptilonorhynchus violaceus. Next base: position 2,868,385 of record VZRJ01011659.1, read on the forward strand.
AGAAGCAAGGAAAGATGCATTGACCGTAACAACAGCAGAGATAATCCGAGTCCTGAATTGGACTACCTGTTGGTTACCTGTGGAAATCTTTGCATCACAGCATGAAGCTCAGAGCTGGATTCTCAGCAGGGCACCTTGTTATGTGATACGCTCCAGGCTGCCATACTTGAGCTGATATTGTATGTGCTACAATAGGTTTTAACTAGCTTACCTTCCACACGGAAATCCAGCTAAATGGAAAAGACAAGGTTCACTCTTCAATACGCCTAATGAATCCATGCAAGCCCCCTATTAAATATTTAAACCACACTTCTTGTTTATCACTTAGCCCCTCATCCAGCAAAATCTAAATCTGAATCTAGAAATTTACCAGAGTTAAGATTTTGCATGACTTCATTCTAGGAGAGGAATGCTACATCTGAATAGTTTAGGTGAAAACTTAATCGAGAAAAACAAATCGCAACAGGCTGCAGAAAATGCAGTAATGGTTATGTTTACTAGAACTGGGGCATTAGATGTTTAATATGACAGTCTGGATTACAGCGAACCTTTAAGGGAAAATCTCAAAACATTATTCACTATTGGTGACAGTGAATTCAATCAAATCATCATATTGGTATTATGTTCTTCATCAGTTGAGTGTGGAATTAAAATACTTCTAAAAGTCTCCCACTTTGAGGCATTACCTACGAATCTCAATCACGCGAATATAGTTCAATTTCCCTGTGGTTTCTTACAAGGCCTGCTCCACCTGCTGTGCCCAACAGCCCCCAATCAACGAAAGGCAGAAACTGACCCAATGTTTACAACAGCCCCACCTGGCACTTCCGAGGAGCCGCCACTGACCAGGTGTGTGTGCCTGACTAACGGGGACCAGGAGGCGACGCCGGGACAGCCCCAGCCGCGCTCAGATGACACCACGGGCACTAACACGGTGGCTGTGCAGAGGCTGCCTACTGCTCCCCGAGGTAAAACACCCCATTTCTCACATCTCGGGGCCTATGAAAGTACCCCCGAGGCAGCCCCGGGCGGAGGGGAGAGGCAGGGAGCTGCTCGGGGGGCGAGGCGGCTGCCGAGGTCCCGCTCGCGCGGCGGCGGCTCGGCCCTTTGTTGTGGGCC
>VZRJ01011659.1:2869892-3212991 GCA_013397565.1 Ptilonorhynchus violaceus
CGATCCGGGCCGGCGCCCCTCAGCGAGCGCGGGGCATCCCGCAGCCTCCGGAGCGCTCCCGCAGCCCGGGCACGGCAGAGCCTTTCCCTGCCCCGCTGTACGGCAGGAGCAGCAGGAGGACAGGTAAGGTATCGTCTCCCTGTGGTAACATTTACCGAGGGACCGTCCCAAACAAAACGTGCTTTTTCCGTTTGCCCAAAGGCTCATTGCAGGTGGCATTGGGTGCTTTTGCTGTCCACTATCCAGGTTTCTTTACATGCAGTTTCTTTTCGTGCTGGGATCCTAGACTTGGGTGCAACTACCATGATTTTATTCCTTTATGAATTATTTCAAGTCTGTGAGCATCTTTTATTACAAACCGAGAGAAAAAGGTACTTGTTTGTCTCAAGTCAAATATTGTCCTTAAAAATGACAAACCAAACCCCTTACATTAAAAGAAACAAGCAAACCAGGAATGTGTGTTCAATTTCAAAATGCTGAATGAACAGCTTTCATGAACACCAGCAGCATCATTCCACTCTGCTGGACCATACAACCTCATGTTAATAGACTATTACATGATCCCATCTTCCAAAATTATGTGTCCTATCCACTTTGTAGTAACAATTTCGTGTAGTCAAATGACAGAAAAACGAAATTGTCTGGTAATATATTGCAACATATTGGATTGATTTTAATTGAATATATTTACATTGTCAGAATATGTCTTTAACTTGGCAGTCAGAAACTTTGATTTCAATGCTGTTTTACTTTGTTCAGATTTTAGCTACTTTCTCAAGAAAGATGGATTCTTATTGATTGGTAATCACAAGATCATGCAAATATGTAACTAAATATAACCTTTGTTTAGGAAAATATGTTATACATTGAAGCATGTTAAATGTTTATTCAGACAGTTATGAAATGGTTAATGACATCTTAATATAGCCACAAAAAATGAATCCTGTTGGTTGAACATGATAGCATAACTACAGCATAACTACATAATGGAGAGTTAAAGAGTGTGTTAATCAAAGCATGGTTTTACTGTTTAAAAAAAAATTACAAGTGTATTCTCTATTCATTACTTCTGATTAGAGTATTCTTTGAGATTTTAGAAAATGTAATCTTAGCATCTTGTACCTGCATTTTCTTTCCTATTGGAATAGGAAAAAAAACCTACAACCTTTCTTATTGTGACAACTCTATGTATTTGTTTTGGGTTTTGATGGCTAAAATTTACAAAATATTCTTTATATACCTTTATGGATCACTCTGAGGCTTGACACTTTTTCCAACTCTAGTTTAAACTGTCAAGCACTTCGCTGGTGCCAGTTGTTTGACTTGCACTTTATGAAGTTACATTCTACAGAAAAAGCAGCATCTGGTCTCAAAGAGCAAATTGTGTATAAGCAACTGCACAAGCCATAGCATCCACTTAGCTGGAGAAATCTCTGTTTCAAGTCTATGTGCACTTAACAAAATGAAAATAAATAATCCTTAAAACAATCTTGATAGCAGAATTACAGCATGACAGTCTTACAGAGCATGGTTGCTATTTGAAAATTGCAGCAAAGAACTGGTGGAAAATTAATAGTCAATTTTATTTATTTCATTAATATTCTAACAAGCATTACAATAAAGATCTCTGGCACAATCTGAAATATAAAAAATGTGAATGGCTTTCTAGATCTTCATGTATTGTCCTGTGGTGAGGCTGGGCACAGCTGCACAGTGGCAGGAAGGTGTGCAGGGGTTTCCCCACAATGCAAGCAAGATTGTGTTTTACATGAGGCTGTGATAGCAGCACTCTCTCTCCAGCTCTGCAAGTTACCATAGCAGTATTTTTTGATACTAGCTTTCCAGTAACTGAACAAAGTCCCTTCTTAAAAAAATCTCGAGTATTTTGTTTGTCCCTTACACTAGGGTCCTGTCCAGATTCTTACCTTCCTGAAGTGGAGGATATCACATGTAATACTAAAATACTCATCCATTCCTATGTTGCTGGAATATTGCTAGTATCCATTATAGAAAAAGCATACACATTCTGCATAGAAAGAGTGTCAAATGGAATATTCAGAATACTAGACATATTTCCAAGGAATATTGAATGAGAAAGGCTGCAGCCTATGGGGACCCTGAGATCAGCTTCTTATTAGTTTGTAGTGATTGATATTACACATTATTTTTGTTTACATTCATATGTAGATGGTTCCTTGTTTGGTTTTGGTGAAGCACATCTTTTGTATTCTGTTCTAATTAGTGTGCAATATAGATATTGCCAGAGGTGTTGCTTAGAACCCCTTCAGTTGAATGGATGTTATATATGAATGAAATATCTGAATACTGAAATAACAGTTGAATTAGCCTTATAGTGTGGCTGCACATGATCAAGATAGTTCAGTTTAGTTATTGGCCCTTGGCTGAGATGCTGGAAATAATTTTCTGCCTATTTCCAGTTCACTGCAACTTTTTAATTCCACTTGCTCTCAACACCGGCAGTGTGGTGTATATTAAGGGTTTTCCATCTGTGTGGTCTGTGAACTTCAAGTCTATTACCAACCAGACTCGGTGTCTTGTCTTAGTTCCATTCCCTTTTTGACCTTCCCAGTCTGTTCATCCTTGAAGTGTCTCTTTTCTCCTTCCATTATGCCCTTTCTGGAAAGATGCTTGCTTTTTGCTGATATGGTCCATCTCTGTGTTTTCAGGTGCTTATTGGTTCTTCAGAGTGGAGAGGAGATGGAATTATTCCTCTCACCTGCCACAAACCACCCAGGACTCTGTGTCCCAAATCAGTTTTAATAGCATTAAATTAGTTCACCATTATATGTCTTATGGTAGTATTTAATAAGAAATACGATTGAAATTATGTGATCTCCCCACTTTTTGTTGAACGCTGTATTTCTGACATAATCATAGTTCAATTTTGAAACCTTACTGGTTATGTTTCTTTAGGATGAGAGTTTGACCACCTATTTCTTTTAAATGTTCCTGCTCATTTATAAAATGCACATGTGCTAAAATGCTTAGCTGATTGTAACAGGACTGTCATTCAGGAATTTTCTTCTTAGATCTATACCTGTTTGGAGACAGATTTCTAATATTTTTTTTGTCTTGAGGACTTCTGCTATAGTGGAGCTTCACTCAGACTATTGTTTTTTTCAGTGTCTAGTTCATGATCCATTTCTTACCTGTATTTCTTCAATACAGTAACATCCAGCTTTTGCATTTCTGTCCCCTCCCAAAAAAATTCTGCTTTCATGGCTTAGATTCCTAACCAGCCTTGCAGTTGGCTTCAGTAACAGATGGGTTCTGGGCTGTCGTATTCCACAAACCGCCAAATTGGATTGTATATTATTTTTCATAAAAGAAGTTGCTGTGTGCAGAAGAACATGGTGAATCTTTGACAAATTATTTTGTTCAGTAAGAAAGCTACTTAGAATAATGTATTTGCATTCTTGAATTTGCTGAGTGATTTTTGCAAGAAAAGGATGTTAAAACCAGTTTTGGTTTTTGAAAGGCTAGATTTTCAAAGGAGCTGGTTCCCTTTGAAAAGTGTGGAGATGAAGCTTGATGCTTACACTGCACACGTTTTATATGGAACGCGCTTCTACAAGACAGCACGTAAAAGATCAGCCCAGCTAGGGACATGTGTGCGTGTCAAGTGGGTGAATTCTGTGGCAAGTAGGGCAGTGGATCAGGTTTCCTCAGGCCATGTAAATATCCCAGGCACTGGGCTGAGGGTAAAGAGAAAATTGAGTCATTTACTTTTTCACTAGTTTTGTAAACATGGCTAATATCCCTTTGTGAATCTTACATATTGCTTTTGTTACTGCAAGTATCTGAAAATGAAACACTGTTTTGATTTGCTGGGTATTCTGAGATGTTTCCTGACCATCATAACGCAATTTAGCTTTCAGCTTGGCTGCAGGGGAAGTGGGCAGAAATAAAGGGGAAACTCAGGGATTAGCACAAGTTTTTCACCTGTTAATTCAGCCAGGTTTCACTAAATTGTGATTGTAACAGTAAACGATGTAATGAGATGTTTCATAACCCAACTGATCATCAATCCTTAGTCTTAACCAGCTGTGCTGAAGAGCAACACAAATAAAATTAGAAAACATCCTACCTGGTGAAGACCTGACCTGTTCAAAGCTGGTAAATAATTTGCTTCAGAGGAGGGGAGGAAAAAGGATGTTTCTTTTAGGTTCCCATGTAAGTTTTGGAAAGCTACAATGAAGAGGTTTTTACATACATGTATAGTTACCATGTGCTTCAAATCAGCCAAACCACAGGACACTAGAAGTGTAAAGAAAGTATTCGAAGTTAAAAATAAAAAAGCATTTATGTTATGTCCATATCACTGCCTTTTTACTAAGGTCTTTAGTATCTTGCAGAGCACAATTTACCTCACATTTCTTAAATCATTTATGTACAGACATTTAGTTCTTTCTTTGGAAGCTTATAAAGATATAAAACCTGCATTTGTTTTTGTGAATTCTAGCAAGCCAGGAATGTTTCCCACTACTGAAGCGTGACTGCTTATTCTGTTCAGAACTTCAGATCAGAACTGTTCAGAACAGTTCAGAACTGTTCAGATCTTCCTCTGCCTGCTTTGGCCATAGCCACCTAACCAAAAATGTCTTGAACTCTGCAGTGCCTAGGAATGGTTTGGCAGTTGGAGTGTCCAAGGAAACAATACGAACAGATAACCTGTGGGTAGTCCAACCCCCACCTTCAAGGCATCAGATTTCATAACTTTTCTATATGCTGTTGCAAGATATTTTTACAATTTCAGTCATGGAACAAAAATTTACATTTTCCAATTCTGTAACGTTTTTCCTATTCTGTACATATATAACAAGAACATTAACTGGTACTGAAATACATTTCAAATCCTGCTTCTGTATTGAGATTAAAATTTGAGTCATTTTGCTACAGTATATACTTTAATTTTAAAACTATAGAGCTAAATTTTACCTTCGTGAAAGAACTGTTCTTACATGGAGTACTTATAAGATTAAATTAAATTCAGCCTTCCATTCTGGTGTGCTTTCTGCATAAATGAACATTACCACCTATCTGGAAAGGAAGGAGATTCACATAATACAGAACACCTCCACACATCACTTGGACAATTGTATCCTGCTGGCTGTCATGTTGACTGGTGACTTTCAAGGAACAACTCCCTACTGTAAATCCCTGAAGGCACTTTAACAGTCATTTGTCACGGTGTGAATTAGTGAGTAAAGCCCTCCCTTTGCCTTTCCTTTTGGAAATCACCTGAGATTGTTAAACTAAAAGGGGATAAAAAGCCCACACATTTCTGATTCAAGTGATTTAAAATAACTGAGTCTAGATTCAACTTGTATAAAAATTCTATTATAATTTCCTCAAAAGAAAATTCTATTACAGTTTCTTCAAAATAATCCTCCTCTTTCCTTCAAGAAATACTTCAGTCGATTTGGCCTCCTCATTTTAGAAATCATGTTAACTTACATGAATTCTTTTATTTAACAGAGGCTACAAATAAAAGGACTTGAGCAGATATTGTCAAATTTATCTTGATTTGCCCTTGTAAGTAAATTTGCAAAACAGATAAAGTGATTTAGAAGCCTAAACTCTTATTGTAAAAGCTTGATTTTGATTGAAACTGCTCAAGACTTTAAGAGTCTAATTCTCTAAGAGACCAGGTGTTTTCATATCTGCAGTGCGACTCTGCACAGTAGTAGTTGGAAAGTTGGAGTTGCCCTAAACGGTGAAGAAAATTGCTGCATGTACAGGCCAAGCCCTTTCTCACTCCTTAAAAACTAAAAGATAAAGAAAAATACTGACATTTGTAAAACTGCTGCATTTGCCACAACAAGAGGCCTGAGTTTATGTCCTGTGGCACGTTTAGGAGTACAGTCCCAGATAAGTACACTGTTAATATATCTCCCTACTCACCATCCTTCTAAATTTATCTTAAAATTAGAGATAAAACACTTGAGTGTAATTCTTTGTAGAAGGCAGTTCCATCAGCCTCATGCTAATTTGTGTTTTACCATCATTCTTGCAACAACAATGGAGGCAAAAATGCATTGTTTCTATGTTTCTATATTCCACTTAAACTAGCACACAATGGAATTGGCGAAGGACAGTTGGGGAAAGAGAAAAGTAACTTTTCAGTGCTGTTATAACTGGATCTGTCCAAAGAAGACTTTGGTAGCAAGTCCCAGCATAAGTTTTATAGTGCAGAAACCATTTAAGTGTCTCATCTTGAAAACTCTCACAGACCAAGTAGTTTTCCTCCTCTGGGACAACATGATCCACAGTTTGTAAATGTACTTGGTACTTCAATCATTACTTAATTATAGACTTATTTGCTGAAGCTCTTATTTTTCCATCTACAACTTGACACATACTACTTTACATCTGGCAGACACTGTAATACTCCATGGGGAACTAAAGCAGTTCTTTCTCTCTTAATTTTATGATTATTATTCTATCACATCCCATGATTAAGACTATTTATTTTATAATAGTAAGCTCTGTGCTGCACTATGTATTTCTTTCAGAATGACTATTCTATAATAAATGGTAACATTGATTCATATTATCTCCCTTTTATCTCGTAACAAAGAAATAGATCACCTGGATCACCAGAAATGTTTGCACTTCATTTTGTAAAAAGAGTAAAGCTGTAAAATAAATCTGCTGACCATTTCAGTGCTATACATTCAGTTTCTAGACTTCACAATTAAAGGTCATTTTTATCTTATCTGAATTCTGACACAGTATGCCTAAATGCTTATACTAATCCACTAAATCCTTTAAATGTGGTTTCTTCATTTTTGTCCAAGTAAATAAGCAAGTTAAGTCCTTCCTGGAGGCCTTCACTCCATGGTCCCATAATCTGTGTCATTGGAGAGAATGCCACTCAAAAGCTGTAAATGTTCTGCAGCATGGAAGATTTGGTACGGAATGCCTTAAAACTGCTGTTAAAGATTTCAGCCTCCCCCGTGCAATCATCTGCTAATTATGTTAGCAGTCAACTTCCTGGTGGGAAGTAGCAATAAAACAGAAACAATCATTAGGAGACAAAACCCAGTGTTTATACTCACAGATAAAAACAGTGATATTATTATTTACTCAGAAGTATCTCGAGGGATGAATCCTGCCTCCACTTACGGAGCTGTCTGTTGGGAAGTGCTGTACTCCTGTGGTGGAAAGCAGGTTGCTAAGTCTGGCATCGTTGGGCCTGACTTGCCAAGTACCAAGCTATGGAAGATGTGAAAGGAAGGCATTGGGTTAAGATCAGCGCAAGTTATGTACTGAGTTAGCAAAACTGAGAAAACCTTGCCTACCCCTCAGCCTGGGTGTGACAAGTCTCCTGCTAGCTTTAGCCATTCATGACTGCATCTCCAACAGCCAGCACAAGGATCGTGTCCCTGGCAGGGACAATGACACAGTTTGAGCAACAGTCCTCACTGTGGGTTAGCTCTGCCAGGAAAGTCTGGCCCTGCCTCCTAGATTCTGTACCCTGAGTCAAACCCCTTTGGCATTGTGAAAAGAAAAGAGTTTTGCCCTTTAGCTTTTTATGATGTTAAAGTTAATAGCATTTACTGTAGTTGTAGCTTAAAGTTACAGAGCTCCTTCACAGTATAGTGATTGTTAAAATATTTAATAAGGAGGTAACATTATCAGATAGCCTCACTCATTCATTGTTCTAAATAACCAAAAATGTTCTAGAGATTTTATGTTTTTCTCACTTTGTTTTCTCTTGCCCTTGTGACTCAAGGAAACTGCAGTACACCCGAAACCAGTGTTACCAAACTTAATCTGAAACAGATGCCGATGGAAAAAAACCCAACAAGCTGCTTTGCAAATGGAAAACTGTGGTTATGTTTGATGCTTATGAATTACACCTGTTAATACACAACATTCCCTGACCCTGGAATGGGATTTAGTTTCTCATCTTCACATCAAATTCAAAAGAAGCTGAGGGCACCGGTCACTTATCACTCTTGCCCTGTAGTTCTCACCATGGAGCAGAGACAGCTCTAACAGAGGGACTAAAGGCTAAGCTCTATATTTAGCTGAACGTACCCTTTTGAAAAGGGAGCAAGCTATGTTTTCACTGTGTACAGCAATCTAGAATTTGATCATTGTTCAAAGGGGTTTAATCAGTTAAACAAATATCTTTTGAAAAGCCATTTTTGTAGATCTTGTCCAGTTCTTAATTAGTGTTGTGTTCTCTCAGTAGTAATTCAAAGAAGATAATACAAACACAAAAAGTGGAGCAAACTACTCTGTAATATGCAAATGTTGATTAGTCAACCTGCTTTTATAAAGGCTATCAAAATCTAAGTAGATTTTTCACCCACCTAAAAGTATCATAAAAATGAATCTTATGTCACAAGAGTAGTTCCAGATATCATGTATCTCATTGACACTGAGGACTTCATTTACAAGCTGTATTCAGTGACCCACATGATCATTTATTTTTGTACTGACACTGACCGCAGATTGCATGAAAATTACAATTTAGCTAAAATGATACAAACAACATTCAAAATGCACTGAATTAATTTTAAAGTCTTGATTAGTTTTTGCTTCCCGTTTTTCCTATTTTTGGCAGTTTACAGATCACAGTCTGAGTCGAGAAAAAAACAAAGTAAGTTAAATTCCTGCTGGCATTATGAATCCATTTAGTACAATTAATTGTGGCAGTTACTGTGTGTGACCAGCTCAACTGGTGATTCAGAATGTTGGGATTTTAGTGTGGTGCTGGCAGAGTATTGTGTGCGGTAGGAAGAACAAGGCTGTAGAAATGTTTCAGAGCATGGAGGAGGTACCTCTGAGGGTGTAGGAGAAAGGAAAATTTCAGGAGCGTCTAAAAGTCAGCCTTCTGGGGTACACCATGGGCTAGTCTGAGACAGCCTCAGGTTTTGCCCTTAATTTCAGATAAGAATGAGCTGTTAGAATATCACCATTATCAACATTAGGAGGTGAATGTCGTCTTCTTCCAAGGCAGAGATGCGTGGAGACGTAAAGTTGTGTAGCAGCCTGCTGCTACTTGACTTCAGGCTAAGGTGAACTGAGCATTTAGAAATTCCTTTAAGATGGCAGAGCCACTTTACAATGACAAAAATGGCCGTATGGGGAGAAGGAAGAGCTGGAAAAACCACTGTACCTTCTTGTATCACCCTATACATTTGACAGTTGGTTATCAGAGCTCCTGGCATCAATAACAGCCAGTTTGGTCCTTGAACACAGATCTCTTGTCATTGTATCCATATACTCCACCTAAATCTGATCAGCTTCAAAATCTATATAAGACTTGAAAACAAGATGACAAAACAATACTGTCCTAATCCACCTCACCAATACAGTTAGCTAAAGAGATCTTAAACAGTTTGACTCTCACTAAAGTCAGCAAACTCTGAAATTTCTGCTTATTTTGGAAGTTACATTTAAGGGAAAAAATAGTATTTACATTGACCAGGCCGGTTTTCTGAAGGCACCTGCTAAATGATTTTCTAAACACACACAAGGGACATTTTGAAAGTTTGACATTAGTATTCTGAAAAATTAAATAATGGGCAAACTGTTCTGCCAGCCATAAAACTGATGAACAGCATTTCACTTCAGAGAGTACTAAATGTTATTTAAAATGAATAAAGATGACAGAATTAAACTTTTAAAATATTGTGAAACTTGATATTTTAAATTTTTCTTGAACTAATGAAGAGATAATTAAAACCATGCCTTATGATTAATCAGGAAGTGTAATAGTTCACTCTCAGTAAGGAGACTGAGATTTATATGAAGTCAGTAATTATATGTACCCTGTTAGCTGTGGAGAGAACAGTATCAGACAGGTGACATTTTAGAGATAATAATGACTTTTAAAGCACTTGTTCAATTATGCGTTCAGACTTCTTGAATCATTGCCACTCCTTAATGAGACATTTATAATTTATATTAAAATTTTGGAGTTTTTTTTTGTGTAAAACAATAATCATATCTGTGCATCAAGCTGCATTTGAAAGGAAGGAATCAATTCCAAACCACTGTTAGATATATTGCACTGTATACGTATGTTAAGCTGCAAGTATTACTTCAGAAATCTTACATATTTTATCCTCCATCTGGATGTCAACATTGGAGCCAAAGCAGCTTTAAATACTAGAGAATGAAGACAGATATGTATCAAGGTGCAATTCTTTTGGAAGGAAATGTCATCAGCTCTCTTCTCCTGTTGATTTGGTATGGGAAATGGAGTCTCCACAACCTTTCCTCTGTGGGAAGCGTCAGGAGAGACACCTCCTGTCAAGTATTGGGTTTTTGGTTTATGTCTTTTTCTGAGTCTTTGCCTGAATGCTCCTTCTCTTTGTATTTATCTGTTAAATACTCGCATTTTGTTTAACTGTTAAACGTGTGGTTGTGGGAGATGAAAGTGTATCCAGCTCCCATAGTTTCAGGAAAGTTGTTATAATCTGGTATTCAGCTCTGTATTACTTCTCAGTGCTGTTGGCATTCTAATGGCATATTTTGGGGTGTTGTCTAAGTGTTTCCAGATTGCATATGTGGACTGTCTGAATATGTAACTTTAAAAAGACACTCCTTTTTATAAAGTTACCCTGCTCCTGGGCATGTGTAAAAAGCATATGCAGTACAATTTTTTTTCTTTTTCACTTTTTAACACTTCAGCTATATATGGAATCTCAGATAAGTTCTTTCTAGGCTTGTTAAGGTGTCTGTGGGAAGTTCCTGACAAATTTAATTTGACTTTTTGTGACTTTTTTCCTTCCAGATCAGGCATGGTTCCTATAATTTCTTGCCCTGTAATACACAAATATTGTTAATCTAAGTAAAGCTGTAGAAAGGTGGGGAATTGAGCAGAGCACAGGAAAAAAAGACTTAAATTTTTAAACTAACTGTATGTATTGCCTTTGATGTCATAGTCTTGCATCCTACCTAATGCAGTATTACTTCTATCACTACAAGGAAAAAGGTAGTTTGCAGAAGAAATCAATGCACAAGAAAATTTAGTTTAAATGATCTGATGTAATATTATTCCATGCTTTGTGACAATGGGCAGTACATAATTTTGGAATCTGATCCAAAAGATAATGGTGTAATATTTTTAGTTACTAAAACCTCTAAAAATAGTAAATACAGTATCATTACCTTTAAGAGTGCTATTATTAGCTAGTGATAATTCTCCTTTGGGAATACTGCTGGCTATGACTAGAATCAAGAAAGAGCTATAAAAACTAAACTTCATTGTGTATATTTCTGGGTGTTTTTTCCTTATAGATAAATAAAAAACCCAAATACCATCTATTCCTTATTTGCTATGCTCTCCTCTTCTCCAAATCATTCCCTCACCTCCAATGGATTTCTAGTTGAAACTATATTGTGGAAGCCAAACACCAAATCTGTGAGATTGCCATGTCACCTAAAGTGCATTTGTACAAATTCTACATCACTATCGTACATTATTATTTTGGCCAGAGTTGTATTCCCTGTGTGACATTTAAATACTGTAAACCCACTAAATCTACATGAAGAAATTTAGCCAAAAAGTGTTCTGACCGTTATGGAATATTGCGACACATACAAGCATGACCCACAACTTCTTTTAAAATAATTTGCAGAGAGGTTTTCATCTTTTCACATTCAATATAATTTTTTCTAAAGAGTGGTCCTGTTCATTTTAACAGGAATATTTATGGGTCTGAGTAGAAGAGGCTTTTTTTCCATTGGAGTACCAGACAATAGAGTGTCATGGCTTATGAGCCTTTATTTATTGCACTTTGATCCAGTGTAACTTCTTAAGGCAGCAGATATAACTGCAGAGATTTTCCAATATATGGAAAACTCAAAGCTAGCTTCAATCCCCCTTATCACTAGAATAAATATAATAGGTAAAATATAAGCGCAATCTAAACAAAAGTCCTGTTAATTTATATGGTGATTTTTTCAGTATCAAACGTGAAATAATAGTTTATTACTCCAAGTCTTAGTTGGATAAATGACATGTATGTCTACATTTTCATCTACATCCCTACAAAGTTGGGATGTATGTACAGCTAGTAATTATTTGGCCTCATTCTGTATTACTCTATATTGAGGTTCATGGAGCATTAGGCCCTCTTATTTTGTATATTTTAAGTGGCAGTGCATACTCTTGGTTCCTAAATAGAATGTTTCTGGTGGCGTCTTACTGACCAGTGTTTGGCAATCTAAAAATATTCTAGAAGATTGAAAAGTTAGCAGATCAGACGTGTATCAGTCAAAATATTGAAAAGAATATGTTAATTTGTTGTTTCTCAGTATTTTAAGGATGGAGATGTTTTGGGTGCTTCTCTAAATACAACTTCTCTACAAGTCTAATGCTAAACAACAAGCATGATAATTGTATGCATGATAATGATAATTGTAGCACTTGGTTTTCATGTAAACCTTAGCACCAGGTGCCATTTCAAGTACTTTTGCCCTTCTCTAAGAGAATGTAAACGAGCTGATATGGAGTATTGGGAGTCTGAGAAACTAATTATATTATGAAGCAAACCAAGTCCAGTATTTCTTTTAATTTAATTTATTTTAATTTGGAAAGTACCCCAGGCTGAAGTTTACAGGGCCAGATAATAACCTGAAACAGGATTTTTTTGTGTGTAAAGGTTTAAAGTAAGCTAGCATTAAAATAGGTGACATTTAGGTAGCTAAGAGGAAGTTTTGCTCCCATTAACCTTACAAGGAAAGCTCTCGTATATTACTACATAGCTCTCTAATCATAAACCAGAGTAAGATCTAAATCTTACTCTGAAGTCTGGCTGAGATTTTGATAAGATGTTACAAAGATAAGCACATAAAATAAAATTACATGTCAAGTTGATATTCAGAATAAAAAAAAAAAGTCATATGTGTTTAAAGTTAATTCAGTAACTTCATTGAAAATTTGGTGACTTTTAAAGGCATGACAGAGGAAAGCCAGAGCGGTATAGAAAATTTCCCATTGGTATTTGATCGTCTCACCCATCATATGGCAGCATAAGTGGGATTGCTGGATAAATGGTGAAATACTGGCATAAAGAGACTCCATAAATACAGTAGGAATGCTATTTAACAGTATATTTGAATATATCTGAAATATACTTTTTCCATTTCCAGAGGAGAAATAGTTTAACACAATCAACTGGAATAAAGTTATTCTATTGATAAATTATACTAATTTCCTTTTCGACTGTGCAGAATTGAAAAACATTCTGAGAAAAGCAAAACCAAAACTCCAGGTAGACTAATTTATTTAGTCTCTGAGTCTAGACTGAATTGGTTACAGCTTTCTCATCAAATTCCCCCTAGTCAGTCATTATTGCACATCTTCATTAGTGATAAGAATCTGGACCATTTTGAAGACGAGACATTTTACACTCCATCATTTTAACTGAGACTGTTTCATTCACATTAGTGATTATGATGTACATTTCACAGCACGCTGAAGTATGAAAGCATGATTTTATAACTTTTATCTGTTTGTAGTCTTTGTGGTAACCTTTTAGAGTTGAAGAGTAGAGTGCTGAAATAAGCAAGTGACCACAGACAATCCAAGAAGCCCAGGCTACAGCAGGGATTTGAATCACAGACATGCAAGAGAAGGGCAGGTTTTCTCTTACTAGCTGTGATCAGATGAGTGGATTAGATGTTAGCATGTTTCAAATGTAGGAAGCAACATAAGCATTGTCTTCCTGCTCTTCCAATGAAGTTGGTAAACTACAAGTTCTAAGCTTTGCATTGTCTTTCAGGGAATTTCTGGGACTCCCAGCTGTAACAATGGAATTTCAGACCCTTCAGTTCAGTCAGAGAGATACCAGGAGAGGAAGATGGATACATGCAGTTAGAACTATTAGAAAAGGAAAAAAAATTGTTAAAGGCCTTGGAACTCTTTGATTTTCCAAATCACACAATGCTGGAAACTGTTCATACTTCTTTTCCCTTTTCTTATTAAAATTATATACCTTCCGTTTGCATTACAAGATAAAATCCTAGAAAAGAGTGAATGTGGTAGAATATTGGGAAACCTGAGCTTGAAAAGTTACTGAAATAGGCTCATTTCCTTATAACAAAGGGATGAAGATTGAAAAGTGATCACAAGTCAAAGTTCTTACCTCTGCTCCTGACTTATGAGATATGAAGATGAATTCTTATCCTGTGGTGAGACAAACGGTAAAAATCTCATTTAATGGAGCAGAATATATGTCTATATGTGGGGGAATTACATATGGGTCTTTTTATCTTCTCTATGACCAGATGTACAGGAGTCAGGGTCTGGTTAATAAATGTTGATGAATGCTTTTTTTACCTAAACAATTAATATATTCACACCATAGAAAGGGAGTTAAGTATATAGATTTATAATCGCTTTGAGTTGCAACTAAATAGATGTATACAATTTGAAAAATATTTATTCACTGCTGTTGGTTTAGTATTCTTAGTGTCTGGTTTCAAGGCAAATAAAGATTAATTTAGCTTTGCTTATTCTATTTCTGCTTTATAGGTGCAACCAGCCTCTGCTTTGCTATGTCAATAAGAAGTTACCTGGCTTGTTCTATTAGAAGTCTCTCTGTCCTATCTGTACATTCCTTTACAAAAAAGGGTTTTGCACTATATTTTTTCAAGTTGTTACCGTCCTATTCAGTAGATTCTTTTCCTCTTTGACTTTCAAGCTGATTTATTAAAAATGTGAAAAAATGGCATGTTTTTACAGTTTTCACGGTATTTTTACTGTACTTTCTTTAAAAAAAGTCTTCTCTGAGGACAGGCACTCACTTCATAACATGTTTATTTTACTTTTTTTTGTTTATTTCTTTTCCTTTCTATGAGCAAGGGATTTTTCACCTTCAGTATCAATCTCCAGAGAACCTTTTGAAATGCCTTATAAAAATTTTAGTACATGATGTTCACTTTAGACTTCCCCCTTATCTATCTCTTCCAATTATCTCATAATGGAGCAGAGTGCTACAGCTCATAGTCTATTTATATCTGTCATTTGCTTCATTCTTAGTTTGTTCCCAGGCTAAATCCAACTTGTAGATCTTGGCATGGGTGCCATTTATTCTTTTTTCATCTCTTGTTGACATGCTAACTAGTACTTATATGTTTGTCATTCTTAATGTACATTATAAGAATATTTTGTTTTCCCTTTTCCCATGCTTTTATTCATGTGCTATTTTTAACTTTACTCTTATCTGTAATACTGTGGTTACAAAATATGTCAACTCAGTGTCTAGCATTGTAGCCTGTTCTCTGTGCCTGGAAAACCCCTAACATTTCAGCAGTGTTAGGAGTATGATGACTGGAGTATATAAAACTAAGCAGAATGATGATATTCATTCAGTAACATTAACCATAAATCTGAGACTCCTATACCTGTGCATGCTGTTCATATCCAGTTAGAAATTGTGTGGACATATTTGTGATTCTGTGCAACTCCACAGAAATTGAAATCATTCCACACTGAGCATTATCCTCTGTCTGTTTAAACTATTCACGTGATCTCCAACCTAAGTTGTTGTACAATTGTATCCTTGAGACTCTTGTTGGTTTTTTTTAGGACAAAGCATTCTTAGGAGTTCATAAAAAGAAAAACGAGAGGAACAAAAGAGCATTGGAAGGAAAGCATTGTGATATACAATACATACTTGCCCCATAGTTTTATTATTAATTGTATTTGGATACAATCCAGGGACCTTGATTGTAGGTCAGGCCATTGTATAAAAGTAATATAGAGAAACTGAGTAGCACATGATTTCCCTTTCAAAAAGAGTGGGGTAGAAGTCAAGAGACGTGCAGCAAGTAGATGGAGCACAGGACCAGGATGAATAGCTCAAATATGAACAGTGAAGAACTCAGGGCACTGAACTACACTTAATCTGGAAGATATATGATACTTGAGAGACACTCTAAGAGAGTTTTGAGGTTGGTTTGATTTTTTAGAAACATTTGAAGACAGCAAACAGGAAAATGGAAGAATGAATGTAGGAAAAACAGACATGATTACTTCAATAAATGGAACACAGCCTTCCTCTAGAAACAAGAGTGGCTCAATAGCCTTCATGTGTAGATATGTGCTTGTGCAGTAGGGTGGGACAGGGGATTTAGCTATTGACTGTGGGTAATTGCAACTTCTCCAGAATCAGTTTAGCACAAAAATATGACCTGTAAAAACCTCCTTTTGGGAATACCGTGTTTATGCATCTTCTGACTTGTACGTCTGACTTGTACTTCTGACTATGCCTGTAAAAGGGTCCATTTTGATCTTATAAACACTACCAATCGAAATAGGGAATTATATCATGTTTTATTTTAGTAAGCTAGCAGCGTATAATGATGTTTCAGTTGATGGTGTAAATTTATAAAGCTGAAACTTAAGATTCTAAGTTTTCTAACTGCCATTGTTAAAAGGGTGAAAACTTACAATATTCGTCTTTTTTGCCAGCCATATTTGTCTTTGCTCAATTAGGTTGTTTTTTTTTTTTAATTGAAGAGTGTCTGCACAAAGATAGACTTAGTCTGTTACTTAGCAGATTGAACTGCTCTGGTCGGTCATTTATTTAGCAGACAGTGGTAAGTGATAAGAGGAAATAATGTAAGAGCAGAGCACTGTTGCTTATTTTAATATAGCCTCATTCTGATATACTGCCTTTTCAAACATTTCCCTCCATCAATGCTCATCTCATTTCCACACAAGTTTCTGTATTATCTTAATTTTGTTCTTACCATCAATATAATTATTATTGAAACAAATCCTCGGCATTTTCCCAATGATACCAAAGTGGTCCTGATGCTGTGTTCTGAAGTGCTAAAATGTGCTCTGGAACTTTTGTATTAGTTAACATTTACAGGCAGTGTCATTAAGGAAAGGTTGCAGAGAAACATCTGTAGCATCTTAAAAGTAACTTGTGTTTGTGATATGTTCTGCATAAACTACAGGTGATATGTTCTGCAGAAACTACCCTTATGAGCACATTTATGAATTCAGTTCCATGAACATCACACTGTGCAATCTAAGACCAGAGTTTTTTGGGTTGTTGTCTCCCCACCCACCCTTTCTTGCCATTGTTTTGTTTACCTGGACATCTAAAGAATTGGTCCATTGACTTTGTGGCAGCAAACTTCTGCAGTCTTTTACACCAATAACAATGGGACAATGAGATAGTTTGTAATCACTGTAAGTCTGTCAAATGCTGCAAGTGCACTAAGGGCCTGCCTTTTCCACTGTCCCAGAGTGTTTACTCCTGCTATATCTTTGCATGAGGTATAATAATCACAATGATAAAGATAAGTCTGATCAACAAACTGATCTGATTGAAAATCTCCAAAGGAAAGAATATAAATAGTCTCCAATTAGAGCAAAGTCCTAGTCAGACTAATCTAGACATCACCCATTTGTAAGGGTGTGAGCAGAGACACTCTCCCCCCCTTGTACAGATGGCAGCTTCTTCCACTGGTCATAAAACAACATTCTAACTTGACAGTGTACCTACTGCTGTCTGCCAACAGTCAGCACAACATAATTTAGGTGATTTTGGGTTTATATCTAGTTCGTACACAAATCTGTACCAGTGCTTTATCTGGTAATATGCAAATCAAGTGTTGGTTGATCAGTACTGATAGATTTAATGATAGCTGACAAGCAACTGCATTGATGAGAGCAGTGAACTACGTGTTCTTAAATAAACAACTATCTAGTTCCAAAGATAAATCAAACACCTACTGCATCTGTAAACTAAAACCTGCCAATATGACTGTCCTGAAACCCTGATAAATATCAAGCAGATGATTAAGTGAAGGCATGCAGCTGACTATTCCTTAATGAGCTTGATGCTTCTGCAGAGATCCTAAATCTACACTTACAAAAGAGTCCATGCTGAACACACATATATATTTTCCGAGTTGTGTATACACTGGACTGCAAGTTTATCAGTCATACACCACAACATTACAGAGTTCATCTACTTCAGACAAACTGGGAGACCTGGAAGCACAGTCCAAGCATAGCTTCATGTCCTGAACCCCTCTGCATTGTCAGGCTCTGGCAGCAGCTGCAAGCTCAAACCAAAGCCCAAGCCTTGGCTCTCTCCTCCTTTCAGGGCTGCTGTTCACTGCTCTGCAGGCTGCAAGAGTACAGGAACGAAGTGCCCCTCTATTCCACCAGCCTGACTGGTCATTCACCAATGACTTCGGGTACTTGCTACTACTGACATTGAAATCCTGGGCAGCTGCTTTTATCTGTCACGTTATAAGGCTTTGCTACTGCTTCCTCCAGCCTGTGCTTAAGCTTCGTTGTGGCAGTTGCTCTCTACAACTCCTTTGTAACAATTGTTTCTCATGTTTTTATGTTTTTGTTTATCTTTCTTCTAGTTGTGGGGCTTTTCTTAAAGACACAACTGGATAAATAAGAAGTGCTATCATTTGGCCTTTGGGGATTACTACCGCAATAGTCATTTGGACTGTCATACTTTTATTTACACTCTGTTGCTCTACAAGGCACCTGCCAAGCACAATTTTCAGGCAATTTCTGCAGAAGTACAATCATCCTAACTTGTTAGTCCTATATAAATAAATGAACTTATGTTTACATTGTTCATTTACTACTAGATGTGTCCAAGGCTTTACCTTGCACATAGCACAAAACTCAGCCAGCCTTCTTCTTGCTGGATCGACTGCTCTGAGTGAGTCTGCTGCAGAGGGCCCTGGAGAGAAGCCTTGGCACTTATTCCACACTCATCATAGCCTTCTCTGGAGGGGATTAGGAGGTGACAAAACAAAGTGTGGTGACAGCTGGGGGGTGGCAAGAGCAAGTTGTGAGGATTAGGGATGGGAGGAAAGGAGTAAGTGGCAAAGGCAGTAACAGAAAGTGAAATTGAGCACTTTCCTTCCTTCACATCGCCTAAGCTGAAGAAAACAGCCAAGAGCTTAAATAATCGAGGACATATAGACTACAGATGATCCCACTGGAGACTAAAACTAACAACTTCATTCTGGTTAAGTAAGGTCTAAATATTTGAAGGTTAATGTGTCTCAAGAATTTCACTGCTTGCTTTCCTGTGGCTTGGCACTAAGTCCACTAGTTTCTGAAAATGTAGCTCAGACCAGGATTGCCTTTGCAGAATGGGCACATGTGAGCTGTAGACTGAGTACCAAACTTTCATTGACTGGAGATAAATTTTATCTGCAAGGTTTTTTCTGTAGTAGAGTGAATAATATTTTTTCAGGGAATTGAGTGAGTCAAGTTTTGATGCATCACGTTAGTATCACATCACAGGAAATATAGAAGGCACATTCTGTTTTAATGGGGTCAAAAATCCCAAGTAGTACCTAAATTCAAATGAAAATGAAGCTATACTTTGGGTTAATGAATGCATTTTCCTTGAAAAAATTCAACAGATTTTCTACTTAAAGAACAGTAAAATAAAATACAATTACCTTACTGAACAAACCCATTTTCAGAGGGGAAAAAAGGACATGTTTTTGACATGACTTGTTGACATTTCTATTTCAGAACTCAGAACATTGCATTTCTGAGACTTCTTTCCTTATGAAATGTTAATCAGTGAGTAAGAGTCTGTACAAAGATCATGTCAATTCATCTGTTTACACTGAATGCTGTAAGTTTAGGACCATTTTCCATAAACTTCTATTTGCTTTTGGGTAGGTGCAGCTAATACTCCCCTATAGTTTACTATGTCATTGGTATAAATGTAGATCAACTTACTGAATCCCAATATTTGAGTTTGGGAAAAAACAACCCAAAAGCCTTTAAAATTTGTTCTTCTGACTTGATATAATTATACTATGCATTTGTTTCAGGAAACACTGAATAAATTGTTGGCTATAATTGAAGATTGCCAAGTATAACTAGCATAATACAGTAAAAAAGAACAAAAGAAGAAAAGCCAACAAACTGAAGTAATGATAGAACAAGATGGTGACAATAAAAAGCTGTGGAATTATGTTAGAGTCAATATATATACATGCTCTATTGAATCTCACATTGACCTCCTAGTTTTATGTAAAATGCATTGTATAGGAAATAGGAAGAAAATTACCTTAATTTTGGGACAAAAATACTAATTAAATCCTTAAAGCAATAGGAAAATATCTAGTTTGAATATTTTTACTATTTGATTATTTTAGTCAGCTCTAAGTGAGTAGAATATTTCCATTAATCTCAGTGTGCATTGGATCAAACCTACTAGGAAGCTGGTCCTTTGTTTCAGGTAACATATTAATGAGTCATATTTAAAATTATATTTTACACTCAGTCACGTGATACTTAAAAAATGGCAGATTGGGATTCACCCACAATGGTTTTTTTTGTTCCTTTTTTAAATTTTTTTTTATCCATCTGCTTTTTTACTTCTCCCTTCTGCTGCATTTTCAGAAAACTAAATCTCTTATTTTTAAAGTAAAAATAAAACTGAGATTAGCTCTCTAATCTGTGAGGATACCATGCACAGACAGCTCTCAGCTTTGTTCTACTTGCTGTTTTTGAAAGGATGAAATCTTGAAAGAAAAGTAAAGGATAACTTACAGAAGAGCAGTAACAGAACAGTCAGAGACATCTGTCTTCCGGATGAGAAGTAAAGTGAATAGTGATTTGAATTTCTCTGGTAATCAGAGGCTAACTCAAGTCACTTGCTAAGGACAAAACTGAAGAAGAGTTTGCTCAGCATTTCCTTGAAGCTGGGATATGGGCTCATCCTTTCTCTCATTAAACATGAGACCTAAGTCCACACAGTGTTTTTTGCTGGTTTAAGCTCTGGACTGCTAAACCTACACCAACAAAAACCCCAACCAACCAAACCAAAAACCAAGCAAACATGGGCACATTTCATTCACTGGTATTTTTTTTGTATGTAAGAAGAGTGTGTGGGCCTGTAAACTGCCATATCTAAAGTAAGCAATGAATCTCTAAGATTTTTGTGTATTTAATATTCTAGACACAACAAAATCTACCAGAACAGCTTAAGGCTGTTATTTATCTGAACACCTGTTTCTATCTTTATCTGGATAATCTCCATGACAATGTCCCTCATAGTGTTTACTGCTTGCTGTGTAAGAGAAAAGTGTTAAATGGGGGGCATGCAAACTGAATCAAAACTTATTAAAATAAAATCTACAGAGAAATAACATCACATGTGAAGTGTTAGATTAGGAGTGACTCAACTCCATCACTACCATCCATCTAATTTGGACATACACAGTGGGTATTTTCATAAGTGGTCACCATTAAATTTCTGTTGGGCTTGTGGAAGAAGTATCTTTTAAGGGGCATAGCACCAACACTGAGAGGGCTGATGTGGCATTTACACAGTGCCACAGAGTTTATTTATTAAAGCCTTGATATTTGTGGGCTATCCTAATGTGCAATACTGGAAGTAGACTGCAAGTTGATGAAATAATTCAAGAGGAGCGGAAAGGTAAACATCTCGAAAGAAAGATTTCTCAAAGTCATGAAATGATAACTTTAAGAGTAGTAAAGTCCAGAGTCTGAGTTAAAATTCCAGATGGTGAGAGTGTAAAGAAGAAAGGCATGTTGAAAGCAAAGGTCCATGTAGGGAATTAGAGTGAAGAAAAAATCCCACAGGTGGGACACTGTGCCATTTCCTCAACGTTTTCAAGTGGAATAGTGAAATTGATTAGTTCATAAAGGAAGAAAGAAAGGGTGAAACCTGCAAGGAGTTAGAGAAAAGGTACTATTGCAAAAGGGACTGGAAATATTCTTAAAATTTGGATGGAAGAGCAGGAAGAAGGAGGAATTGGAATGAGAGGACTGTGGACAGTAAATTGTGGACTGAGGATGGATGAAGCAGGAGAGGAAAGGTCTCAGAGGACCAAAGAGACTGGGGGCAAGAAGGTAAATAGATGGAGGGCTACCAAACTGCTATAACTACCCCGACCCTGCAGAGTGTCTTCAGGGTAGACACAAGTGTGTCTACTTGGGGAAATAACTGAGGTGGTTTTTTTTAGAGAACAAGAGTCTTACTGAGGTAACAATTAACTGGCAGTATTACAACATACAGAAGTTTGGTAAGCATTAATAAATAGCTTCAAATGAAAGGTGTGCAATGATCAGCATTGAAATACTGCAGTAGAAAATACTGTTAAATTTTAAATCAACAACTTGAGGTGGGTTGTTACTCTAAGAACAGGAATTTCTAATTCATTCCTACAATGCGTGTGAGATGCTGGGGCAAGCTGCCTGAACCTGTGTGTGCCTCGCCTGTCACAGAGAGGACAGGGAGAGTGCTGTAGTTGCAGCAGAAGGATCTGTCATCCAACCTTTGTTTTAGAAGATCAACAAGTGGTAGGGACATTCAGTTGTGATACAGAACAATAGAGCATTAAAAAAGACCTTGCAATGGGTTACTTTGTATTTTGATCCTAATGCTCTAAAAGAGAGCTAAATCCAGGCCGACAGAAAGGTGTTACCACAGAATGCCTGATATTCAACAAGTTTGTTTCAAGTCTCTTTTTGACAAGTAGTTGCCACCATTATTAAAACAAAAAAAGGCAGCTACAAATTAACCTTCCTGCTCTTCAGGTCTGGTTAATTGGCACAGCTACATAAAACTGAACAGTGCCTGGAATCAAACTCATGGAGCATATCCCATTACTCAGAGTTCTTTGCTGTTCAGACTTACCCAGTAAAAAAGCCTTGCATAATGGATTTTCATTGCAGTAGCTCTGTGCTGTATATATCCTACATGTGAAGTATTTTTTGCCCAGAAGTTAAAAAGAGCTATTTTTACATGCAATAAAAACATTTTAAAATATCTATTTCCTCACCTTGTATGGGAAAAAAAGGAAAAGGTTTTAAAAAAAGTTTTACTAAATTTATCAACCATCTTCCTTCAGTGGTTTTCTTTCAAACTTTAACTTCAAAATGCACTATTTCTTAATGCATCATTCATGTTTGATTTATTAACTTTCTCACCTTAGGTAATAGATTTGCAACAGAAAAGTATATTTGCAGTAAAAAGTCAAGTATGTAAGGGAAACTATTTTGAGATTTCTTTTCCCTATAGTAAAACATCATAATATTTTCTTCTTAAGAGAAGTTTCTAATGACAATCAATACAGATTGCAAATTCATTCTTTTTATTACTGTACCATTACTGGAATGGTGAATTTTTGACGAATTTTCATGAGTGCAGGATGAAGGTAATAATTTCCTTTTTGAATGTGCAAGACTGAATAGGGGATTTAAAAAAAAAACTATTAATTGATCGAAAAGCATGCATACTACTCACTGCTGAGTCTCATCACTTGCTACTAGTCCTCCCTTAAAAATCGTTCCCTCAAAGGAATGAAAAAAATGAAGATAATTTTCCACAGAAATATTTGAAAAGTAATGTCACTTCCTCTCTATTGCTGCAATATTAAATTGCTGCCATAGACCTGTATCAGTTTCACAGAAAACGTTTTATGTAACTGAGGGCAGCTGATGTAAAAAGGAGCATGAAGCTGGCTACAATCAAATTTTAAAATACATTTCTATTTATATACATAAAAATATAGACACACATATACTGTTTAAATTGTAAGGAAGATAATTTTAATTAAGGGCTGAATTTTTTACCATTTTGGCATTTGAACAGTTAAGTAAAGGAAAAGTTTGCCTTGACATAGAAGGTATTTTTTTGGTTGCAGGTACAAATTTTTTACTTTGTGCAGCCTGAAAAATTTGTTTTGGCCAGTTTTCTAATTCTGCCTTAGATTTCTTTCAATCAAAACAAGCAGCACTTATGGAAAAGAGACACTAAAAAGAATCTGAACGCAAGATACAGTTCTAATCTATAAGGTTGTTTTTGCATCCTTAATCCTTTATTTTATAACTTGTTATTAAGCTGAACTCAGCTCATTCTATTTCTGTCTTCATTAATGCAGAGAATTTTTAAAGTGACACTGATAGCACCTGATATCTATAAATCAATTAGTTATGGTAACATCCAATTACATAATCAAGTGAATATAGATATGTCTGTAAAAACATCACTAGATACATTAGCTCAGATTCACTGATATAAAAGGGAGCTTCTAAGTAAATGTACCTGTGGAACCTGTGTTCTGTCATGTACTTTCACAATGTTAGATATCATAAAGAATCTATGACACAGTATTACACAAACACAGTCCTGCAAAGATCTTGAAAATATTCATTGGTTTATTCATAGTAAACAGATAAAAATCCCCATCAGTCAAGGACCGTATACCTGTCAGTGTTAATTATTCTGCATGTGTTACAATCATCTTTAAGAAAGTGCAGGACCACATTGCAGAAGTCAGAAGTCAGTAAAGATGTGCTTTTAAAACAAATCGTAGTTCTGAGGGTTTCAGAACTTGCAAAACTTCAAGTAAAAGAGGTGTTACCCATGACAGTCATAATTAAATAACACTAATCCTTTTAATAAAAGCTATAAGAAAAAAAATGCCTATTTCCTTTTTTATTACAGTAAAATAAGATCTGATAATAGCAGTTCACTTTAGCACTTCAGATGCTTCATTTTTAAACACCTCTCTATACCTTGCATAATAAGCTTTCAGGTTTGAAATGTAACAGGGTTTTATGTATATTAAAATTGGCAAATCCCAATTTAAAAAAATGCCAACATATTCTTTCTATATTACAAGGCTTTCTTTGTAGGAAAAATATGAAATGCCCCTTCCTAAAAAGATGGATTTAAGTAGATGTATGTATTTTTCTTCAGATTGGCTCTCTTTGTACAGTTAATACCTCTTCTTGATTCCAACATCAATAATTACTAAGAATAAATATTTACAGCTCTTGGCATGCACCTAGTGAGAAATCCAACTCATACTTTCACTTGTGATTATTTTTGCCAAATCTGTTTTCTAACATGAAAGACAGTTTTTAGATTTGAGGGTGCAAGGTAATATTGTTACTATACTGAAGTGTGGCTATGGAGTTAGAATGACATTGTAAATAGCAATGGAAAAATGCAGGAAAAATGATTTAAGTAGACAGAGTGCAGACAGATTGGTCCCAGTGTTTTACAGCCATCAGAAGTGCTTTGCATTAGTGTCCTTGACATGAATTAAGATTTTCCTGCTATACTTCGTATTACATTAAAATGTACTCCTCAAATTACATCTTAACTGAATTATAAGAATGCAATGTGTACTTGTCCTTGGGGTACTTCAAGATGCTTCTTACGGTCTGAAAGATTCCACTGACCCACTACATGCAGGAGTTTAAACTAGTGAAGACCACTACCAATGCTACTGAATTTTAAGACAGTTAAGAACACCACACTGTGTTTTCAGGACAACCACACAAGTTCAGTAGTTTTTGCCACAGGTGCATCAGGTTTTTGTGCGTTTTCAACACAGCTGAAGCAAGAGTCAGCAAAGCTGAGAGAGTAAGTAAAATTGTTTTTTTAACTTCCAAAAGCTGCTTTTCATGGAATATTCAATGCCCACTACATGCAGACAAAAATTCAGAAGCGATTAACTGGCTGCATACACAAAATCCTTGTGTTCATCAAACATTTCTGTAACCATCATCAAGGAATAGCATTTTAGTCCTTCAGCTTGATTTCTTTCTGGTTACACTACAACTGTCTTTTACAGGATATAAACATGGAGCACAAATTATTTAAACTACACTTTAAAATTACTTACATGATAAATACAGAATAACCCCAAATCTATTCTCTAGGCCAGATGATCTGTATGTACATGTACTATCACCCTGATCTGCATGGTGTGCCATTTTGTCAAAACCATTTACTTGGAATCAAATTCCAAATAGTTCTTATGCTGTAACAAGTTTTATATAAGTGTGTCACAAGGAATTTTGTTCACTCACTTGAATCATCCTTAAAAACTTGTACTAATTAAGTCCAGAAAAAGCTTGTTTGAGGCCTTTACTACTACTATGAAATGTTCTCAATATTTCACTGGAGGATCAGAAGTTTTTTTTGTATGTTCCCAAAATACTCCTTTTCTAGCTACACTTCATAGTGAGAAAAATAGAGAAAAGAACAAGTACTTGAGGTAAAATATTAACCATTAAAAGATTACAAGAAATTTTCAAGTAGAATGAGTGCTCTCTGTAGAAATAAAAAGCAGAGTCTTGGGAAAGAGCAATAGCTGGAGATTTTTGTCCTTGCCAGGGGCTCCTTCAGCCATTTAAGTTTACTTAGTAAATAGTAATCGTCAAGAAACAAAGTCTGTCTGGTACCCAGAGTATCATGAGAGTACATTGATTGTAGATGCATGATAATGTATTTTCTGCAAATATAGAAGGCCACTACAGTTTTTACTAAAGTTTAAAAAAGTCAGGGGAAGAAGAAGGAGCCACAGAAGTGGCATTAGCAGCATTTGTAATCCATTTTGCCATGGAAACTGCTGCATTGTGGAATCCCAGTCTGCTGTGAGCACAGGTTTCCAAGAAAAGACAAGTAGACAGCTGTAAGAAGGCTATCAGACAATTCAGAATGGTGGTGATAGGAGGGTGAATAGCTCCCACATCCTTTTTCCTCTTTATCTTTAGATCATGGCCTACTGTTAACATGTTGCTTTTTCTTGATAAGTGATTACTGAAATTTTCTTACTGAAATCTGAGAGATTAGTTCAGAATATGTTAAAAAAAAAAGCACTAAAAAAAAGAACACCATGCATCCTTTCAACAACATCCCTTACTTCAATAGCTTGTGCCACTTTGTTTATTTACTGAAATATATCCTTGAAGATTAAGTATATACACTTAGCATGTGGCAGCTGCCAAATCATGGGAGATGTTTCCCACTAAAACTGTCGCTGCATTAATGACAGTAAGTACCTTGGAAAATATAGATTCTTAAAAATAAGGTTATGTTTTTGCTTCCTCTGAAAAGGAAGCAGTGTAATTACCCATCCTACAAGCAACACTGCAATAAAACAGACCCAAGGCAAATGACTAGTTAAAATTAACTGACTTCACTGAGGGAATCACAGAGCCGTCTTTTTATGACCCTGTCCTACAAAGTGATGTGCTTGTGGTAATAAGGAAGCATGAAAAAGTCACATTACCTGAGATGCCACCCATTCTAAACCCATAAGTAAATAACCATCCAATTGCATAAGTGTACAGAAGTATATGGTATAGACAACTATTTGAAGGGAAGAGAGATACTATCGATACCAAGATGTACGAAAATTGTTTCAGCAAAGCCTTCACATGCAAGAAGGGAAAAACTAAGGTCAGGATCCTGATGGAAAAATATGACAGTACATATAAAACCAAGTCATTGAAGTGCAGTTATTTGATGAAAGAAAAGACTGCTGAGAAGAAACGCTGAAATAAAGCATGCTTATGAACAGACAGAGTGTATGCAAAATGTGATGATATACAGACAAAGCAAGACATAAGGAAGTAATTCTCTTGTGTGATGTTACTTTGTTCTTTAGCAATAATAGAACAGTTCTCAAACTGAGGACTGACTTCTCAGGAAGGCACAGATATTGTGATGGGGTAGAGATTCATTGCTGGAGGAGAAGCAGGTGGGGGAGGGAGATTCAGTAGGTTAGGTAGAGCAGGGACTTCACTGAGAATGGCACTAATGCTGCACTGATCTTATAGCAAACACTACAGCTCTGCAACTCTGAACCAGCCGAAGTTTTTCTACACAACTAATACACACCTTCTTCCCTTGCCAGTCCTGCAAGTTTTCTCTTCTAGTCTGTATAACTATAGCATGAGTTGTACTCAGAGTGAATTGAGGGACAGAAAGATGAAATACATCCAGGCAGATTTGAGGGGAATGGAGGAAAGAAAAGATACTACTGTTGCTTTAATATAATCAGGAGGGGAGTTATTTGCTGTACAATATTGTGTGATTGCAAGATAATTTTGCTTTCAGCTCTCAGTATTTCATTGTGACAAAAAACAAAGTTCAGAGAGGGTGGTTTTGTTTGATACATGAGCATTTGATTAAAGGTGAATACAAACAAGTGGACGGGGACATGACACTTAACAGAGATGTGAAGAAGATAGAAGAAAGAAGAATCATTAAAATGGCAATTTTACAGGAGGGGAGTTAAATTGCGATGGAAGGCTTAACCTGGACATCAAGGAAACATTCCCAACTAAGATGCAAATATAAGAATGGTCTTCCAATGAAAATACCAAAAGCATAAATGCTTCTTATTTTGCAGCATAGACTGTCCAAGTAATATGAAAATGATTCTGCATGTAAAGGGGATAAATGAAAGGTTTTCTGTTTGTTGGTGGTGGGGTTTTCTTGGTTTTTTTTTGTTTTGGGTTTTTTTTTAAACTTTCAGCATTAGTCATTCAAAGCCAAGTGAGCTTTTGGCTGAACACTCACTCTATGTTCCTCTAGTTTTATATCAAGAATAGATAATTAGAGAAACAAATTATTTTGAAATATTAATTTATTATCTCTCATAGCCAATCCTAATATTTTCTTTTTTATTATTTCAGGGTGCAAGTTGAATTCTATATGAATGAAAATACATTTAAAGAGAGACTAAAGCTCTTCTTCATCAAAAACCAAAGATCAAGTAAGCAGTTGGCTTAATTTCTGTTAAGCATATTTGTGATACTTTGAGTAAAATCAAATTCAGTTGAAAACAACAGTGAGGTTATTACTAATTTTCTTCCGAGTTAAAATATTTAAACTTAAAAATAATGTACTTTTTATGTAGGATCAAACAATTAGTGACATATGTCACAATTAGTGACATCTTTGTTAAAGTCATGATTTTATTTCTGTGTCGTGATCAAGTTGACTCATTTGCATGGATCTGATGGCAATGCTCGTTGACAAGTCGTGACGTTGTGTCTAGTAAAACAAAAAGACACTTGAGATGGCGAAGAATAAAAGCTGCAAAAGTACCTAGCCTTTTGAAGTGTTCTATTTTATTAAGTATTCCTAAAATTTCAAACTTGATCTGCATTCAAAAGAAACCCCAACAAATTGGAAAGGAGACTACTGGGGATGTGGTATCTCAGAAATGTAGTCCATGTCTTTAGCCTATAGTCTAATTTTAATATATCTTCCTTGAC
Organism: Ptilonorhynchus violaceus; assembly: GCA_013397565.1. NCBI lineage: Eukaryota > Metazoa > Chordata > Aves > Passeriformes > Ptilonorhynchidae > Ptilonorhynchus > Ptilonorhynchus violaceus. The sequence goes on from VZRJ01011659.1 coordinate 2,898,958, forward strand.
ATACGTGCTTAAATTCATAGGCCATCATGGAAGAGATGAATGTGGAGGAACTAGGATATTAATCTTTTTATATACACCCATGCAGCTGGTCCAGGGGAGTGGAAACACAGAACATTATCTAATCTTGATTAGAACAGTGGACTCTGTAGGTGAGAAGAGCAGTAACTGACCTCCATTTTCTTCTGTGTAGCATGACTGAATTTACCTCTATTTGCCTTGCATATGTAAAAAACCAAAATTTTAATAGCTTTATACATAAAACTTTTAGTCTACAAAGAATACATTTTCTTCTTTGTAATACAGTTAAAATTGTTTCGTGGTTTTGTGTCTGGGAAAAGACAGAAAGGAGAAAAGAAAGAACTTGACTTTTTGGTGTCCCAATCTGAAAATACCCAAACAAACAAAACTGGGGAGACTGGATCAAGCTTTTAAAAATAAGACACACCAAAAAGTCTTCTATCGGTAAAAGCTAGTAATAAATAATACTAGTTTTACATCACAGAACTTGATGTTTTTATTGCCTAAGCTTCTTTTGCTTTCCAAGTGTAACAAGAAAAATATTCCGCTAAAAGGAAAAAAAGAAAAAGAAAAAAAAAGCACTGGGCTGTGAATAACTGGCATTTTCAGTATGGGCTTTGGAATTAATTGCTGGTATTTAGCTAGAGAATCAAGTTTAACAAAGCTTCTGGAGGTTCATTCGCGGGGAATGCATTATTTATTACACTTACCTAGACACACATGGGAAATTCATCTTAATTCAGGTGCCTAAATAGCATAGGAAGCAGAGGACTACCTCTGCTACTAGATGATGTGGATAGCCATCAGAGCACTGAATTAAAGCAAAAAAAAAAAATCCCCAAACGAAAGTAGTTAGAATTAGTAAGTTTGAACACTGCTTCTGCTTATGCAGATCCTGGTTCTTGTCCAAATACTCAAAGTCAGAATTGTCCAAATAAAGTCTCCAAAACCCTGCTGCTGACATAGTAACCTGCCACTCAGTCGAGTGTACTCATTCAGTCCTCCATTGAAACTGGAGGGGTCTCTTGCCCAGAGGAATTAGGGAGCTGACAAACAAAGATAGCAGATTTTAGTCAGTTTTCAGTGAGAGCACTGAAAACCTTCCTTCACATATTAAAGATGTACTTGCTGTCATTGAGAAAATATTTGTCAGTAGTACCAGCAAATTTTTGGATAGTATAACTAAATCGAATATGTTCACCACACAGTTTTTGCATAAAATCACACTGGTTTTGTCAACCAGAGCCGTCAACTCTAGAATTTATATGAGTTTTCTACAGAATATTATTCTAATCTAAACCACATATAGGCCAGTAACTTGAAATGTCAACTGTTTTATTCATTATTATTCTGGCTTTAACTGATAAAACAAGCCTTGATCTGTCTCAGGTCAATCTAGCTTCCACTCAATCTTCTGCAAGCAAATGTCTAATCAAGTTCAAACAATGTATGAAAAAACATCTTACAAAGGTGTCACTCAGCACCACCACCCCCCAGAAAAAGAGAAAGATGACATATTCGTACAAGTGTGTCTTGATCGTACTTGCCAAGACCACATTCTGCATTACCACAGCCAAAAATAAGTCTCAAAGGGAAAAAAGTAAGTGAAGTTTCAATTCAGTGATTATGGAATAAAAGATAACCATCCCTAGGATATAAATTATTAACAGATTATTTCAGTCCAACTCCTAAAATGAGCTGCTACTGGGATGATTTTGCTAAAAACCAAAAATGTATTAGTCACTTAGGAGCAAGGAGTAATGGAAGGTGATTCTAAAATCCTCATCTGATATCTGTCACTCTGTTTAGATAAACTCTCTAAATCTGACCATTAATCTACAAAAATGCTCTCAAGGATTTACAATAAAGGTGAAAGTCACAGTCAGAACTAGTAAAATATGATGTACCACTATTTAAAAATAGCAAATACTTGTCTAAACTGAGAATGAAATGTTAAGATTTGATATAGTTGTATTTAGTTCACAAAACAAATAGATTTTGAACTGTTATTATCAATTCTTTTAAAGAAGACAAAGGTATGTTACAAATTTGTTGCATAGACACAGTGAAATTACGTTCCTATTAAACAATAGATAACCGCATAACAGTGTATGATTGATGGAACTGAATACAAGTTTCAGGCACCAGTGTCAAAATACAGAGATATTCTGTGCAAATGACCCTGCTACTTGAGCAATCTGGCTCCGAATGGAGAAGAAGAAATTAAGCCAAGCAGACTGTGTTGATCCACTGACAGCATGTGAAAAAGAACAAAAATAGACAGCAGGCAAACAAATATGAAATGCTTCCTTTGTAACAGAATAATAATTGAAAACCTATTTTAAAAATGCCTTCCCTAGTGTTTGTTCCCCTCCTTCCCACGTTTGAAATGCTAGATCTCCGTGATAGTGAACACATGCATTGCTTCTAAGTCACAGGTGACATCCCCTGCTATGAGGCTACAGATTTCTACCAGAGAAAAAATGCATTTGTTAGTCCTGCAGTAATTATCCAAACTTTAGCAAGGGTGACTATATACGTCTGTAAAGGCTGAGGCACACAGAGCAAGGAGAGGGGACCCAGGACAGATTTGAAGCCTGTTCTTCTGTATTTATATTTTAATAACTGACCCAGTCACATATGATACAGAACCTATACTATTGCCTTACTTAATAAACAACCCCAGCCATGATATGCACTCTCTACAGATGCTCACTGGAACCCTTAGATGAAAGCATGGCTGGTGTGAAAACCCTGCCTCACATTCTGCAGAAACCAGCTATTTCTATGGAGGTATCTAGAGCCTGAGTTCCAGAGCTATCAGAACTAAGGTTTGAGAGTTTAGGGCAGCAGGCTGGAGTATCAGTCCCCTGTATTGATTTAGCTTTCAAACAGAAAAGAACCATTTTCTTCAGGCATTTAAATCAACATATAATCTCAAAGGATGATTCAAAGCCAGGCCATTATAAATACAGAAAAGAAGTGTTTCACACCAAGAATAACGTTTACAGAGCTAAAAACCAGAGGAAAAACAACAGACTTCTACACTTGTCTAAGAAAGTTAGACAACACAAAATTTGTAGGCTTTTTTTGTTTGTTTAGGGTTAGGTGTTTTTTGTTGTCTGGTTTTTTTTTTAACATGATCTGCTTTTCTAGTTGTAATAGCCTAGTTGTTATGGCAACCATTCATACTCCAGCAGCCTTCTACGAAAGGGTTAGGACAAACAAACAATTCATATTTTCTTCAGGAACAGTTCAAAAAAAGCTGTGAATGAGGACCATAGCACTGTCCAAGTCAAATAATAAGGTAACAACACCTTTTACTTACCCTTCTTTCGTCCACTTACTGCTTCACCTCCTTCTCTCCTGTTGGGGGATCAATAGCCTGTAGCTAATTACTCTTGATAGGAGAGCAGGAATCACTAGGTTAATGTTCTCCAACCCAATTGCCAGTAACAGCTGTGGGACTTCTCATAGACCACAGGATTTTAACCCTTCGTTTACAGAAACAAGAAGCTGTAAAAGTCCATCCAGTTCTTATGTGATAAGTGTAACTTCACAGTTAAAAGTAATTACAGTTTTGTGTAATAAACCTTACGGTTTCTTTCAGCAATTGCATCATAGAGTACTTAAGAATCTATTTTTTATTTTTCTGTGTTTGTAGTAGATGGAGTTTTAGTGGGAAAGAAACTAGTAGATATAAAAAGTGGTTCATCAATTTTACCTGGAAGATGCTGATTTTGAACTTAGGACTGAGTAAAGTCCAAAAAAAAGAGTAATATTACTGTAAGATAATTATGATTCCTTCCTTAAAAGGGAATGTATGCACACAGCTTTGGGTATGCATTATGAAGTTATGTAGTTCTTAAAAACAGAAGTAACTATACTGCTAAAGTCTTTGCAACACAACAGTAAAGCACACTGTCCTTACTGTGACTAGGGACAAGGGAAGTCACATCTGGGTAAGACTCAGTCAGAGTATTCTGCTTTGGACAGAATGGCTCAGCTGTGCAGAACTGGACTCTCAGTTCAAAAGATTGAAAAAAAATTAATACTTAAAGTGTCCTTCACCCACTTAAAATTAGTCAACTGACAGCTTTAACTTAATTACTAAATGAAAGCTTACAACTAAGAGTCAGATGCAAATATTTACACTAGCAAAAATGTCTATTGAATTTAATAGCAAAACTGAAGATTTAAACTCTAATCCTCTAATGACTGCAAAATTACATAAAAATACAGCAAAGTTCCACTGTAGCAGGTAATGGCTCCAATTAGCAGTGAAATAAATTGCCCGTGTGCATCCCTTTGAAGGAATCCTGTCTTTGTGCATTAGACCAATGTTTGTGGGAAATACTGTTATATTTTGGTGATAGTATTTGTGGTATATCCTTTCAGCTAGAACATTTCAATAGTCACATGGTCTGTAGAACAAGTTGTTGACTCAGTTCAGTTGTGCATTCAGCGTGACTTTTAGATGTCCCAATTCTTGAATGCATAATTATTCAACTTCCACATTAAATAACTACACTAAAACTGCCAAAGACCCAAAGAAGGGCATCAGTAAAGATGAATGGCATAGAATAGCTTTCAAACAAATCATTGCATAGTTCTTTACGTTAAAACAGTCTGAGACTTAATGCAGATTTCTGGAAGGTGGATAAGTGTAATAGACGTGTATCTGACAGGTTCATTCTTATAGTCCTCTGTATGATCCCACATTGGCATAGGCCATTGCCCACATCTGGGACAGGTTACTGGTTAGATAGACCTTTGCTTTTACGACAGGACTATTCTAGTTCCTTTTAGTTTTACCTTGAAGGTGGGTGAAACTGTAAAAACCCTGAATTTATTTCTGTATTTTCTTTTCTTTTCAAAATAGGTCTGAGAATACGATTATTCAATTTCTCTCTCAAGCTACTGAGCTGTTTCCTATACATAGTTCGTGTGCTCCTGGATGATCCTACACAAGGACTTGGATGGTAATGTTTGGGGTTTTTTTTCATTTCTGCTCTCAAAGCATTGTTTTAGTTATAAGAAATAAATTAATGAATACATGTTTGATATTCTTTCAATAAGGATTTGGTTTTATGTCTTACAGATATTTGGAAAGAATTATAAAGCTGGTCTTATGTTGTGAATGGAAATAAGAACTAAAATGACAGTATTATTTTTTCCCTTTACTACTAAAATAATCCTGGTTCTCTCCTTAGATACTGTGCCTCAGCTGTAATTGTGCAAATATATTTTTTAGATTTATTATTACATAACATTTCTATGTAAAATTGCAAATGTCTGACTCCCACTTTAGGCAACAATTCTTTTAGGATTTTACTGAAATAATTTTACTTAAAACCCCAGATCCCAGAAATGAACAAGTACATGAAACTGAGCTTTCATGCAGATGGTATTGATGATAATTTTCTAGCTTTCTGCTTTCTCTAGACACTTCAGAGGAGAGTGAGACCAAAAGTACTTTCTATGCTCACAATGATCTATGGTTATAATCCATGATTTTGCACACTCACATTTGTCAGTATGGTATTCTAGATGAATCTTTTTTTTTTTTAATGTGTTATACATTAATCACCAAATGTAGAATAAATTATAATTTATTTAATCCTGTACTTCTGTAGTATTTGTATCCTGGATATATTGAATCTCCTCCATCTTTAATGCTAATTAGCACCACATTTTATTAACTTACTTGCTTTCACTTGATTTGATTCTGTTGTCCTTAAATACTGCAAGAAACAAAGCACATATGGAAATACTAAGCTTGGGATGATAGAACTAACGATCTTCACACAATGTTAGGCAAAGGACAGAGTTTGATTTCTGATTTTAATATTTTAAAATCAGTTAAATCTAATAAGGGTAGTACGAAAAAAAGCTAGTGCACAGGAGAAATACTCTACAAGAACAAAATCCAAAGCAAAGAGAGTTAAAGAATATTTGTTTTATTCAGTGGTGCATGAGAGACGGATATGTGAATAGGAAGTACAGAAGATGCATTTGAGATTTTTTGGTCAAAATTTATTGTGAGAAATTATAAAATCTGAAAAAGGGCTGTGAAAAAATTTCCCTGAAAAACAAGACCAGCAACCCCCGATTTTTGACTCTACATATATCTTAGAATGTCTCTTCAACATGAGGAAGCCAGCAGTAAAGTTTTTGCAAAAATGTCCACGGTCATGGGGAAGAGAAAATCCATCCTCAGAAATTTAGGCATATTAGCACAGCAACTCAGGGAATTAAAATTTTACATCTAGTCATAGTTTCTGGCATGCCGCTATTCTTTTGTTATGAGAGCTCTAGTGAGCCCAAATGAGCACATTATACTGCGTGGTTATGTCTGGGTGTGCAGGACAGGTTAGAATATCAGTACTTCTGCCAAATATACTTTTGTATTCATATGCAGAGATGCATATTCATATGCGTCTGCAGATTGCTGAATGCCTCACACCTTTCCTGGCATGTTTGTTCCTTCAATCCAAGTGTTTAACACTTCACCAGAGACTCCATTTGTATTTTCGATATGTGTTATTCCCTTACATTGTGTTGTGGTACATCTGTGTTCTGTCTCTGAATAACATTTCTCTGGCTGAGGAGTTTCAGGTAAGTCCTTCTGCGTGCTCACTAAGACTCCAGTCTTAGAAGCTATGCCAGACAAACCAGCCCTGTGTTCAAATGGTACCCTATTAATGCCATAGAGATCCTGAGGACTTGATACCAAAGCTCCTGCTTGAATGCATTCTTAAAAATGTGGTGATATGAAAGAAAAAATAATTCCTAGATACTGTGTCACAGCCAGATGAAGGAAGCCACTCAGCGTGCTGAGAGCGTGGCCACAGAAAATGTTCTCACTTGGTTCATTTTAAAGTGACAAATCTGGGACAAATTCTTTTCATCAGATTTATTTCCTGTTTTTCAGAAGTGCCTGCACAAGTTGGGATCTTTCATTTACTCCGTCAGTCACAGCGGGTGTACAGGAAAGAGCTTAAGACATAAAGAATCCGTGTTAATGGGTACAGTTTAGCACTGTCCCACTCGTAGTTGGTAAAAATACAGTTGTTGCTAATCTGTGGGCTGCAGATCCCTTTATTTTCTGTTAACCTTGCTTGCCAAGGATGAGCAAGGATATTTTTCATCATTTACAGAAGTACATAATACCACATCCTTACAGGACCATTTGAGAGGAGGATTTGTGCCAGCAATTAAAGGCAAGACAACATCACGTGTATAGTGACCAGTTTTTTTAATTAGGTATCACCAGTTTTGTACTTGAAATGCTGCTGCATGGATCTCGAGCCCTCCTCACATCCTCAGAAAGGATATCAAGTTGCAGTCTTTCCTGTCAAGAGTGGATATGTGCTCTTTCCATCACAGCCTACCCATGTGATAGGATTTCTAGGATTTCTTGATCTTCACTACTTCAGAAGTAGACTTAGTTCAGCTTTACAAAGTATAATTTCAGTTGTCTTGTTCTTAAATTTGAAAATAAATCTTTAAAACATGTAACCTAGAATGCTTCACAGTCCTTTATCTACGGATAAAGATAGAAACATAAAACAGTATTTTCTAAAAGTTACTTTACTTTTAAAACTGTCTGTATCCATTACCTTGGGTTTCAAACTATTGCATGCATTTCATAGACCACTTATTAATGTAATTAATATCCCTTTCCTCCCATATATTTTTATGATTATGTTCCCATATACATTTGCTAATGGAAACGGACTTTGCATGGATGGTATGGCAACTATCAGTAAGGAATTAAACCGGAGTTGTTCCAGTCAAAACTACACACCTGGAACAATTGATTGGTGAGTTCCTAATTTAAAAAACCAAACCAAAAGGTCACATAATGATGGGAAGGGGAGGAAAACAGGAAGACAAATCCACTTTCATCTGGAATGGTGGCATTTTAACATGTAGCAGTAATGTTTCCATAAATCTCTATAGTTACTTACATTTCTGAATGTTCAAAACTGCCTTTAGTATTTTAATTGTTTCTCTGATTGCAAAGTGAACTGCTGGACTGGATGCTCGTGTGAGATCTGGGTTCCATCAATGCTTATACCTTGCAGAAAAAAAAAGATGCCCTTACTTAAAAAACAATTCTGACTAGCAGTAAATGACTAACAGTAAATTATTGTGCCATTGAGAGTGTCACATTCCAGTGGTACCGTATCAAATGCCTATTAGCATTGATAGGGTTTTTCCAAGATATGACAGCCCTAAGAGTTAGATACCATTTATATCATTACACAGATAGCTAAAAGTTCACACAAAAGGATTGTCAGTTTCCCACAAGGAACCTGATGATTTGCTCAGGATTAGAAATACAAGATGTCAATACTCAGTAGATAACTACTGATTTAAAGTTTTTATTACTGAGATTTTATTTTTTTTTAAATAAGGCTGCTCTAATTTCCATTCACATGTACAACTTTTTCTTTTGTTCGAAAGACCAGATTATGATTAATTTCATATTTATTTTCTTACTATAATGAACAGGTCTCCCATTATTTGGGTGAATCGAAGCTTACCTTTGTGGGGATTACAGGTAATATGTAAAAGACCAATTCAATTATGTCCATTTAATAACTGCAGATGGTATTGATTTGCAGAAATGTAGCAATGTTGAAGGATACTTGGAAATGTTGATATAAGCAAGGAAATCTACTTGAACACCAAGTACAGCAAAAGCATAAAGATCAGCTGATCTGAACTGATTTGAATTTTTATGGCTTTACAATATATTTACAACATATAAAAACATAAACTAATGTAGAACTAGATGCCCTTTTGTCTTAGAATTATCAAGCTCTGTTGAGCCAAGTAGTCACTGTTTAAAGATGAATTTAAATTTCATAGCTATAACTAGCTCTTGATGTGGATTTTCTTTTTTAGATTCACTAGAAATCTAAAGTTACTTCATAGTATAGAAGCTTACATGTTTAGGGGAGTTTGTCATAAGATGCACTACATCAGTACTTTGTGGGAGATATGAAGTTTGTGGTTCAGTCCTCAATGTCCTGGACCCTGCTCATTTTAGGAACACTTTTTTTTTTTTACTTGAGGACAGTGCTGTGGGAATTCTCCCTGTAAAATGTGGATTTTTTAACTAAGGAACAACTTTCTACTTAAGCTTCCAGAATGGTTATACCATGATATTCTTTCACCAAAGTTTGTGCAATGCCAATACAATTCATTTGTTCCTCTATGTAATATGCAGTTTTACTAGGGGAAGAATCCCTGGACGGAAATACCTTTCAATTCCTTGTTTAGATTATGCAGTTTGAATAATTTTTGACCTAGCGTTCAGATTACTGTATTAAATTTAATTAAAAAATAATGAGATACTTATTTGCTTATGGATACAGTCTCCAGCCTGACAGAATCCATCTTGATGGAATATTCCCACAATACATGTACAAATATTGCTATGCCAAGGATTTAAGTAAGTTTTATAGTTATTTAACATCGATAAAGCTTTGAGTATTTTTTTTTACTCTTTTGATGTTTGACTAGTATTTTTAAATATTTTTAAACTATGTAATATATACACTACCTACATATAATCTAATTGAAGGCTGGTAAATTGACCTCAGCTGCATTTAAATATTAAAATCAATAATTATTCATCTGTATCATTTTTTGCTTTCAACTTTCTGAATTATACACAATAAGAAAAATGTTTGTGTTCCCACACATTCATAACATTTTTACAAGAAAGTAAAGAGCTGACTGGCTTCCCTTATTTACAGCTTCTTTCTCTCTCTGTTGTGTTAAAAGGTCTTGGTACTGTTTGGGAACAGGCAGATGAAACTCAGAAAAATAACAGCATCTAAGCTTCATGCTAAATGCTGTTAGCTGAGATGGTTTCAGAGGATTCATGGAAAAGCCGTTTTATATTATCTTTTATTTTTATTGTAATGTTAATGTCATATATTCTATGGAAGCCAACATTAATACACGTATTTTTTCATTTCACTTAAGGTGTCTGTGGCTGTAATAAGTCTCTTTGAAACTCTGTTGCTAAGTTATCTGAGCTACAAGGTAAGTACTCTTAGGCATAATTCATTACAAAAAATAAGTTAGAGTTAGATCTGTTTCAATATAAAGTTCATGTGTCTGTGCCCACACCGATGTACAAGCAAGGAATTGAGAAAAACACACTTTTAGGGGATGGTATATTGTCACAGGCAGCCCTGTTTCCCAAATTTCTGAGCAAACTCTAATATCTAGAGAGTGGAAGTCAGAAATTAAATTTTCATTGTTTTCCCTTGTCCAGTGGCACATTGTAATTTGAAAACACATTCTCAAAAGTGACCTCGATTTTTTGATACTGATTTTTCAGTTGCACAGTTTTATCTGTCTATCCATAATATATTGGACATAATTGTTGTTGATGTCAAAGCTGTACTTACCAATTATGCATAATTCAAATTTTAGCCCTCTAAAATTGCACACCAAAAAACTAGGCCAAGACAGCACTTTAAAAAAAAATTATGGATATCTACATACTTATGTTATCCATCTGTCTGATGCTATTGGAACATTTGATATGAATACAACATATTTTTGTGTTTGCATTCTCCTTTAAAGGTTATATTTCTCTAATGTATTTATTCAGTTTTCTTCATTGTGTTTTGTTACACTCTATCTCTGCATTTTTAGTATGTTTAGGGGAAAAATAGTAAAATCATTTAAAATCATTTACCACAGAAAACATGAAAAGATATGGTTTCTAAAGCTGAAAATATCTTGGGGGATAATCTTCTTTTTTATATTATTTTTTGTATTACTGACATTCAATAGCTATCAGAGCCACCATTTAGAGAGTTGTATTTTAGTGAGTTTATCAAATGATTATGCCATAAATGTTTTCCTTAGTGCCCAATAATGCTAAGAAGCTTGCAGTTGTCTGCTGTCTAAAAATTATTCTTTTTAATCCTTGAAACAAGTATTATTTAGGAGTTGAGGGTTACAAGTGCAAATCAATTACAGGCAGAAACAATCCAAAATTTATATGCTGGTGGCAAAACAGTAAAGGGCAATCACAATTTGTACTGTTCCTGAGTTTACTGGGCAGCATTTTATCCCCTTCCATTCTGCTTGTGATTTGCATCAGTTTCAGTGGGTACAAAAGATGAACTAGGGGCAAATCAGCTTCCATGTGAAGTTACTTATTAGTGTGTGATGGATGGAAAGCCTTACTATCCTGACTTGCTGCATACACCTGACACAGAAGTTGAGGCAGTTTTATGATTTCCCTCTCCATAAGGGGAGGAACTCTACCTAAGGACTAATCCAAGGAACAACAAAGTACTGAAATGTGGTTTGGGAATCCACCTGATGCAAACACCTCCTTCCCTCTGCCTCTGTTTTCCTGGTTTTACACCAGTCTCTCGAAGCCAAGAAAGCTGTTATTTTACCCACTGTGAGGCTTTCCTGAACGGCCAAGGTGACCAAAGGTGCCTTGGTGCATGGAAATCTGAGACAGATTATTTTATGCAAACATTTTCAAACATTTTGCAATTTAGTTACAAGTCACAGAATTAGCCAGGAAGAAAACAAGAAAAAGATGATTGTGTTTGCATTGGAAAGCACATTACTAGGATTTCACAAATAACCCATAAAATAAATCAAGCAGTCATTTGAGAGAATATTCCAAGGATTTTACCTTTCTGATACCTGGTTGATGACATGAGAAATGATTCAACATGCAGAATAGTGAGGACATAGTAGTGTATCGTGCTACTATGGTAGAGTGAACTTGCATTTTTTATGGCTTTTATATGGAAAGGAATGCAAAGGATGTAGTAGCACTGTGTTATGATGCTCATCATTTGGATCCAAGAATGAATGGTTTACAATTTGCATTCTCACAGCCTAAAGTATTGCATGAGGGTTTGCCCTTGGCCAGAATTCTGAAAGATGTCTATGTTAGAAATCTCCATTGTCAAAACCTGTCACAGACAGCTGGCAATCCTGCATATCACTGGTGCACAGGCACTCTTAGCTGCTTTTAGCAGTACCATACCACACATTCTCACTGCAAAAGGCAGTTTTGCAGAGGACATGTGGAAGCCAGAATCTTACAGCTGCACACATCCCTAGTTACCTGGAGCCCATCCACGCAGGCATTTTGCCTGCATGAGTAAATTATGTGACATTTCTTCTCTATAATGTTGAGAAGAAAATTCTTAACATTGAAAACGAGGAAATTTGTGAAATCACAACACGGGTCATTTTGAAAAATCAGATTTTATTTCGATTTTATTCTTTGTAAAAACCCCTCAGTTTATAACCTCATAATTTCACTTGTATGTCTGACTCCTGCCAATTACATGGAAGACAATCATCCCTGCCCATTAGGTACAGTGGCTTCCAGATCTGAAAAGTTAAAAATGGAAAAAGAATTTTATATGCTATGGAATTTGTATTTAATTTTCGGTGGTTATATCAGATGGTTATTTATTCAGGAAAGATGAATATGTCATTGCAACTGAAAATATAAATCTCTACTGCAAATTCTTGTAATACTGCCATGATATACACTACATTGTTATTGCATTACTTGTTATGGAGTCTTGATATACAGCATTAGTAAAGCTGTAAGTCACTGAAGTTCAGCTACCTTCTCTTTTTAATATATGGATTTTCATCTCAACATTTAATCATTCACAGCCACTGCTCAGATTTGGAAAAAAAAAGTAGTGTTATCCCCATCCTATTGCTAGCAGTAAGCAAATTAGAAGATCAATACCACTTCATTGAAATATGTGGGAAGACCTCTAATTTCATGTAAGCAAGATCAAGTTCCAAAATGCCCTGAAATGTTCTGAAGCGTTTGTAGCAGGAATAGAGAACTTGATATTGTAGTCCTCTAACTCAAACATTAAACTGTGGATTTCTTCCTTACTTCCCTCTCCAAAACAGTTGGAAAAGAAAAAAATACAAAGTAAAGATAAAAGATAAATGGAAAGGGTGGAAGGAAGGAAGAACTCACTATAGAATACTGCTATCTTTCTCTAACCTGCCTTCATTTGTATGCTGTGCTGGGGTTTTGACTCTTTAGGTGTTTCAAGACAATAAACATTACGGTGAGAAAAAATTGGGCCCAATCAAAAGCTGGAGCATTGCTATGTAGGATTTTAAAGCCTTAGAGGTTTCTAAGAAAAAGAAGTTGAAATAGTTGTAGATAAAAGAGTTTGCTAGCAGGATAGTCAGTTACTTGTATGAAGATTCACTGAAATCCAAGAATTATTAGAAAGATAAATTCCTTAGGACAGAAGCCTCACCTCCTTATCTGTGTGTAAGTGTTCATGTAAAAATAAAAGTAAACTAACCTCTGAAGCACAAGAAACCAGAGTGTCTATGTATGATTCCAAGGTACCTAAAAGAGCAATAGAAGACAACAAGAGCTTATTATTCTCTGAAAAAAAATGAAAACTTAATTTAATGAAGCTCTTCATTAGCTGAGTGAATCAGTTGAGTAGTTAACACAATGAGAATTCTTCATTCAAGTTGTCTTATTAACTAGGTCATAACAAGGAAATGTATCATCATATGGAAACAGAGAGTTGCTCTAGTAAAAATATAAATTTAAAAGTATCTATTTTTTACTTCGGAGGTACAGTATGATAAACTGTAAGAAAAAGAATCCAGAGTGGTCTATATTCTATATTCACATTTTTCATATATGTTTAAATCTGAGATGAATGACATTCCTGAATTTCAGGTATGGGAGAGACTCCATATGTTTCACTGGAATATCACATGTATTTCTCATCAGAACTATATGTAAGCCTACTGTAACACTGTGGGTTTTTTTCCTTTTCTTTGAAGGGAAATATCTGGGAACAAATTCTGAGAATACCCTTTCTCCTGGAAATAATTAATGCTGTCCCTTTCATCATCACGGTAAACATACTTGAATTAACACATTTGCACATTGCACTTTTATAACTTCACAAATACTCTTAATTTTTTTTAAAGTAGGTAAATTTGATTCTTATGTGCATGATGAGTTTGTGTGTATGGGAACAGAAATTTGTCAACAAGAAGATAGTTTGCTATTTGAGTGAAGTAATAATACAGATCACTTTCCCCTTCCTCTTCCATGGGCACAAACAAAACCCAAACCCTCTATCTCAAACTACAGCACAATCAATAAAATAAAACAGCTGGTTATAAAAAAGTAAGAATCTCTCATGCCTGCAGTGAAAACTGACTGTTCCTATTTTATCTAATTATCTTGCATGTGGTTAATCACAAAGGAAAAAAAAATGGTATTTAAAGCCATATCTCAGGCTAGAAACACAATAATAGTAAGTATTTTTCCCAAGTGTTTCACTGCTGCTTGAATAGAAATGCTCTATTCCTCATCAGAAAAGCTTCTAATGAATTTGTTAATTTTTCTTTCAGATTTTCTGGCCAGTCCTAAGAAACCTGTTTATTCCTGTATTTTTAAATTGCTGGCTAGCAAAGCATGCTTTAGAAAATATGATTGTAAGTATGCAAAGGAAATAAATATTCTAGAGTTGTATTTTTTTAGTATATTGTCTGTAGTGGGATTTTGGCAGTACAGTCCAACCCTAATAGGAAGCTAACCAGATCTGTATTTAGATTATACAAATGGTCAAGCATTACTAAACTGCTTTCTGCATCAAAATTAGAAAAACGTAAGACATGAAGTGAAATCTCAATTAGTATAAATTGTTACTGTGCCAGTAAAGGAAATGGCAGTGGCTGGTTCTTTTGCTACTCTGCCATTCATACACAATTGCAGGGAACTCAACTGTTAGGCCTTAATTGGGCCTTGCAGCCTGTAATTTGTAAGCTAGACATGAGCAGACCTCAAGGCAGCTTGCAATAGTATCAGAATTGTGCTGGGATGAACAAAAAACTAGTTAAATAATCACAGAATCACAGCTGGCTCTTTTGCACCCTTATATATTATCAGCAAACTCTTAAGAGCATTTGAGTGACTGCATCAGGGCACTGTATAATTCCTCTACAGAATCGGCTCGTGGCATATTGATTCAAACCCCAAAATAACACCTATTTTCCATTAATGCAGAATGATCTCCACCGAGCCATCCAACGCACACAGTCTGCGATGTTTAACCAAGTCCTCATATTAATATCTACCTTATTATGTCTTATCTTCACTTGGTAAGTGGCCAGATCTCCTCTGTTCTTATATATATTGGGTTTTCTTTCTCTCCTACATGGTGATAAAACAGGCCTGGTGGAAATCTTGCATTGAAATAAGACGAGTAAAACACTTCAGTGAAAGTGTTAACACAGGTGGTACTAATGGGGTCCAGTACACTGGGTTTGGAAACAGAATGTGCATGCATGGGAAGGGGAATCCTTCTCATTTTAAGGAAGGAGATACAGATGATGCAAAAATACAGGATAAAGGAGTAGGGGAAAATTTACATATGTACCAAGAGTACAATCTCAGTAGAAAAGTCCCTCAGATTTGAAGAGTACCAACAGAAGTATATTGACCATACCAAGGGCACCTTCCTTTGACTGGCAGGACAGACAAAAATGTGCAATATCTCATCCATAAGACTTTACCTAATCAGGTTCCCATGAGGAGTGCAGGGGATAGCTGTTAATAATCCAAATTACAGACAGTGCAGAATTTATTAATCTAGAATAATCTAATAGTAGTGGATGGTAGGTTCAAACAACCAAAATGTGTTACTCTGAAGAACATCTTGCTCCAAGACCTTAAAAAGTTAAATTTACATCCACAGGAAACACCACTTGATTGACCCATTTTTATATTATGCCTTAGGGATATGGTGTCAGTCAGGGCTGGAGGCAGATAAAGTAGACTACATAGGTAATCTGGCTATAAAGTAGCTCTGTATTTTACTTAACATACAGAATTTTCTCCTCAGTACTGCCTGAGGAGTGAGTATCGTACTCAGGGGGAATACAAGATGGTGTTCAGTATGATACAAGATGGTGTACAAGGGGACAGTAAAGAGAGAAGATGGTTCTGTGTGGAAAGGCTAAATCACCTGTATTTATTTTGCCAGACAAGGTGCCTTTAGGTCAGCACATTGATAAAGTTTGGTGTGTCATTTTGGAGACAGTGATTAGATTTTCTCTTACTTTATTTCTCTAGCTTGCTTTTCTGATAGTCACTGTTATGTGCTGCCTAACTGTTTTGGTCATAAGTGTAACATAGCACATGGCTTGTTAGAAGAGGAGTTTGCTCTAGTCAGTGGCTAAATGAATGGTCCAATTTTACCTTTTGTCTTAGGGCCACACACCTGCATAATGACACATGCTGCCTGTTCTAGACAGTAATGAATTTTGTGATATTTAATTTCCTATTGAATATTATGGCCCTTTAATACAAAATTTTATATGAACAAGGACTCTGATAGTTGAACCAGAATGCATAAAGTCCTATTACTGTAGAACTTGGACATTTTTAATTTTGCTTTTTAATTTTTTACGATACAAGATTCTATTGAGTAAATGTGACTTCACCTTTTTTTACTAATCTACTTCAATATTTTACTGAAATGCTGCACAAAATATGTATCGTGCTCACCAGTAGGCACTGTGATAACTGACAGTGCAAGATCACCTACTGTAATTATGTTCGAGCTCAACACCTACAGATAGTATTTCATTATAGATCATTATTTACTGACCTAGGACTGACCCTGCTAGACTTCAAAATAAGTTAAGTAAGATGAAAACACCCAGTAATGCAATAACTAAGGAAATGAAGGACTTTTGGAATGACTAAGAATAGTAGTTCGAACATCTGCAGCTTGTCAAAGACTGGAGTTCCATTCAGGCAACTGTTACTATTTTTGATGTGAACACACATAATGGCATTTTTACACATTTTTTCTTTGTATTACTGATTATATATTTAAAGTATTGAGAAAATCTCTGTAAACAGTCAAAATCAATTAACTTAATGTCTTTGATTATGTTACGCCTATGATGAAGTTGAGACAGCGTTTCCTTTTGAGAGACATCATTTAGAGCTTACCTGAGTTTCTTCCTGCTGAGAGAGGACCAAAGTCCATTGCTGGAATCTGTCCACTTAAGGATGTGTTTCACCAGAGTGATCTTTCACATTTTCTGCAAAGACAAGCAGTAACTGGGTATATTACCCCCAAACACATTTGGGGGCCAGCACTAGATTTATCCATACATTTAAGGGAGCACAACACACAAAACTTTTGAGCTGTCTTAAGTCTGTTTTCATAACCATGTTTTGGTTACATTAGAAATACTACCCTGGTCCATGTAGTACTGTGGCTTTAGTATAAAGCAAAATTAATAAGCCCAAATTAGTAGCTTGAACACAGTGCCTTCAGTTGCAGAGCACTTTCCCCAGAGGATGAGGGACATGCTCATGGTGTGCTTTTGGCACCACTGAGACCTGCCCTCGTTGTACCTCCCTGCTGACACGCAGGCACTACATGGATTAAACTGAAACCCCACAGCCCTCCTTAGCTTCTTTCTGATTGACAGGCTTGTACGATCTGCTTCAAGAGCAACACTGCCTGCTCAGCACCTGTGAAGCCAATATAGCTTTATAACACAGGGGTCTGTTCAAAGCCACCTTTTTTTTATTGGACACATAGAAAGAGATGGAATGTAGCTTTATATGGGAATGACACCATTTTATAAGAAGTCCAAGATGGTATGAAACCCAGAAACATTCCTCATTGACTTTGTTCCTGTCTGCATATAGTAAGCATTTTCAAAATAACTTTACCATAAGTAGCAGAAAACCCACAGAAAATTAGTTAAATTTACCTCACGCATCATCTGTAAATCCAGCATTTACATCTCCAGATGTGTAACCTCCAGGTTACACAAGTAGGAACATTCCAACTTATGTCTTAAAACCCAGGGGTAAGCTTTTCAGTGAAAAGTCAAAAAATAAATTGTCTAAGGTTTACAACTGATTGGCTAATTTAACGATTTTTAGATACCATTATTCAAGTTGTCCTTTGCACTCAGGATATAGTAGAAAAAGGCTCCTTCTGTGTTTTTGTATACAGTTGACAATTTTCAGTGTTATTACAGAACAAACAGTAATCACAACAAAATTTATGCTTTACTCCACTCTTTGATCTTTGATGATAATTGGTTATGGATCTGGGGGTGGAACTCATTTGCAGGTCAGTAAATTCATAAGACTAATTCCATGTATCTGTAGTTTATAGATTACATACAAGGATTTTTTTTCTCTTTTCTTCTGACTTCAGAGACAGATTAGGCTGTCCAATGATTTTTCTTTCTTTAAATACCTCAGTGGCCTTGTAACCAGAGCAATTTTACATCTATTAAAACATGCGTACTCCAATATGACAGACTGTTCAGCAGTTACTATTGATAGAGTTCTAGTGAGTTACAGACCTAGTCATAATATATGTTGTGTCATTTAGCTAATGGATGTTTGCACTTGTTTGTCAAATGGAATACTAATTATTTCTGTAAACTGTACAAGAAGACAAATAACAGTGAATGACTATTTCTGTGACACAGTGAATCATCTATTAAAACTCATTTTGAATTTTAAAGCAGTGTTAGTCAGATAGCACCAGTGTAGAGTGATTAGCTAGTGAAGAAGATGGCTACAAATTGAGATGGACATTATTTTTTTCTTTCTCAAGCCTGCATGAACTTTGCTTATGCTTTCATTGAAAGCTCACTGAGGTCAGCCTTAATATTTTTTACACTCCAGTGCTTTCAGCATCAGAAAATAAGGGTGTTTCCACACAGTAACTTGCAGAATACACATAGAATGTCCGTACTGTAGCCTCAATGGCAATTACATAGTCACAGTTCTCATCTGGAGGAAGCAGTAGGAGTAAGCTGCTTGCAGGGATGAAAACAAATCCAGACAATGATCTAGTCCAAACAAGACGAATCAAGACCTGATGATTTGGAACAATATATCAAAGAAAAAAAACAACCAACCAAAAAAGTATTAATCATACAAAATATTACAGAGAAAAAAATTATCTCAGCCAGTTCTCTTTCTTATCAATAAGTAGATACAGACACCTCAGAAGGTGATCTGAAGGGAACTAATTCACCACATGGTGGTCTCTACTTCTCTACCTTTCTGTGTTGATTTTATCAGGAGCCTACAAAGGCAGTTATCCAAGAAAGATGCCTAACCTTAAGTAGGATGATGGGGGTTGGTGGATTATGTAATGTAAAATAAAATGTGGATTTTTGGGTCTGCAGTTCTTTCTGTGATGTTACGTTTTGTTGTACAGCAGTTTCAGTGCTCGGGACCAGTCTTGGTTTGATTTAGAGAGGTTTTCTGCATTCCAGGACAGCGCAAAATAAGATTGTGCTTCTGTCTTTTAGAATCCAATGATTCTAAAGTGGTAAAGCATATGAAATTTCAGGACCTAACAGACTAAAAAAGAGTTGCAGAATTTAAATCCCAGAATATTGCGCATTAATTGAAAGTTCTAAGTAACTGTAAATAATACAAAATAAATTATTCAGCTATTACAAGAATCCCACAAAGTACTGAAGTAATAAGCGGTTGTGCTTTTCTTTCCCTGAAATAAACCGGATCTGTCAGGAACTCGCTTGTTTCAAGCAAGGGATTCCTGTTTTCTGTTTTGAACTATTCCTACGCAGTGCTCTCCAAACATAAGCAAATAGATCTACAAGTAGGCCAGGTAGCACCTGCAGCACCTTCCACATCCATTGTACCAACTCCCGCCCTCCCCTTGTCCTGCTCCTCAATTGCTGGAATCAGGGCAGTGTGGATGGGTGGTTTTCCTGTGCATGTGTACAATGAGAATTGAGGTTGACTTCAGATACTGCCTTAACACTTCCTTAAGTGACAGAACAGTGAAAAGGCTATGCAGCTTCTGGGAGGTCAACAGCAAAACATTTCTTAAAATATCCACTTGTTATTTGTGAGCAAATAATCTATAAATTCAATTAGAGTTTATGTGAGATACTGTCTTCTGGGAAAAACTGTGTGCTTGAACACAAGGACAGCAGTCTTGTGAGCACTGGTAGGAGAAAAACATTGTATACAGAGTTTATCTTTTTTAGGTATAGAAGTTTCTAAGGTGGCTTTGCTAAAATCTGCTGTATAAGAAGCATGTGAAAACAGTGTTGCCACAAATAGTTGTCAATCTAAATTATTTAAATGAAAAAAGTTCAGATAAAACTCTTAGAGTTTCTTTTGGCATATGAATTTGTGGGATGGGCCACACTTTTTTCACCTTTGTTAGCACTGGGATCCATTTGCTTACATCCCTGTGCTTAGTACTTAGATTGCCAAGGCTTTTCAAAAGGTAAGTGTAATGAAAAATTACTATGAAGAAATGTAATAAACCCCATAATTGATTAAGGCCTTTTCTTATTTTTCTGCAACTATTGTATTGTGACACCCCAGAAATGTTACCATATACAATTTCTTTTCTTTGTTGATAGCGTGCTATTAGTAATAAAAAATTTAAAAAAATATTTTTGCATGTTTAAGTTCAAGAGTTCAGATTTAAAAAAAAACATCTGTGTGATTAGTGCTGGTGAAGAGTGCTGCTTAAAGAATACAGGATAAGGACGTATCCTACCAAAAAACTGGTTAGTTGTTTGTGAAAGGCAGATCACAAATCATGTGTATTACAGGGAGAGCAGAAGTATTGAAGCCCAATCAGAAGTCTTTTTGGCTACCCATCAAACACAGTTTCTATGGAAACCTGGATAATTATACAGTGATTTTCATGCTATTTTAGTTATTAATTTGGTAGTGACATAATATTTCCTTTGTTAATCTTTTTAGATGTTTCTACATAGTTATTTCTAAAATAATTAGGTCAGCATCTTTCCCATGCCTCATGAAGGGAATTCTCTGTGCCACTGATGTAATGGAATATTTAAAACTAGACACAGACATCAGTGAAATTAATAACAATTTGAATAGTCTATTTACTGTGGTCTGTGGAAAAAAGTCATAAAAGGCTGGAAGGTTCAATCTAAATTATCTTCTTAGTGTGTAAGATACATTTGTAGTCATCTTGTCTTGTTAAAATAAAAAATAATCAGATGGACTAAATGATAGCTCAGAAAGCTGCCTTCACAAATCTTCTCTAAAATGGAGTGTCAACAACATTATTTATAAGCAATTTCTCCTATTTCAAATATATATAGAAATATTAAATTAAACAAGTGAACAGTATGATTGAAAGATTTCTGTTCTTTTATTTCACCCTGGAAAATGAGTCAGTGCTTCATGTACTTGTGATCTTTTCAAGTTACAAGCAAACTTTGCTGATTTCCTAGCACAGGTTGCAGATCATCTATTAATGTAGATCAGTAGTTCCAGACTGAATGTAGATAAAGGTGGGTGGGCAAAGTTAAGCTGGAATAAATTCAAAAGACAAAATAATTATCCACATTTTTTGTTCTCTATTGTTGTAGCACACAATATTTCAGTATTTCAGTATAATATGGTGTGCACCTCTATATTATACATCCGGTAAATCATCCTTTGACAATTAATGTAATTGTAATTTCACAGTCTTATAGTGTATTCTATAAATCAATATTTTAAATCGACACTAGGAAGAATTTTCAGCGTGTCTTGCAAGGCCTTTACTCTTGGTGGGAGTTAGACATTGAATTACTTACCATTCTGAAAATTCCAGCCTCTATCCTGTGAATCATTTGTATCTTTCTCTTCTAATAATTTTTTTTCTGCCATGTGAAGGTACTGAAACTTCAGTAATCAGAATATGTGTATTTAAGTAGACTGCAAAAACAGATTCAAAACCAAACTCCTGCCCAAGAAGGAGATAAAATGTCTCTCAGATTCTTTCCCAATATTTTCCTCACTGAGTTCCATGGAATGTAAAAATGTCTTTCAAATATCAAATATTGCTAATATTTACACCAATAATCTTGACAACTTTTCATTAAAGATGCATTGAGAATATTAGGGAGACACAATATTTTGGAAAACATTATGCACTCTGAATATACCATTGGCAGAACAATTTTTCAGCTTTTATTATCATGACATCTTGCAATACAGTAATAATATTACCAGATACCATGACAAGCAGAGGTTGTTCTGGCAGCAAAGACCAATTACCGTTACAAATGGAGGGAAAAAAGCAAATGATTTTGAGTCATATAACATTTGGACTGTTAGAAATACAATTCTAAGAGACTGCATCTCCATGGTATCCTTTCTTCAATAATCATATTTTGAATTTTGGGAGAGATAATAAAATCAAGCTATGGCTAATATTAACTAATTGTGGCTTGCCAACACGTGTAAAGCAATACATAAAATTCCTCAAAGTTAGTCTAAATGCATTCTTGTTCCTTTGCAGGAACATAGCTCAAGACAGGGTGACTGTAAGGAATATGTAAAGTTACAGTAAAATTAAAATTAAATTAGCAAAGTGTGCTTTAATTTTCTGTGTCATAAAAAGGGGTTGAAGAAAATCTAGAAGTGGTTATTCAAAGAGCAAGGACAAATAAGGAATGTCAAAGAAAAACAAAATGCCATGTTCCATAAAAAACTCCCGAATAATTACCATATTTCAATATGTGCAATATTCATTTGAGATATGTATGTCTTCAAAATTATCAACACTTGGAAAGGATTCACAGAAAAAATGCAGTCAGAGAAAAGTATTTGAGGATGGAGAGACATAGGGAGCCAGGGAGGTAAACTTAACAGGCATGCAGATTATTAGGATGTGGGTTTTCTAGTAAGCTTTCCATTGGTCTATAAACACATGTGCACACAGACTTGTAGGTAGATACCTTGTAGGAAAATGAAAATGTTATAAATGCAAAAGATGTTTGTTACCTTCAGAACAGGGATGACAAGAATAACTTCTGTAAAATAAAATGCTGGAATGAAAGTTAATCTGGAGTATAACCAGAGTCTTCAGGATGTGAAATACTGTATCATCGAATTGGTGAAATAAATCTTAGGTTTTGCTTTGCTTTTGGGAAGACTTAAATAAAAGCAGGTAAAGTCCTCCTTAAAGGAGCAATTTGATATATAAAGTAACTGTTAAAACCCCCTGTCTTCCATCTCTTTCCTTACAGGGAGGCCTTACATATCACATGCTTCATTTTATCTTTGCAGTTAAAAGAAAAACCTGATACTCACATGCTGTCTTTGAAAATGTTCCATCGTTTTAGACAGTGGCAAATGGAATGCCAAGTGTAACAATGGTGACTAACTATGTTGAGAATGTTACTTCACCATTCAGTAGCTGGCATCAAACCATCATCAGTCACAGTTCCTGGCTCAAAAATGAATTTGTCATTAGCATGCAGACTTAAAAAAATAAATATATCTTTCATTGACTGATTTATTAGGCTGACAAACTATTTATTTGACTTCTCAAAGATTTGGTGTTTGTGGTAGTTTATGCTAACACATTTAACTGTATTATCAGATGACATCAGTTATTCTGGTTCTCCAGTGAGCAGTAACTCATTATGCAGACTTGTGATCAGCATGGCTCTTTAGTGATTTGTTCACTTTCATTGTCTGTTTCACATTCCAACTACATTTTAAGGGTGTGAAGTTCAGCAAACTTCATATTTCTCAAATCAGAAAGTGAAGAGTTAAAAAAGATGTTTGATATGACTTTGGCCATACAAACAGAACTTGGCACCAGCCACCAGGAACTATTCACTCACACTGTGTTTGTATTAGGCATAACTTTATGGAATGTTGAAAGGACATCTTAAAGGCTTTGGCAGAGCTAAGGTTGTGATATGAGATCATCTAAAAAGAAGAAGAATTTCAATGCACTTACAAAGGTTTTTAAAAGAAAAAAAAAATCACATCTAAAATGCATTTTAAAAAAATTTCTATTCTGTATACTTGGTATTCCATTAGAAATTAGTATAATGTCTTTTTCAAAGAAGTGAAGAGTAGAGACACAGTCAACCAGAGAGTGTCACACTTGGGGGATAAATACACATAAAAGTTAAATACCCGTGGATTCTTCTCACTCACCTGTGTGAGAGACTCTTTCCATTAGCAATAGAGGTCCCTGTGCCAGAGCTATCACATGCCAAAATCACTGACCTTAAATAAAGGAAGGAAAGAATTAAAAGTATGATTAATTACAAAAGTTATACTTGCAAACTCAATCTGTGATAATTGCTTGTGAACTTCAACAGAAGTCTTTAACAAAACATAGAGGTCTGTCAGTCATTTGACCTAGTCACAACAAAGAAATGTCATTTGATGGCAAAAAGTGTTAATCTCTAAACAACATCTAGCATTGTTAGCAGATACTGCTTTCCGTTCTCCTTCTCTCCCACAAAATAGAAGTCTGTAGATACAGACCCTTCAGGGTATAATCCAGGTAAATAGCTCTCTGATTAGTGAGTTCTGTACTTCCATTGGCAGGTAAAACCTAAAAAAAAGTTGTTTCATTGAGTTTTGTTATCTCTCACCCTTGGTAAAATAACTAACTGTATACTTATAAAGGAACTCAAATATAAGCTTAAAGTTGAACATACATGCTCCCATTCTTTGCAAAAACACAGCTGTATTTTTTTACGTTTTTGGAAGTTGTACATTTCTGCAATACATAACTGTATAATAGAGTGGAAGTGACTGACTCACAGCAATAAAGAATTAAAAATAATCAGTGTTCATTAGTAAAAACTGAAGTACAAACCATGGGTTGACTTTGTAGGTTGAAAATGTAACAACAGGCATGAAATCCAATTGTCAGTTCCTTTGGGCACAGAATGCCATAAGTAATTGCATTTCAGAGCAAAGCAGTGTGTTCACTAATGTATTACTAAAGGGATCATACAAGGGACGAGGCTGTTTAAAGGTATCCAATACATTCTAGTCTCCTATAATCACATGCATTGTTCAGAAAAAAAACTTTGTGGCATTCCAATAAACATTTGGGTTACTTTTTTCATATTTTAGAACATTATTGTCGTTGGCTTTCCTATATGACAAACCTTAGTCAACTGCTGAGAATGAGCACTTGTACTTAATCTGCTTTTCGGTTTAAATGCAGTCCTACATTTTGCAGGTTTCTTATCATTAGAGATGAGCAGAGAAAAACAAGTAAATGCAAATATCTTATGCAAAGAAGTTAAAAATAAAGTTACTGATGAGAGGGCACAGCTACATATGGGCATGTACTTGCATTTACTAAAATTGGATAAATCACAGAATATTTCAAGTTGGAAGGAACCCATCATCAAGTCCAACTCCCCGCTCCTCACAGAACTACCTAAAACTAAATCATATGACTAAAAGCTTTGTCCAGATGGTTCTTGAACTCTGACAGGCTTGGTGCCATGACCGCTTCCTAGGGGAGCCTGTTGCAGTGCCCAAACACCCTGTCAGTAAAGAAATTTACTTCTGTTTTACCTTCTCCTGTGACAAAAAGAATGATTGTGGATCATTTTAACTGTACTCCTTCACTTGATCTCTTTTTGTTCTCTTTGCTAATGTTCTAAAACTATAAAAGAAAAAAATGCAGAAAATATTCAGCCAACTTTAAGGCAAATATAAAATGCTTCATTTTGAATATTCAGAGTGAAAGTCTAATTTTAAGAGTTGTAGTGAGTATGTGGTAAGAATAAAATCTTGCTGAATATTCTCCATGGGCTAAGCAATCAAGGGGAAAACATGCCAGACAAAACATAGCAGAGACTATCATATGCTGTCAGTCCTGGTAGTCACTGTGATCTTCCTTCTTCTTCCTCCCTGCCTTCATCTGATCAAACCAAACAATACACAGACAGTTCAAGGTATCCAAGTCCTCTGATTCATAGCTACAAGAATTTCTAGGTTTCCAACCAGAAACTCACACCATAAAGGAGTCTACTCTGTAGTACATGATAGAATATATTGCTTTTATCTCCTAGCAGATTACCTCCTGTAATTTTCACCCCATTAGACAACCTTTATTTAACACTTCCCTCCATTCTGGTGTTTTAGCAAACCTAAGCATTAAGTCTGGTGCTTAATTGTATCTCTTTCACAGGCCACTTGTTTCCTTGGTCACTGTCCAAAAGGTTGTCTCTAGCTAAGACAGCAGGTCAACAAGGAGGCAATTTTGAAGTAAAAATACCTTTCCAGTAGGAACACAAACAAAGAAAAGTTATTTATGTAGCACACTTTTTCATGTCTGCACTTGGTTTTTTAATAACAAATTGTTACGAAATAAGGAAGCCAAAGGAAAGAGTGTGTAAAAATACCCCAAAGAAACTAACAAACAAACAGGCTATATTTGAAGTCACATTGCAGTTTCCATACACCCCTCTGTATCTTGTACTCTTCGGTGAACTTTCTGCTCATCACGAATCTACAGATATTGTTCTAAATAGACAGAGATTGGATGTGAGTGCAGTTTTCTTGAGACTGCCCATACAGCCACCCATTTAACCAGCTGTATAGGCACTCCCCTTGTAAAGCAACCGCACAGCAAATGCTTCCGTTCACCTCACTGCCTCTTTGAACTGTCCTTCTCTGTCTTAAAACTGTATGAAATGTAGCAGCTAAATGGAGGACAAACTAAACCACGTGTAGAATTTACTTCTGTTGCCCCGCTCCAGCAAACCCCGCTGGCAAGCTGCACAGCTCTCTCTCTAATTATTGGCCAGATTTTCTGATTGTGTGTTGACAGGGAGGCTACAGCTCTGGCAGTAACGAGTGGCCTTTGTTCCTTCCTGTACAGGTGGCCTCGCTGACAGAGGTACCAGCACTTATATGCAT
This sequence comes from Ptilonorhynchus violaceus, assembly GCA_013397565.1. Taxonomy (NCBI): domain Eukaryota; kingdom Metazoa; phylum Chordata; class Aves; order Passeriformes; family Ptilonorhynchidae; genus Ptilonorhynchus; species Ptilonorhynchus violaceus. The sequence goes on from VZRJ01011659.1 coordinate 2,925,761, forward strand.
GTGAAAGAAGCTTAAATGATGCTGAATTTGATCACAGAACAACCAAAATATTGAAGGGAAACACTCATTGTGATGACACAGACCACTGATGAATCCATGATTTCATAGTGCAGCTTGAAATGCAAGAAGTGCACACCACTGTCCTCATGTGATCTGAGTACAGCCTTTTACCTTAAACACTCTTTCTACGTTTACATTTTTCAGAAGGGAGAACAATAGAAAGTTTCCCATTACCCAAAGTCCTCACCGACAGGGGTGTGTTTTATCCAAATCCAGAGATGCAGAAAACAAATATGTCCATCTAAGTTGTGACTTGGAGAACAAACCTGTCTGCTGCCTTCATTTTAATAAGCAGAAGGGGCTTACCACATTTTGAAACAGCACTTTATAATTTAAGTAATATGCAGTGCTATTATTTTCACTAATACATCCAGTTACTATTAAAAATGTTACACAGTAGGCTTATGTTTATTGTACAGCATCTTTAATATTCAAACCCCATCTTTAGCTCATAAAAATACCCACATCTACCTAAAAGGTAAATAATAGTTCAGGATTAAAATCAAAAATGGAGCAGTTAATATGCTCATTTTATCATAAAGCTTTTGCATTCACTGATCTATAAATCACCTGCAGAATGAACTCCTTATTGTAAATGTAAACACTGTGCAATAGAAGGAGCATAACAGATCTCTATCTGTTCTTTCCTAATTGTAACATTTCATGGTGGTCTTCATGTGGGCTTCTCAAAATGTTCAAGTAAGTCCATCATGTCCATCTGTCTCCATATCTGCAAATCTCTCTCCTTTGTTCTTGGAAAGATTACATAAAACACAGCAAGCAGCTGCCATGAGAAAGAGCTATTTCTCATCAGCTTCTGGCCTACATGTCTGGGTCTTCTTATTTATTCACTCTTCAGTCTTCCAAATGCACATTCTGTTGTTTTTCACAAGAAGTGCTTTTTTCCCCTTTTGGGTGCCTTATAAAAGAATCCGTAAGCTCAGTAAACATATGTAAAGCTGTTTCTAGTAAATGATATTCCATGACTAGTTTTTCTTGTTTCAGTTTTACATTGCATACAAAAATAATACTTTATGGGATAGTCTCTCTACAAGCTGGACTTGCAGGACCTTGAATTAGACAGGTAGAATTTGTGAGGTAGGTAGATCTTGCTTCGGGGGGCCTCAGAGCCTGTGTTCTGTCTCAGTAAAAGTCGGATTTCTGCTATCAGTCTTAGTTCTCCGTGCCTTCTGCGGTCAAGTTTGCCATTATCATCATTGTACTGTGGAGTCCGTTTAGGTAATTGGTGATGAAAACAAATGTGAACAAAAATTTCTGGGAAAAAGATGAGTTTAATGCAGGCAGTGAGGGTTGGCTGCAATAGCACTTTGAAATATTGTGAGTGAGATATGAATAAGGCAAGCAGAAAACAGTTCCTTCCATGTCTACAAATAAAATTCACTTCTGTTATAACTCTGCAACAGAATACATGTTCTGTGGAAATTTAAGCTGGAAAGGAAAGTATCACTGTGAGCTTTCCAAAGAGCTGCATGCCTCATGGCTGTGGTTAAAGGGGATAAGACAAGTGGTACTTGCTTTTACTCACTTGCAAGTTTTATACCACTCCAGCCTTTATTTGCTATTGGTTTGAGTTTCATAGCAGGATAAGCACTGCAATAAAGTCAATTCTTCCTGAATATTACTTCCCTGTTAATTTCTAAGAAATTATTTTTTTTGTTTATGGTGTTAGCAACCAGAAAATGTTGCAACTGCAGTAAGGTATCTTGGCTTGTCCTGAAGCAGTTGTTTTAATAGCAGCAATGAGAGCAACAAAAAGAAGGTGCACTCAAAGTGCAGACAGATGAGAGGCTGTCAAGGAGATGTTAAAATGGATGTAAGTATAAGGAAAATCCATTAATATCCTTAAAAATCAAATGAAAAGGCAGAATCTGATTAGGAGAGAATTTTGACTTAACAGTAAAATTAAATCCATTTGTCATTAAAATGTGCTATGACTTGAGTTAGGTTGAAAATTAACAAAAGGTTTCTGTCAGTAGCTAATAGAATATTCTGCACGCTGGGTTAGCTTTTTCTTATGCACATTTAACAAATATTCAGATAATGAATCTTTCAATTGTTAGTTCAATTTGATTGAGGGAGTGTGGGTGGTTTGCATAACAACTGTTACACCCTAAGAGTGTTTCAAAACTATTGCAAGAAACATTAAACATGATGTTCGAAAGCATAACATATCGGGTGTATTAAATTAGAGGTTTGCATTTGAATTTTCCAGCACAACACATATAATTTTTGAATATTATAAATAGATTAGTTAATTATTCTTCCTGGGGAAGGATAGATATATAATATCACCTAATTCTGCAGGTGAAGAGTATCTGGTGGATAAGTACTGACTGCATGATTCTGTTTCCTGGGTAGTTACTGGCTCCTTGTGTGAGCAATTCAGAACCTCAGGCTCCAGCAGGCTCTTGGGTGCAACAGTGTTGACACACTGAAGCTGGGCTGCCAGAGTTTACTTTGTTTACCATCAAAGCTCTGAGGCGGCCTGAAAGCATACACAAATACAGGTAGTCCTTTGGACTTAGAGACTGAAGTGTGTACAGACCTGTCTATGGCAACACACTGAGCCGAAGGCTGCCCACAGTAGGACCCTGCTGGAGCAGTCTCAATGACCAGAGTTCTTTAATTGCAGCTCCACTTCTTATTTCACAAAACGCAGCAGCAGGAGTAGAAAGGTTCTCACTCAGATTCAACAAATATTTATATATACTTGGTCATTTCATAATACCCTATTCTGCTTAACAAGATGTTCTGCAGTTTCTGGAAGTCACATGAGTTCCTAGGGGAAGAGTTTATTTTTATAAGTTGAGCTTTTGCAACCATTAGCTGCATATAATGTTCTGATCTTTGGGGGAAAAAAATGCTTATAAAAAACAACATGAGTAAGTAATCATCATGTCATCAAACACCATCATTTGGGATAAAGATAAAATTGGAATACAAACAAAAGTGACCTTTCCATCTGAAGGGAAAGTCCAAATTAATTTCTGACATGGTGGCATTGTTGTGTAGTGAAAGTAAGTTCTTCACTGTCTGATGAAGAGGCATTAGAGCTGCAAAAATATCTGAGACTTGTTACAACATTACTTTTGTCCTTTAATATTAAGAAGCCACGATGTCCAGCAGTATCTGTTCTGTCCAGTCAGTGAATACATTTCAGCTGATCTACTGCATTTGTTGGATCAGTTGTTGCCAACTAAGAACAGCAAGTGTATTTCTCTACTGACTTACTTTAAAAGCAGCATAACAACCTTCATCTTCTTTCTAGCCAGCAGTTCTCTCTCATTTCTTTCACTGTATTGTATACAATTAATAAGTTCTATGTCCTGGAATTCAGTTTTTCCTAGAGCTTTAAAGCCTGTTATGTGGAATGAAAGGTGAACATAGCATCTTCTCATTGTAATGCTTAAATTACAATGTATATTGTACCAGATTCTCTCATTTTAACTTCATGAAAATATGAAAATTGTACCTCTACTTAAACTAGGGAGGTGGGTTTTCTATTTCAATATTGTTTATGGAAAATTGCTTTTAGAAAATAAATCAGAAAAAACACACAGGTTTTAGAAAAGACCTGAGAAAATGCACAAGGCTTGGAAAAAAATTGAAGCATTCAGAGTTTAGCAAGTTAAAACCTCATCTTCAGGGTGTTTGGATGGGATTGACATTTTATTATTAGTCAAAGTATTTTCTGATTGTTGCTTCACTCTTTCACTTGCTGCAGTTTCTGTTCATCCCTTGTTCTTTTTCTTTGCCTCTTCATTATTTACACAAGAGTCAGGGTTTCTGTCAGAAAGCATTGGGTTTTTAGGTCACGGGTAGGGTGATTAGCAACACCTCGACATTGTGAACTTATTGTCATTCAGAACTCAACAGACAATATTTCCATATGCATCTGATACAGGGAATGAAAAAAAATGCTACTTAATGTCACTCTAGTTATATTAGTATTCAACCCAGAGTTTGTGAAATGTAAATTGCATGTTTAATGGTTGCATGAATACTAATTCTCCACAATGAGAATTGCTTTTCCAATAATGTCTCATTTTAAAATATGGGACAAAACCGCATCTGCCTCTACATGATGCTCTAGAGAAGACTGAACACCCCGCAGAGACAATTTCTAGTGTGAAAAACTGTTTTCCTCTGTACAAAGCGGGGCATTGTCCACATACAGCATTACTCCTAAAATCACTTTCATTTCAAGGACTTGAGACTGGCACCAGCTTAATATTAACCTCTTTGACAAGTAGTGAGCACCTTTTGCCAATTTTAAACAAAACCTCTATACATTTATCAGACTTCTAGGAGATGTTACATCTCTCAGAGTGAGACTGAAGAGTGAATTGTTCTATAGCTGCATTTTGTTTTGGTGTAAAGACTGAGGAACTTTCCTTAAGCAGATAGTTACAGCCAATGCAGTGGTAAAATATGTCTCAAGTGCTTGTCTGTGTATTTCCTGGGAAGTTAACATGGTCTTTTTCTTCAGTATTTCACTGTATTTGAACTTTACTCATAGATACTTGCTACAGTTAGTGGTCTGTGAACAATTTTGTTGACCAATAGTTCATTCCAATTTTTCTCATAAAGAAAAAATAATTTTGATAGTAGCATCAGAAAATTTTAAAATAATATAAACAGCATTTGGTAGTGTGGAACAATACTATAATCTGAATTTGATTTGTAATCGGTTCTAGCATCACCATACTGTGGTAGGATATGAGGAAATTGTAAATAGTTTTGGGTGTGAGAAACTACTGGGGGCACTGGCTTAGGCAGAACTGCTACACTTGTGAGTTCGTTCAGGTGTAATTTCTGTAGTACATAAGCAATGAGCCTTTGCCACAGAATCACACTGAATCTGATAAAATTAATCCACATTGACTTCAAGACATTCATTAGCTAGTCCCTGCAGCCAAATGCTTTAAACATGGCAAAGTAAATATAAAAGTTGGAGCTCAAAGTTACAAATCCAAAGAAAACAATGCTGTTAGTTGCTACCTAATCCTCAGCACACATAAGCAGCTCTGACTTTTGGCTCACCCTCTAGTGCCTTATTTTAGAGCTCAAGAGGTTGTACATGTAAACAATAATTTTCTCTAAAAGCAAAATTCTAGAAATCAGATCAATTTGTCAACACTGAAAAAGGGAAATATAAACTGATATCAGATAGATTATAAACAATTGGTTATAAATAAGGATAGTTAATGTTCATTGTCTGCAAAATACTATCCAAATAGTTCTTGTTATCTCCATTTCTGTGACATGATTCTGCAGCATGACAAAAATCTGACCGTCTTAGGGGTTATTTTACTCTACTGTATTTATTTCGGTACTGGATGTGGAGACATCCAGTAGTTAGTTTTGGCACATAAGATACTCAAGCAAACAAAGATTCCTGTAACTAGAAAGAAAACTTCCAGTAAAACAAAGATTGAACTTTCAAAAGTTCAAATAGTACCCAAACTAAACATTACTAATCTTTGGAGATTACATGTTACTGTCTTTTTGTTTTTCAAGTGCAGTGGTAGCAGAGTGTTTAGAATCATACTTCTGTTCTCTATAAGTCTGTAATACATTTTCTGGTACTGCTTTTGCTTCAGCAGACCCTTGGTTTGGCTTTTTGTGGGCTTTTTTAGTAATACTAAATCTCCTCTGCATTGAGGCAATTTTGTTTTGTTGTAAGGGCCTCCCTTACATCTGGTATGAAAAGACAACCTTCCTGATTTTACAGGAAACCTAAAATTGGCATAGAAGGTGCTGAATTGGGCCTTATGTTTTTAACTAGGGACTTTCTGTGTACTGATTATTACTGTGATTTATTTTCTCCACAAAAATCAAGTAGGTGTGAGCATTGCCTTTACTGAACATTCCTGTCCTGCTTGAAATCATTGTGTTTGTCCAGGATGACTAAATAAGTAACTTATCTTCAGCAGATGAAAGAGGAAGAGGAAGCAAACAAGAACAAGGAGATAAAAATATCACTAAAAATATCAAAACAGGCAAAATAGGAAGCCACAATCACTGCACATTTCATTATGTCAGGAAACGTAAGAAAGCAGACAAGAACATATGTATTGTTACATGCAGAATTTCTTCTAAAAGTAACTATTAACACTTAATTTACAAGGAAAAAAAGGCCAATACTACTATTCATGTAAGGAATTAGGTTATATTAAAAGATGTCAATAAGTTGTAGGGAATGGAATAACTATTCCATGTGGACTTGGCTTCATGGATAGCCACTAACATTCCACTGCACTCTGCAGTGTAATCAGGTAACCCAGACAGATGGGAACATGCTGTAAATGCTGAGTAACATTTCTCTAAAGGCATTATTGGTGACCTGAAAGTATAATGTTTCTGGGGGAGTAGTCACAGAGGTAGTATTTTATTTGTTAATTAGACTCTCGTAAAGTTGTCTCTTTGAAAGTCAGGTTTTTCTGCAGTTTGGTGATCTCTGGCTCCAGAAAAGACAAACAGCAGAGCACCAAAACACCCAGACTTGGTAACCTGATTTTGGATTTATCATTCCCTTGTTTTCAGGGTGAGGGCTTCAAGCACAGTTTGGTAGAACTGCAAATGAGGTGGAAATAATTTTGAGGAAAGTAATTAATTTGATCAACAAGTTGTTAGAAGAACTGAATTTCTTCTTCAGCAAAGAAGTAGCTCCCATGTCTTACTGATTTTAATATTGTTAACTAAATGTGGGAAGCTCTGGCTCATGCACACTAAGTTCAATGAGAAACATCTTGAAACCACAACATTTTGGATCAGGCACATGATTTTGATGGCTTCAAGGAATAGGAATATAGAGGACTGTAAGGGGGGTAGAGCTGTTAAAATGAAATCTTGATCTCACTAAATTCAGTGGGAATTCTACTGTTCACTTAGAAAAGGCTGAAATGGTTCATGATATATTACCTTATTTCAGTTAAGCTAAAGTATGATTAGGTGGGCTGGCTATGGAATACTTAATAATAATAATAATAATAATAATAATAATAATAATAATAATAATAATAATTTGTTATTAATAATGATAAAATATTCATCAATACCTGAGCTTTCCTGTCAGCAAGCTATTTAAAAAAAGGTTAAGGTTTTACAAAAAGAGCAAAGAATGAAGAACCAATTCTAATTCCTCAAAAATTAAAAAAAACCCCAGCCTAAGGGTACCAAATTTTTTTTATTACATTTTAATCCATCCTTTCAGATACAAAGAATAAAACTGACCCTTTCCATATACAAACACCAAGTAATTTCGCAGGCATCAGCACCAGAAAAAATACATTTCTACCAATGATAGGCTCATGCATTATGCCTCAAAACAACCTCATCTGCAGATATTTAATCCGCTGAGTGCAGTGGTGTAATAGTCCCGTTATGGGGGAACCATATCACTGCCTTGGTGTAATTGTTGCTTTCCTGGCCTTTATGACCTTAATTCCTGAAGTCAAGGTTATGTGTTTCAGGGATATACCCACAAAAGACAACTACAGAGAAGAAAATGCACCGGGGCAATCAGGAATAATAAAAATAAAGAATTAAAAATCCATCACCATTCTTCTTTTAAAAGTACACGTAACTTGTGTGAATATTAGTATTAAAATAGCTTCTTCTTCCATGCTTCGATGCCATTACAATATACTTCTTTATTTCAAATTAACACTAGAAAAGGCTTTAGCTGAAAAACTTCCTTGTCTGAGATCAGAAGAAAGCTTCATTAGCATAATTCCTTACAGTCCTTCTGTTAGTATTTTCAGGGACAGAAATATAATTATCCTTTCTGTAAAAAAAAAAAAAAAAAAAACAACAAAACCAAACCAAAAAAACAACAGAAAAACTGTGAACGTAGTGAAATAATGGAAGATCTAGATTACAACTCCAGTGAAAAATGTGGGATGAACTGGATAGGAATATAAATATCAGTTCTGACTGAAGCATGAAATTTAGGCAAACAACAGGGAAAAAACCCCACCCTTTTTAGAACATTTTGAGATGTGTGAAAAATACAAATGCTAGAACTGTGAAAAGGAAACTGGGAATTTGATCCATATGTTCTGGAAATGCCACTGCCCACAGCTAAATTATATTTGGAGAATAGAACAGAGAACAGAAGAACAACTGCTAACACTGTTATAAACACAGGGTCTCCCTGGTGATGCAAAGATCTTACCATGGCAGATATTAATGAGTGACTCTTACCATCTGGATACCATATATGAAGAAATAACATTTAGTATTTTCTAGAATAATTACTAAGGAATACGGTATGATTTATCAATTATTTATCTAAGTCTCTGAGGAGAAATCATCCTGTTAACTCCAAGGGGAAAAACTGCTATTCAGGGTGGTTCACACATTGATTTTTTTTTAATATGGGTGAATATAATTTAAAAGCCTGAACTGATCTAAGTAATTCCACTGTATCAGAGAAATCACATTTTAAGCTTGGAAGGCTCTTTGCCATAGTATATATTTACAAAGTGAAATATTTTTAAAATCTGCAACATATGAAGTAGCAGTATGACCTGGGGACAGATTCTGCTACTGCTTCTCAAAACCAAAAGTGCATCATGCTAATTACAAGAGAAATAATTACCATTTATCTTGGGCTGCCACTTACTTGTTCTTGGGAATGGGTAACTGGAAGCGGTGAACTTCACTTGTTCTGCTATTACAGACCCAGCCAAGCCCCATATTTCTTTTCTGTACTTTTAGTGAGCAGAATCTTCATATCAGTTGTCACCTTCCACTTCCTACCTGAGGGCTGACCCTGGAGGCTTTTCCCTCTGATAATTCAGTAGCTTGCAATACTCACATTCAGTTTATTCTAGACAGTCAGTACCGATTTGTACGAACAGAAATCTAATATACAACATGTACTCTCAAAACTGGTTCACGTTGGTAACTCTTGCCACAGAAAGGGACAGAGACCAACATAAAGAGAGAGAGATTTAAAGAAAGCAGTATATACATTTTTCTTGGCCATGCCAGCAAACTCTCCCTGAAAAAGTTGAAACATATCTATAAAAAATTTTGAATGGTGGCAGCTATATACCATCTGTTTTGTTCTGGTTTAGAAAGGAACTGCATCAATCCATGATGTTCTATATACCACCTCCCCTTCACAACAGCCACAAGCAAAGCCTAGCAACAGTTGTGCCTATCATATTAGAATAATAAAAAAATGTGTTTCTTTTATTACAAATGACATTTGAAAATTTTAACAATATAGCACTTCTGGTTTGATACTAATTTTTACTTTTCTTTGAAAAAAGTCTTTGCTAAGCAATTTATGAATTCTGAAAATAAATGGTTCTCTGCACATATAATCATCAAGCTTGAACAGTTTTTATTTTTCATGTCTTTATTCATTCTTTTCTACGTAGTATTTGTGGAATTCAGCATCTGGAACGAGCAGGAAACAGGTTGACTCTCTTTGACTCCCTTTATTTCTGCATAGTGACATTTTCCACTGTGGGCTTTGGGGATGTTACACCCAAGATATGGCCTTCAAAGCTGCTTGTTGTCATTATGATCTGTGTTGCTCTTGTGGTGTTGCCCATACAGGTAAATGTGGATTTTTCTTCTCTTTAGAATTGTTTTTAAAACAAAAGAATAATAACTGAAATAATTTATTGTTGTTATCATGATTGCATATAAAATGTCAGAAAAAAGAACCATTTTCTATATCTCCTATTCTGTTTTTTATTTTCCTGTGTGTTCTCCTATACTCTAGATTTATACTAAAACCAGAGCATTAATAATAGTTTTCAAGTGCTGATGAAAGCTTTCTGCTCCAGTCACATACCACAGAGCCCTTCCTTTATCCTGAGATATGGGTTTGTTATTAATGGAGCAATTAAAAAAAAAAACCCACAACAGTAGCCAGCACTTTCTTTATGAGTACAGCTTTTCCTCTGCAGGCTCTCCCTGTTTCTAATCTTGGTTCTCTCCACTTCCTCTCTTACTCTTACAGCTCAGTGCTAACTTGAAAAAAATCTCATTAAATCTGCAACTCAAGCAAATTGGGTTCACAGCTGTGTATGGAACACATGCACACAGAGCCAGCAGCACAGTTAGGAATTTTTCATGCCTCCCTAAGTTTAGGACTTCTAACAGTTTCAACAGGGAAAGAGCAATTTATGAAAATCCAAGTATTTCAAGGAGTCAGCTGGCTTTATTAAATCTGTACCAAGCATTTTCCAGCTCATTAGGTGAGAAACCCTGAGGCTACATGGGAAACCCTGCCAAGATGTTTAGTGTTCCACATTTGGGGATCACCCAGCCCTTGTGCCAGAAAAAGAGGATGTGGGGAGACACTCTGCGTTTTTATCAAAGCTTACAGTAGACCTGCTAGACCATGAAGCTCCAGTTTCCCACACAGCCATAATTTCCAGACTCTGCTTCTTTGACAGTGAACTAAAGCTCACTGTGAGCAGACAACACACAAACCCTGGGAGGTTGGAAGCTCAAGCTTTCAGCGTTCATTTTCTTGAAGTTATTTGAACACTCTAATTATTCCTAAATATTTAATGTATGTATTCACAGATGTATGCACGAACACAATTATATTCTCACTCAGTGAAAAATTAGTAAAATATATATTCTATTGAAAACTAAAATACACTCTGTTTAAGAAATCTGGAATTTCCTAGGACATAAAAATTCCATCTTTCAGGTAGTTTTGATACATACTTCAGACATAAGACTCTACATTAGCAGTAAATAACCTAGAATCTCCTGGCATTTTACATAAATTTACCTATTATTAACTATTTTACTTCATACCTTTGTAGCGATAGTGGGGCTTCATAGTTTTCCAGACACAGAATGAAAGAGGCATTCTCTCCTGAGCTTTTGTCCTGCTGTGATATAAAATCAGTTAGTATTCACGATCCAGCCTCTCCATCAGTTGAATGTGGATGAAAAAAAACGGTTATGACACAGAATTGAGCTCAGTATTAAATGTGTATTAGTTACAAGAAGCTTTGAAATGGCATTTGTATTTTTTGTTACAGATTGGTACACTATTCTCTTTGGTCTAGAGGATTCAGACTAGGAATGTTTACTGTTAACCTGCATACGTTGTTCAGCTGACAAAGGCAAACTTGCTCTATTAACAGCTGCTGTGCATTTAAGTTGTATCCAGATTTATGACAGATAAGAGAATATACAGAACATCACCTTCAGAGCATTGTAAAATCTCTGGGAAGATTAAGTAAACTTAATCAAACTAAGTAAAATGTTGCTTCTATCCAAGTATGGTCACAGTGTACATTTAAGTGTGTGAAAAATTTAACCTTTCCTACAAGGGAAGCTATTACATCACATGACACTAGAAACAGAGAGCTCAGAGGCATGAAATACTTAAAGGAATAAGGTACCAGCCTTCATTCTTTCCTAAAATCTTGAGATTTAATGTATTATCATGATATTTTAATGAATTGTCACTGCTATTTGTGTGTGCTAGATTCTGGCACTACTGCCACGTTTTTCAATCACTTATTAGAGAACATTTTACAAAGAAAAAAATATTGTGGGCTAAGGGCAGCTTTTCATAGAGGCATGATGCAACTTTGCCAAGTCATTAGAGAGTTGTACTGCTCACCTACTTGTCTATATTTCACTGACAACTGGCATCTCTTGCAGTTTGAACAGCTGGCATATTTATGGATGGAGAGGCAAAAGTCCGGAGGAAACTACAGTCGATACAGAGCTCAGACAGAAAAACACGTTGTGCTGTGTGTGAGCTCTCTGAAGATTGACTTACTCATGGATTTCTTAAATGAATTCTATGCTCACCCCAGATTGCAGGTACTGAGAGTAAAAAAAAGAAAAAAAAGAAACTCAAACCACTGATTGTTCTTTTTTTTTCTTTTTAAGAAAGGCTTCTGAAGTGGTCTTTAATTTGTAAAGCTGAATTTGGGAATAGATAGCTGAATTGGGAATCTATAACTGCAGTAAGAATCTGAGATACAGCATGGAGGCGTTTTAAATTGAGGTAAATAGACTAAATAGGTAGAATTATCATCTTATTGAATTATGCCAGTCCTTTTAGAAACAGGTATTTCCATGCAAATTCCCTAGATTCTACCTTGAAATAGAAAATAAATCAAAACTAGTCACATTATTTTTTCCCATTGTTTTGGGACTGGGTCCAAAAATCCTCACAAGTCAAAGCATCCTTTGGTTTTCACATTTTGCTTTGTTTTTTGCCAGTGTTAGGAATTACAGAATGGGTAAGATTGGAATGGACCACAGTGGGTCATCTGGTCCAACCTCCCTGCTCAAGCAGGGTCATCCTAGAGCACATTGCACAGAATTTCAAAGATTAGATCCTTTTGGAATTGTGGCAATCAAGAAATAAATATAGTTACTTTATGGGACAAAGAGCTTGAAAGGTTACACAGATTTTCTTAGTGTACACATATTCCGTAGCTAATGCAAACTTGTCATATGACTTGTTTGGAACATCTAAAAGCTTATTTCCATGAGATATCAACTTGGATTTATTATCATTGCCTTTGCTACAGACTCTCTTTTACTAAATCTTCTCTATGTCTTTTACTAGGTTACCTGTGGTACCATGCTTCATTAACTAGTGCAAAAATCACACAAATACAATCCTCAAATGGCTGAGCAGCAATTTGCCAAATCCCAAATCCAAAATATTCCCCAAAACAATTAGCTAGTAAGAGGCATAAGCAATTGCACAAAGAAATCCAGTTCTTTATAGATGCAAACACAAATTGAAATCCAAAATTTAGTTAACTAAGCTGAAGAATGAGTCAAGTTCTGTGATACACAGGAGACAAAGAAGAAGAGTCCTAATACTACATAGGTAGCTTAAAAGAGCTTATTATATACATTCCCTTCACAGCTGAAATTGAGTTGGACTCAATGATCTTTTCCAGCCTTAATGATTCTATGAACTGGGAAGCTGAAGGATCCAGATGGTGCACTTCATCCAGTGCAATTCTCCTTTCTGCAAAACCCTCCGTGTCCTAAGGAAGATTTCTGTGACAAGCCTGTCCTAAACTCTCAGTCTCTTCTTGCATGTTCCATTTATCTCTCGTTTTCATGTGTGCACATGTATGCTTCAAACCATCCTTACTTTTCCTAACAAGGACCATAGCACAGGAAGCAGTTTGGATTTGCCCATTAATGGAAAAGAAACAATTTTGAGGAAATTTGGGGAAAAAAACTCTGGCTGTCAGCGTCCAGCGGAGATATTTTTGACATCCCAAGTCACTGTTGACTCATCCTCTGGCAAGAATAAATAGTAACATAACAAAACCCATGTCTATTTCCGCTTTTTCTTCTATTTTGCAGGACTATTATGTGGTTATTTTGTGTCCTACTGAGATGGATGCTCAGGTCCGAAGGGTGTTACAAATACCAATGTGGTCCCAAAGGGTTATCTACCTGCAAGGCTCAGCCCTAAAAGATCAAGACCTGTTGAGAGCTAAGTAGGCAAATACTGACCATTGTTTTTTACTTTTGTTTCACTCATGCTGTTTGATAGATAAGTTTAACAAGCAAAAAAAGCTGTGCTAGGAGGAAAGCCACATGTATTTAGAAAGCAAAGTTCTTTAATTTGTTTTTCCTAATATCTGAAATTTTTCAAGGAACAAATACTTGTAAGCTCTTTCATTAGACCAATTTTTTTTACTGTCTTTTCTATCTCAGTTTTTAAAGGTATTGAAACCTTTTTCTTCTTCTGAAAAAGCAGAAGAGAAAATTCCAAAACTGGTAGTAGTGATAAAACATGTTTCTATTCCTTGAGTAAATATGGTAAATGTGATGACAGTTCTCCTGACCAACGGAAGGGGGAAAAAAGGAAACTTAAATAATTACCACCCTTTGAACCCACTGTACAGTTTTATTTTCTTAAGTTCAGCCTGGCAACGTTAAGCGAGTATTCTGCTGTACCTCCACATACTCTTCTTTCAGGGCCTTCCTCTTACCACACTACTTCTAAAAGTGCTCTCTGCCAATTAATAGTGAATGACATTTATCAAAACACATCAGTCAAGCACAGTTCCTCACACACACCTCCCCCCACAGTGCTCAATCAGTTGAGCTGTGAAGGAATTCATGTAGAAGGATCATCTCTTTAAACTCTCCAAAGAGAGGGTGATTCTTAGCAAATAACTGATTTAACTGATCTGCATTGCTCTATAATGTAGATAACTAAAATTAAAGCAATAGCTGTCTGACTATTTGTGTCATTCAGCCTTCTTTACCTGAGGGGAGTTATTTCCAAGAATCACATCTGTGAGAAGCTTCATGAGCAGTGTTATCTTCTCACCAGACTTCTGCCACTGAAAAAAACAACTACTTCTATATCTGTTTAAAATTTGACAAGACAATAAAGCTTTTCTCAGGATTAGAAATTTTCTTTCGGAGAGATCTTTTTTTCTTTTTTTGCTTTCTTGTTGATTTCAGGAAGGAATTCATGTGTGGATTTAGCTGACATTTGTTCTACACATTACAAGAATTAAAATTAGGCTGTTCCCTAAATATAATCCTGAATTTCACTTATAATAACCTGGAGGTAGTCAGCTGTTGAACTGTGCTTTTTCCTGCAGAACATGTAATTGAATGTACCTGTCACAGAATAATTTTCAGCCTCTCCTGAGGAAAGAAGCATAGTGGGGATTTAATAGAACATTTAATAAGAAATATAAGCCAGTACTCAAGATGTTTGCTATATTTCTTTTTAATGAGAACATAGCGTACTGAGAAGACAACATGGTAAACTTCTTCTAATAAATAAAGTAATGGTTACCACCACCAACAAAATAATCAAGAAGTGTGTCATTATCAAAATTTATACATATATTATATGTGAAATCCGATGTCAAAATAACATGATAGAGGTCACACCAAAAAGTAAAGGAATACCGAAAGTTGGCTAACTGCATCAGTAGTGAATATTCAGTTAACAAAAGACTGCATTTTTGCAAAAAAATCTCATCTAATTTAAATGAATTTTCTGTCCTACAACTTTGGTAAAAACCTTATCTTCCCAATACTGCTCCCATGCTTAGCTGAAATTACTCAGAGCTCCCATGATTTCTTCCTAATCAAAGACACCATGAACTGGAAATAGTTCATGTAATGCATACATACACAGAAATGTTTGTCATTTATCCCAAACACATTATTCTTGTACATCTAGCGAACTTTCTGCTATCGCTAGGCAAGACAAGTCTATATTATCTGCCCTCTCTTCATTCTTACCACTAATAACTTGCGCACATTACACTCTTACACTCTAGGCAGACTGGTGCTATTTACTCACCTTTTATACTCATGGTAGAGAAATATTTACTGGCACCAGGGAAAGAAATGAGAACAGAGACACTAAACTTCCTCTGTATTCTGTTTCTCTATGCAACACTATGTGAGACACAAGTGCAGTGAGTACTTTGGTGTGTGACAGGTTTGTCTCCTCTCTTCTAGAATGGACGATGCTGAAGCCTGTTTCATTCTGAGCAGCCGCTGTGAGGTGGACAGGACAGCAGCTGTAAGTTTGGGAGAGAGAAATGAGAGAATGTGCAGGTTATACTCTCACTGCCCTTATTCCCTCTCACTTGTTTTATATGGAACAATGGCAGTATAGAATAAAAGCAGTATCCTAGTACCTCATACATATATTGATAATTGGTCATTAATCACTTTCAAGAATATTACTCTGTCAATATTCAAACTACCTGGACTAATGTTAGTGTTTGCTCTAGATATTCAGTTCAAAGAGTTGTATTTATTAAATCAGAAAATATATATATATCAACTAACTGGTATATTCAGAACTACTGAAATATTGGAAGTTTACCATTAACAAAGTAAAGCCTGAATTCACATTTATAAATAAATTTGTGACTAATACCAAGTAACCAAAGTATATGAGAGTATTTGACCATTTTTCATATTGGCAAATTTAAAAAATGAAAAATGGCAAGATTCTTTAAATAAGTTTCTATGGTTTTGCCCATGTTGGTAGTTATTTGCAGTCAGGTAAGTTACTGTCCCCAAAGGAACGCAGCTAATACAAACCTCTGTGCAGTGCATCTGTCAGAAGAGAATAAAACTATTTTAATATGAAATAGAACTCTTCCAGCTAATGACATTATCTACTGATCACAAATATCCAGAAAAAAAGTCCACTGAGGAAGGATTTATGAACATAACTTAAAATTTTTCACCATGGGATATACACTAATTTATTGCACACTTGCCTCTATTCAGTTCAATCTGGAACTCCAAAGAAGGATCAGTGTAAGTCTGAATATACCTGAAGATGCTTACAAATTGCCTAACAAGATTGAACCAGTATTTATAATTCAGTAATTATGTTTTAAGCAATCTCAACTAAAAATACTGTTTTGGTGCTACATTATAAGAAATAGCAATTATTTTTCTAAATGTTAAAAACAGATCAAAACATGGGAAATGAGAACTTTGCATTATATACATGTAGTATTAATATGTTCTCTATCACTTATTACTTCATCTGTCATCAAAACTTAGTTAAAAGATCCTAAAGATCCTGTTCTGGACCCATCACTTGCTGAAAGTCACTGGCTCCTTGAGAAATAAATCTGGGCTCCTACTATAACATTGAAACTTACTGAACTGAGAACTTTGAATTTGATTCATCAGCAATAGACTCCTGAAAATACAGGAATGAAAGCCACTGAATTGGTAGCAAGTAATCCCAGAGTAGTCAAGCAAGGCAAGCATAATTGCTTGGAAGTGACAGAGGGTCCAGGATACTTAAGGGTAAGAACAAGCAAGAGTTCTTGCAAATACGTGGGAAAATACCAGTAACTTTTGGGACACTGAAAAATACCAAAAAAGCCAAACTCGTACCTAAATTAGCCATGAATTCTGAATAAATCAGCTACAACATCTCATTTCACAAAATGTTCTTGATAGTTGTGGTTACAAATGAGAAATCCCATAAAAGCTGAGCCTGTGATTTACACTGTGCTTGGAAGGTTTATGCAGCATTAAGGACAGCAACACCAAGAGTCAGCTGTTCATCTCTGCTCATAACTGCTTCAGAATTCATACAAAGAAAAGACAATTTTCAACTCTGCTGAACTGTCCTATAGGGCAGGCACTGGACTCTGCATGGAGCTCACGGAGCTTCCATCCATTCTGGCCAGCACTGTGTAGGTTTGGCTTTGGGGTCATGGCCAGCTACAGCTCTCTCCTTTCTGCCCTCAGGGACGGTGTGCCCAGGAAACACCAAAATGGTACGTGGCACATTTCAGCTGCCACTACAGACTATTATCAAATCTCATGCATCTTTGTACCTGCAGCATACAAACAGGCACATCTTACCAAAGACACTCTCCTGTACCTTCCCCTGGGACAGAATGCCCTCCTGCAGGGCTGGCAGGGCATAATGGTGCAGTGTCTCAGCTCCAGCAATGATCCTCAGGGTCAGTGTGATCTGAATCTTTTAAACAAGGTGTCACCTCTCTGTCTTGTTTTCTCTTTTGTTGTCAGATTACCTTTTCACAGGAAATGCAATTATTTATACTGCAAGTAGAAAATTTTAAATTTTTTTTTTAATTAGTTTGTTTTGTTTTACTGCCCCCTAGAGCTGTGCAATGAAATGTATTGAATTTCCCACACTGTTCCAGCTCTAGGAGCTACTAATAATGTTGGTAATGTAGCACATATGGTTAGTTTGTCACTGGGCTGAAGGAAGTTCAGTTGTCATCCCAGGATCAATCTTTATAACTACAACTGATTTTTTACGCTGCTGTTGTTGAGAAGCTGACAAACTGTGAAGAGAGCCTTGGATCTTCTCCTACATGTGACAGCTGTCAAAATAAAAGGAGGAGATTCCTGACCAGAACAGCTGTTGTTACTCAAGTGATTTTTTAAAGTCCATGAGGGTTTTTATCTGCCCAGCTACAATCCTCAAGCAGAGGATCTACTCATTTGCCGTGGATACCACTGGCTGTTCATTGCTTGCTATTTTGTCAGTTAATAATGTTTAGTGACAACACTTCTGTTGCTGACAGCTTTGTTCTGATGCTTTCTGAAAATTCAGAGATGGTCCAATTCAAGTTTGCACCTTTTTTTTTCCCCTTCAATTAATCAAATTGTGTAACTCTGCTGTACTGGTAATCTAAATTACACTGCCTTAATGGCATCACAATATGGATGAAAACATAGCAGGATATAACTAATTCATGTGTGGCAAGAAAAAAGATTAAATTAACAGAAGTATTTTAGAATATATATTAAATGTATTTCCTTGAGTTCTGATAATTTAAATTCCTGTTACACCCACTTTAAAACTTCCAGCTTTTCATACATGACCTTAAATATCACCTCTATATTAATCACCATTCGTATCCGTGGTAATTTTTGGATCACGGCTGCAATTCATTGTGAGAAGATCACACAGAAGAGAATATATTTTTTCACTCATCTGCCAAAGAAACATATATTTAATAATGGGAACAGAAGCATAATTTTGTTTCAATTATCTCTGTTTACTGTGTGTACATATATACCATATATTGGGAGAAATGTGAACATTTTTTAAAGTCACTGCAGTATAGCATAGGAACTGCTGCGTTTGTAAAACAGAGCACCACAATACTGTCTAAAGAGACTGAATCTAAGAAATCACTTAAGGTGCCTACCTGTATTTTTCTTTCTCTCCCCTTGAGTGCTTCTTCAGTGTGGAATTTGGGAGAACAACTGAGTAAAAAACTTGGGAAGCCAAATAACCAGCTTTTGTACACAGACGTGAATATACCAAAAGAAAAAAACCAATAATGCAATGTTATTAGATTAACAGTATATAACCACTAAGTTGATCTTATGAAGCTATTTAGGGCATTTATGTATCCATTTTATACATATATGACATATTTGTAGACTGCTGCTACAAAGAAGAGTTAGAAAATGGAAAGCAATGCATACTTCACAGTGGTAAAACTGCCAATGTGCCAAATAACCATCAGGAGATTTTAATTTCAGAGTCTTTTCCTTTTCTATAGAATTATATTAGAAAATATTTTATGTTGAGATTCATACTTTGCTTTACAACACTCACTTCTATGGGTCTAGGTTTGTTCAAGTTTTTAATAACATAGTGTAATTTGAATCATTTTATAAAGCAGAATTCATTCTTATATTTAATAATTATTGCACATTCTGATAAAACCAGACTTTTTAGACAAAATAATAATTTAAGAAATCCAAGAAAATGTCTAACGTAGAAATAACTATATTTCTAGGCATGTGGCGTAGAGAAAACAGCCTTTTTGCAAGCCAATGTGGTCTGAATGATTATGATGAAAAGGAAGGGAGGAAACTGGTAATGTCAAACCTTGTGCAGTTAAGCCACACTGTCACTCCAAGTGACTGTTTCCCTGACACCTCTCCCATAAAAAATTACGTAACATCTTCAACAACACAGGTTTTTCCAATTTGTCCCAAATCCACTCCCAAACTTCTCACTGCTTCTGCAGCATATCTGTAGGACTGCCATTTATAACATTACCTAGTCATTTGCTACTTCTAAGGTGCGTTGACACATCATTACCTTAAGACAAAACTGCAAAAAACCCAGCAACAGCAGCAGCAGCAGCAAAAAAAAAAAATCCTAAGGAGGATAATTTGCCATATGCTATAGATAAAGTAAAGAAAAAGTGACTGCATACAAGAGAAACCTACAGCAGGTTACAGCCAAGTTCTTAAATCTCCTAAATGGGCACAGCAATCCTGCATTTATGAAACTGTTAATAAGAAACAAGTGAAATCATGCATCTTGCCATCCTCAATAGGTCTTCCTCTCATGACTCCATTCTGGTTTTTCTAGTAGAAAAAGTACTTGCTAACATCTCAATTGATAATAAAATATTATGGTTTGAAAATGTCAATTACGCTCTGTTCCAGGCAGAGATTTTCCCTTGTGTTCATGAGTCTGAAAGGTTTTCTTACTGCTGGTGCTGCAAACATAATGAATCATTCTTTACATTTTACCTTTTCATACCACCAATTTCATGACTAGGCAAGGCATTTCAATCCAAGTAGGGCTTCCTAGATACAGCTCTCAAATACTCCTTTTTGGTTTTGAAATAAATAAAAACTGATGGGTGATACACTGGCATTAGTCTTCACAAAATTCAAAATACGAATGTGTTATCACAGAAATTACTTTTATGTATAGCAGTATTCATCCAGACTCATTCTTGCCATGTGGTAAGAAGTACAGGAACCAACAGCCTGAAAAGTCCCTTGGAATCTTTGGTCAGTAGCTGGCTAAATCCTGACGTCAGTTGTGCAAATGTTTTAGTCACACAGAAATGTAGATCTGCTTTTAATTAAACTGATATTTTTAGAATTATCCACAATTTTAAACTCTCAGTTCCTGATGTCCTCATTTAATGCTATTTTAATTTTGAGTTTCTTTGGAAGGACATCTATGCTGCACCATTCTTGATTAATTAGACGTGACTAATCACTGCCTTAAGTTTTCTCAGAATTATTCCACATCCAAATGCTACCCCTTTCCAAATGACATGATCATTAGCACTTGCAGAAAGATAGGAGAGGGTCAAAATACCTTATTAGTGGAAGATTTCTGGAAATTAATATGCAATATTAATTATATGAGATGTTCATAAACATCCACACCAGCTGGTGCTACATGGTCTTAAAATGGGTTTTCTTCAATGGAACCAGTCTGATAGATTCTTTCTCTAATGTGACATGGTTATTTGTATTTCATTGGCGTCACCTCATACTCTTTCTTCTAGGATCACCAAACCATTTTAAGAGCATGGGCAGTTAAAGATTTTGCTCCAAATTGTCCTTTGTACGTTCAGATACTGAAACCTGAGAATAAATTCCACATCAAGTTTGCAGGTAAGTGTAAGGTTACAATCTTTTGAAGCACTTGTTAGTGTTTGACAGTTTGTTTCATAAACACCCAAGCAAAGTGAGAATCCCTGGGCATATTTACTAATTAAAAACTGATTAAGAGTGCAGTTTTGTAAAATAATATGCATCCTAGCAATGGTAAAGACTTACTTATGAGCACTTTTAAGAATTATTAGTCTTACGCTACTTAATATAGAGAGTAGAATTCTTTGAAATGTAACACATTGCTCCTCCTTAATTATAGATCCAGATAGGTCACCAGCTTACTATATCCATGTCTGTAAGTCATTTCTGTCTACTAAATCATACCGTTACTAAGGGGTATATGAGAAGATCTACTCAGATTTAATCCAACAAACAATTGAGGGAAAAATCTTCTCATGGGACTGTTTTTTTCTAAGTGGTATGGAAAACATTATTTTAATTACTTGCAAATATTTCTGGAAAGAGACACATAATTTAATTCTATATCCAGTAAAATGCATGCCTTAGAAACTGTGGCATAAAATGCAAAATGATGTTAAGAAATCTGAACAAATCCACTCCTATAAAAAGAGATGATTACCAGCTTTAATTTGAGAAACTGTTTCTCTGCATTGTGTAGCCAGGTCTCTCTTTCTGTCTATACAGTCACATATGTAAGTACATAGGCATACGTATGCTTATGTCCAAAAACAAACAAATACTTTTAGAAAAACATCTCTGAAGTAGAAGAAAAGCTTCCTTTTCAACTTCAATTTTGAAAATTCAATTTTCTTTGATGATATTCTAAGGAAGAAAAGATTGCTGAATCATGCAAAAATAAAAACAACTCTATGGAAAAATATTAGTCTCCTCCATCATACCAGAATATGATGAAAAAGTAAATTCCAGTGCAGAATGGCTCCAGAGCAACAGTTAAAGCTGTAATTTTAAAAACTACTGAATTTACCACTAGGTTAGAAAGAAGAAAAAAAGCCATCAATAGCAGTTCTGAAGTTATAAAAGTGTAATCTCAAACTACGGGATGGCACAGCAGGGAATAAGGCTCATGCTGTGGCGAGAACGATGGTGCTTTTTCATGTCCCCCTTAAAACCACACAGCACAAACATAATCTCTGCTCCCTAACCATGGCCACTTTTCTTTATCAGTAACTGTTAATTTGTTGTTTTTAAGAGTGTTTTTCTTTATTCCTAATGGCTTGTCTCTGTAGGAGCTTATATATAAGTAGACTTGTAAATCAGAGGCCGTTTTTCATATCTGTTTTAAACATTAGAGAATTCAGACCCTATTTTGTTGTTTAAAAACAACAACAACGAAAAAACCCACAAAACCTCTTTTGGTAATATTTCCTTCAACTGGACTTCAGCATAACCACTAGATGCTTATGACTGCAAATGGTTAGGCCACTGATAGAGCCATGAGAACAATATTTGTTGGCAAACATTTTCCTTAGAGGATTCCCCTTTAGTTACTAATGTCATCCAACACTTTATCATTTTGAAACACACACCCAGTGGGGGCTGCAGACTACAGACCTGTCCAGAGTGCTTATGAATAAAATTTGTCATAACCATCTGGAACATTTTTCTAAGTGCTTTTCCTATTATGATTCAAGGCTGCTTTATTACTGCCTTAATGTAAAAGCTTTTTTAA
The DNA here is from genome assembly GCA_013397565.1 of Ptilonorhynchus violaceus. Classification (NCBI taxonomy): domain Eukaryota; kingdom Metazoa; phylum Chordata; class Aves; order Passeriformes; family Ptilonorhynchidae; genus Ptilonorhynchus; species Ptilonorhynchus violaceus. The sequence goes on from VZRJ01011659.1 coordinate 2,948,412, forward strand.
ATCTGATAGTCCTTTAAAAAATGACTCCTTTCTTCTGGAGGTTCCCAAAACAATACTGTGCATTTTTATGAACCTGAAATATTCAGTAATAGGATTTCTTCTTCTTTTTTTTTTTTCCTTCTTTACACACAGGTTTACAGACTACAGCTGTTAAAGTTTCTGAATTTAGAAGAAATGCAACTAAGTAGTCCTGCTCACTAAAGTCTTAACTTTTAACTACACTGAAAATGTATAAAGCACTAGAAGCCCAGTTCCTCAGCACCTTATATGAGGTTGACCAGTCCTCCTAGATTGCATGAGATGGTCCTGAAATTCAGACATGGAACTGCATTTTCCCTGAGAATAGCATCCTGGAGGATTTCTGCCTTAGGCAGAAACAGCATATGGGAAAAATAATTGTCATAATTTATTCCCATTCAGTAAACAAGACTTATATATTCTTCCTTTCTTTAGTGAAAGCATGAGAACTTATTTTTGTTGTCAAAACAAGAGAATGGAGACACTTTGGACAGGGTCATATGACCTGTCAGAAAGTCACGTTTCCTACTTTTCACCTGATGCCAGACTCACATCCTTGCGTTCTATGCCTTCTGTTATTTTTTACAGTGGATTTTGACTACTTTGTTTAAAATATTAACCTTCATATATTGCTACACTGGCGTGTTTGTCCCAGCAAACCCCTTTAAGGTGTGAACACTTTAAATACACAGTTACTCTTAAGATGACAGTTATCAGAACAACTGTCTTATCTCTTAAGATGCAATGCTTTGATTTCCCCCTAGTAATTTCCAATATAAAAATGCCTTGACGTGCCCAGTTTCTTTCAATAATACTGCATTTTTCCTCACTGTCAGTTACATATGGTTTTCTCAATCTTATCACTTTTTCTTCAAACACATAGGGCTACCAAAGGCCATGTACCCTTCGTGCAAGCTCCTGGCCTTCCATTTCAGCACAAATGAGAAATAAACTCAATTGTCTACAGCAGAGCAATATGCAATTAAGAGACTACTAAATTGCGTATTTTCTGAGCTGAACTTAAAATTTTATATATATATATTCTAGAAAATAAATTAATCACCTTTACCTTGAATATTTGGAAATTATATATAATTACAATTCCAGGAAGTGGGGATGTATTTTGACATCTTCTATTTATTCAAAATGCACTCTTGAATTAGCACAGATTGTTGAAGTCTGACATCAAACCTCCAGTAGTTTATTTGAAAGGAACATAGTCCAGATTCACTGAAATGGGTATTGAATGCAACTGGTGATTAATCTGTCCAATTACAGATAAAAATAGTCTAGAGGTAATGGATGGGCATTTTTCTCTATCTGATCTGGTAGTGGTCATGTTAACTTATCAAATTGACAAAAGTAAGGTTTCTTAGAATAATTGTGCCATGTCTAGGTCATTCTTATCACATGGCTGCTGCTGCAGGCATAAATCAGTATTTTGAGTCTGGTTTATCATCAGTAACATCACAGAAACCATAATTCACCACACTGCATTACTACATTGATTTGAGACAGACTTAGCAACAAAACTCCTGTCAAAATATATTTTCAACAGAAACTGCAACTTATGGAAATCCTAAATTTCTTTAGTATAAATTCCATCAAAATACTTCTTTCTGGTAAGCTGATTTGACATATTTAATATTCACTTCAGTAAACTGCAGTTTCCTCTGCTGCTTCACTGTGACAGTGAATGAGTAATTTGCTGATTCTGGTACCTGCTGTCGGGGGACATGACTGATGTCCCAGACCTGAGGAGTGGAAGAGCTGTCATCCAGCTTCCTCCCTACTCACTTCAGAAGAGAAAGCAGCAGATAAAGTTCTGTGTAATCCTCACCACAGCTCCACAATAACTCCTGAACATACACATAAAGGGTGGTAACATTATAGGAAAGCTATGATCTGTCAAACAATTGGAGAAATGAGCAAGGTTTTTTTGACCTGATCTGTGTCTAATACAAAAACTTAACTGCAAAAAGTCAAAGTCTACAGTGCAGAAATAGTCCCACAAGCCCCAGCTCCAAGGCTCCTTATGTAAAAACACTTGACAACACAATGTGAATCTCTTACACATACATGATTAAGAGGCTGTTGCAGGACAGCAACCTCTGTTGCTGTGTGCCACATTCTTTGTTAACATAATATTTAAAATAAAAATCTGCCAAAAAAGTTCACCATATATGTTAGAGAGTATAGTGCATATGGAGGATTTAAGTCCAAGTTACAGTTTTCATCTGCATTGTGCCATCTGTGATTTATTAACTTTAATTTATATATATTTAGGTCAGCATGTACAACTTGGTTCAAGTAGAAGATCTGAAAAAACAGATGATTTCCCTGTGTGTTTTTTCTTGCTTGTATTTTCAAAATTTTTAGCTATAATATAACAACATTCCAAACAAGAAATAAGGGGAGGTTATTTGGCAAAATCCTATACAAATTAAAAAATATGGAGAATTCTCTTTCCTTCACTACGAGGAAGTTGGTATTCACTTTCATAAATCTTTGCCATCTGACTAATGGTAATGGACTGCAGATAGTCCATTAAAGCAGTAGACTCTGTCTTATCCTCTCAAAATCTCTGGTTTGAAATTCAAATAGATTTATTAATGGCATGTGGTCAACTAAAAGAACATATTTGTATTTGAAATATTTTCTGAAGGAAATATTTAATTGCTATATCTGAAATATACTTATAGGAGGAAAAAGCTCATTTTGTTCTATATTTGACAGTGTCTTTATATAACTAAATTCATCCCTTCCCTATGACATTTAAATAGGCCCTGATCTTCAGAAAATGAGAAAATTAATTTCTCCTTTCAGTAGTAAATGATTCCGTTACTGAAAAGCCTTTAGATATTTCAAAATAAAAGGAACAGAGAAGGCATACAAAATATGCCTTCACTTTTATTTTCAGTAATTGGCATGCTTAAAGCTATACTATAAATTCTGTCCAGAAAGTAGCTTAGAGAGGCAAGGAGGTTCTAAGGATTTCAATGGCACGTTAGTAAAACCAGAAGCAGATGTACATAAACAGCTCAGATCTAGGTGGGGAGATTATTTCCCTACTTTTACTCAGCGATTTTCATGTAGCCCATGTTTTGATCATCAGCTGTACTGCTTATAATGGTCTTTCTAATCAGAAGCAAATTCTGCTGCCATTGAAAGAACATAGACTGAATCAAACTCTAAATTCAGAGTGAAAAAAACTGACTTAGCATTAAATGCCTTCATGACTTTACAAAATCTCTGTGACTTTATGTTTCTGTCCTGCCAAGAAGTTATGACGTTTGTGCTTGTCCCTTGTAGCCATTTCAATACTGTCGCAGGTATATGTGAATTACGTTACAGAATAATTTCTATTTCCTTTTCATGCCATCAGCAAGCACTGGAGAGCATTTAACTGTGATCTGGATTGGAAACAGTAGCCATCCATTTTAGATAGCAGAGATAAGGAAAATCATACACAGCTGATTTCCAAGATTCAGGTGGAAGATAAAGATGAAGATCTTGGGGCAAATTTTGATTTATCCATCTTCGCCATTTTCCTAGACAAAGAAGTGATAATTGTGTTCAATTGAAAGTAGCTTTGTAAAACAATTTATATCTTCTCTTTTTTTCCCCTACAGATCATGTTGTATGTGAAGAGGAGTTCAAATATGCTATGCTGGCCCTAAATTGTATATGCCCAGCTACTTCTACATTAATCACTCTGCTGGTTCATACATCTAGGGGACAGTAAGTGTATACTACCATAAAAAACCCCAAAAGAACTTGGAAAAGTCACAGCTGATATTCTTTGGAAAACACCTTACCCTGAATTCCCACACAACTACAGTTTTAAAAAAGAAAATGGAACTTTCTGCACTACAAAAGCATCAAGATGCCTTACTCAAGATATTAGTTTATTATTATATTGGTTTATTATTATATTTATTATTATATTCTCTCTTTAAAGAGAGAAGCACCCCCCCAATATTCAAGTTTGTTGCATGCTGTTGTGCCACTTCCACAATATAAAACATTAAAAAAAAGTATTTCCAATTCAGTAGATTGAATTGTGGACCTATCACAAAGTTCCAGTTAAGAGCACTAACAATTCCCAAGAATACCTATTTTAATATGTTAATTTGAAGATCTGTTTCATTGAACTCAAAAACTGTTTTTTTGATAACATATAGTATTTGCTTTCAGTGCCTGTACATTAAGAGGCAAACACATGCTTTTTTTATATAGCCACACTGCTGGAAGGTGTGCAGAATTATGGTGTTTCTGCAGACTGCATAGTCCCAGTAGAACTTCTCTGTATTCACTAAAATAATGTTACCACGTCTAGTATATCTCTGTTAGGCTATATTCTTGAAATAATAAGGTATTCGTAATCAAAATGTTGTGGGCAGACAGATGCATTAAGGAGTAAATCTCAAAATATACCTGTAGAAATGGAATAGCTGCATATACACTGCACAAGTCTAGTAAAAACACTAACTTTTTTTTTCAAGTAACCACGAACCCAGTAATATCATTATATTTACAAGCAGAGTTATTTAACCTTCTGTATGACATTTCTAGTATTCCCCTTTGCCCAGAATGGGGAAAACAAATTATTCCTAGAACTTTTACTACTAGGAACAACAAATGTCAAGATATTAATGCCACTGCCTGTACTAGAATCTCCTAGCAAGAAGACAACAAAACACTGTTTTGATACCTCCTGAGCACCACGGTGAAATACATTCTTTATCTGCCTACCTTTCACTCTCTGACATGCACAGAATACAGAGCCTTTTTCAGTTTTTTCACCTTACATGCACATAAAAGAAGAGCAGTGTTCCCAACAGCTGTTAGAGAATTTTCCATCAGAACTAAACCAGACATACAAAAGGGACTGCTTTCTCCTCTACTTAGGAACTTTAGCATTTCATGTTTTAACACAATCATATTGATCATTTACAGATTCCCAACTATGATGCAAAGTTACTGTCACTGAATTCAAAAGTGCTTAAGATTTCTTTTGCAATCAGAATTAATTCTAGTCTGGTCATTGTATCCTAGATGCAAAAAAGAATGTTTTTGCACAAACAGTTGTGCAACAAGAAAAACACACATTTTATACAGAAAGACTGAAAAAGTAAAAGTGTCTAGTTATTATTTATCTACTGTAGTCAGCACTCTTCAGAGCATTTATTCTCAGACAGACTCCAAACTAATGGCAAGTGTCATTGTACTGCAGACATAAAACTGCTTTGGATTTGACTAATTTATAATTCAGAGAGGGTTTTTTTTGCCTTTTCTAGATATTTTCTGTTGTTGAACGATAAATAACTGCTAATTGTTACAATAGGTTAAATTACTCTTACTTATGCATATGAAGTCAGTTGAACATTTGAGTTTGGCTAAGTGTAAGTAAAAAGATTAAGTGAAAAACCTTGTCAAGTAGGTGTAAATAATCCTGTTGTCCTCTCAGCTCTTTATGGAATTCAAAACTTTAGTCTGTAAAAGACCAAAATTCTATCTTGATTCTTATTTATAATTTGATTATTGATCTTAATCATTAATCTTATCATTTATCTTTAAATGTTGTCTAATTATCTAAACTAGTAATACAACTTTATTAGGGTTTGTGTTATGGTGGAAAATATTGGAAGAAAATAGCCTTTCTGACTTGTACTTAATGTGGTCTTTACAGAACAGCCCCATGGGAAGCTTTCAGACAACTAACTGGAACCAAGCAGACTTTAAACAGGTGAACATTTTATTTTAGGGGGAAAAGTGAAATAAGGAAAAATGTTCTTAAATTATATTTTTAGTTCTGCTGTTCTACTCCTAGTACACAATTAATACTGTTGCAATAAAAATGCTTTACTTATTTCTATCTTGAAAGAGAATGATCAAGGTGGAGAGACATGGTTGGTTGAAGAAAACCGGAAATTGTGTTAAGGTATTTAAAATGTATAAATGAGCATAAGGGAACATGTCCCGATATTTTGATATCTTCACTCCAACTGGAAGAACACACAACACACTTGTCAGTTTTATGACCTACCTGCACATATGTGTGGATGGATATATATGCATCAGTTATCTCCAGTAAAACTCATGCAGGCAGAACCTTGTTTCCACATGAAACTTAATGAAGGAGTTCCGAGAAGCTCCAGGGCTACAAGTTTTGGTGTTGCTGAGGTTTGGAACGTTTCCACTAAAGTGTCCATTTCATTAAGAGCAGCAGCTGCACGGAGTAAAGGATGATCCACTTTGTAATTAATTTTCTTGCACTAGAGAAAAGAAGGTATATACCCCTAATAGTATACAAGAAACAGTAACTAAAAATGTCCGTGGGGTAAAGGTCCCTCATAAGCAAATGCAGAAAAAGCTCTCTTACAGAGAAAGTGACCAAAGACAAATGACTCTTTCCTAGGTAAGTTATTATTAATGATATTCAGACAAGAACCAGTCAGTCTGCCACAAAGCATCTGAAAAACTGTCTGTATGAATGGAATGAGCATGCTGGTGGTTTTACCTGTCATCTTTAAATTGCAATGAATCTACTTACTACGGTGTGAATTTGAAGTAATTCAGCCATCTCTCTCCTGATATTAAAGTGCATACTCTTCCATGTCTATTACTTGGCAGAAAAAGCTCTTTAATTCATTAAAAGAATCTCTGTACTTACAGTGTTACTAAGCTTTGATCTCAAATATTTCTTTCAGATTAGCCTATGGGACCTTTTCAATAGACATTTGTAGTTTCCATTGACATGAAATACCGTTCTGATTAATAAGAATTTTACATTAAGTTTTAAATTATTCTCTTTATCTGTACATGTTTCAGGGAGAGTCAGCAATCTCCAGAACAATGGCAGAAAATGTATGGCAGGTGCTCTGGTAATGAAGTGTATCACATTAACCTGGAAGAAAGTACTTTTTTTGCTGAGTATGAGGGGAAGAGCTTCACATACGCTTCTTTCCATGCACATAAAAAGTATGTTTATTTTCCTATCAACAATTAAATGTTGAAAGAAATAATTACTTGTTTTGCCTGCAAGGTAGCTCTGCACTCAAAGGCACAGTAGTACACATTACTCTGTTTCTGGGTTTAAATATCTGGCCACTAATATGGATATATTTCTGTAAGTTAGAGCTGGTCAGGTAAAAGCTTATGTTCATCCTGTACAGCCCATCTCAGTCTAAGAGAACAGAATATAAAGGATATATAGGATAAACTGGACAACCAGAAAAGAATGCACGTTAGAGGGGTTTCCGAGAACACCAGTCCTTTAACATGCCCAAAATATTCTAGAAAGGAATGGGTGGGAGGGTGTGAGGTTTTTATTTATTTAGGACTCAGCTGGAAATCTGGCTTCCTTTGTGGCATGTTCATTTTCCGCAAAATGTTCAATTTAAGGGTGCCACGTGGTACCTTGTGGTCATTGTTAAAAAATAAAACTATTTTTTCTGTTAGATGATAATATAGCTTCTTTAAGGTCCAGATGATGCATCATTAATTCAATGCTGCTCTGTGAGATGAACATACAAAATAAACACAAATAGTGTGTGTTTGTATAGATTTAACAAAGTAAACATTACTCCAACCCTAAATACTGGGTTTATGCTCATACTTAATCAGGGAGAGAAAGATTAGGGGGTTTTGCTGTAATTCCTTATTTTCTATCACTAATCAAATACATTTCTAAGAGTGAATCACAAAAATGAATTATGAAAATGGTTTCCATCACTTATAAATAATGGAACAATTTAACATGATTAATACTTTTTCATATTATATATCCATTTTTCTACTAATATTTTCCCAAAAAGGACTATTCATCTGACAGAAAAAATCAACTAGAACAGCATTAGAAGAATATTATGGGCATTAAGAAAAACAAGTCAACTGCCTGGGAATTCATGAGCTCATAAAAACTGCTTGATTTGAAGTGGCCTATTTAACAGACAACATTTTTCAAACATATTTGTCATCCAGAAAGCTGCAAATGTTCGTAATGTACAAAGTATGAAAATATACCTGAGGTTCATTTTTGACAATGGAAATTCTGGTATACGCAGGACTATGCAAAATGAACCATGCCTTTCCTTTTCTAATTAAGGTTTGGAGTCTGTCTGATTGGTGTTAGAAAGGAAGATAACAAAAACATTTTGCTGAATCCAGGTCCTCGATATATCATGAGTTCTACAGATATATGCTTTTATATAAATATCACCAAAGAAGAGAATTCTGCTTTTAAGAAGCAAGAAAAGAATAGAAAAAACCATGAATCAAAATTATCTTATCATGGAGCTTCTAGGCTGCCAGTACACAGTATAATAGCCAGCATGGGTAAGTAAAAAAAAAATAAAACATAACCTCACAACATGTTCTCATTCAATGAGTGGTACATTTTAAAGCATGTTCTTAAAATTCTAAGAAACTATAGTCATGCATAGAAAGAATTAATATAAAAAATATTGAACACTTGCCCTCATATTTAACAAAAAAACCCCACAGACGAAGTAACAAAGAAAAAGGAATTTGGTTGTCTTTTTTTTCACTTGACGATATAGAATTAAACTGCTTAAGACTGTTCTATGGCAAAGTAATAATAAAGTGCATGCAAAGCAAAGCAACTAGGTAAATTATAGAAGTGCTTCTTTGGCATTCATACCTGATTGTTTGTAATAAGTTTTCATGAGTTTCTTTAATTAAAAAAAAATTAATAAAATATGCAGTTGTTGATGCAAATAAATATGGACTCATTATATAAGGTATGATTTTAAAGAGGTAGTTATCAAGATGGTCAGAAATTAATGGTCAGAAAAACATAGAGAGACCTGGAGAACAGTTGAAATGTTTGCTCTATTTTAATGTAGTAAACGCAATCAATACGGTACTGCTGTCAGCCCTTTGCCATGTAGTCGCGTAGTCGCCACTAATGACGGGACTGTGGTTCAGACATTTTGAGAAGCACACTGAGGAGGTGTTCTCTTCTCCCCGCCCTTCCAGGCACCGTGGCCATCGATTTACAGGACACTGGGTGCCGCGGGCCCAGCGGGGCCACGCTGGCCCTGCCTCCCGAGGGGGGCAAGGAGGGCAGGAGGCCCAGCATAGCCCCGGTGCTGGAGGTGGCAGACTCGTCCTCGCTTCACACGTGTGACCTGCTCAGCGACCAGTCAGAAGATGAAACCACCCCATCAGATGACGAAGTCTCTGCGGGCTTAGAGTATGTATATTAAATGTAAAATAATGAGAAATGCTAATACTGTGTAAAAGGCATTGATAATTTTTTTTGACATGCACATCAATCTGAGAAGTTGTAGGAAGCAAGTCCCATAAAGCCCAATTATAGAATTACTCCCTTTTAGGAAGTGTTACGAGAATGCCGCAAGCCTACTTTGAAATAAAAAAACCCCAACAGATTAACTCTTCCATTTGCTGAAGATTTTCTGTTTGTAGGTATAAAAGCTCTAGTTGTATATTAAAATTTTTTTCACAGCATATTTTATGGCCATTTTTTTTTACATTCTGTAGATACTAAGGCAGCACTCAACTAATTTGTAAACATATAAGTACTTCTGTCATGAGAATGCAGTGATAATCAGATTGTCCAACAGGCTTGTTGAATGCTGGGGCTGTGTGTGTCACTTCAAAATGTAGGAATGACAAAAAGCAGTATGAGAGAAAATTATCACATCTAATACAAAATGCTTGTTAGTGTGTTACTGAAAGTAATGATGCATTACTCAGATAAACCCAGAAGATTCAATCCTGTAACTGCTGTGTAGATGAGCCATTATGTTTATTGGAATTACTGACAGAGCTGTTAAAACTGAAATACACAATTAAGCCAGTGCCTCAACCAGCAGTTTCCCATCTCCACCAGTGGCAAGCATGAGAAGCCCCAGGGGAGATTATAAAGCTCCAGAGAAAAAATTAATAGAACAAGTCATCCTAAATCTGCAGACTGAAACACCAGGATTTAAAAGGCCTCTTGTAAAAAAACTAGGGCCAATTAGAAATTTCATCTCATGGGAAAGAGGATTTGCCATTTAGAATTTATTTCAGCCATTTTGAGAGTGTGTTATTAAAGCAAAAAGGCAATGACTTCACTCATCCTTGGTAAGTGTTTGAAAAAAAATTTCAGAAGGAAGAGCAGAAGTACCATTATTTCTATTTTCTTTCCTTCCTTTTTTAAATTCCTTGGAGGTTTCCTGTTCAAAACACTATGACAGCACGCTATGATACAACAGACTATTTTAAAAACCCAAGCAAAATTCCTTCAGTCCACGAAAGTATGACAGCTTTAACTAAGTTGTATTTAAGTGGTCAAAGCTGCAAAATACATTCCTTTGACCTTTATTAAACATAGTTCACTTTGTATGCTTGACTGTGTAAAATTTAGACGTATGTATAAAGATCCCATAAAATAGTTGTGCAGTCAGCTGTGTTTTGGCAATTTGCTATACTGACAAATGTTTGTTGTATTCTAGGTATGCCAAAGGCTATCCTCCTTACTCTCCATATATTGGAAGTTCTCCCACCTTTTGTCATCTTCTGCATGAAAAAGTACCCTTCTGTTGTCTACGACTAGATAAGGTAAAGGGAGTTTCTGTTACTGGATAACTCTGCATTCTCATTTGTCTCTTGCATCTGAACAGAGCTAAATTCTGATTTCTGCTTAGAGATGAGGTTTGTGCAGTATTTGCTGAGCTATGTTTTCTCCCCCTTTTCATCACCAAGTGTTTATGTCTAACCAGATCTGTCAGGTCATCTGATACAATATTCACATCCACTGAACCTGTTTCTTATTTTGATTTTAGGGATGCCAGCATAACTACTATGAAGATGCCAAAGCCTACGGATTCAAAAATAAATTGATTATAGTTGCAGCAGAAACTGCTGGAAATGGCTTATATAACTTTATTGTCCCACTCAGAGCTTATTATCGACCAAAGAAAGAACTAAACCCCATTGTTTTACTGCTGGATAACCCGTAAGGAGATTTTTGTTTTTTCTCTGATAAGTTTTAAACTCATTTTACCATTACTTCAATAGATGACCACTTTTCACGTGGCCAACTGAAAATCAAAAACATTATGGCACCCTTATCTTGAGATATCACCTTGAGACAAGTTAGTGACAAAAATAATAGCTTATATTCACTGTCATATACAAAATTGACCTTTTACTGACTGTAAATGGCCATAGTAAACTTAAATGTCCTTATTCTTCACGGCTAATGTTTCAGCTAAGTTTTCCTTAAAACTACCCAAAAAAATGTGAATGTTACTGCTAAAATTAAATAACTTTCATAAACAGTGTAAAAAGCAAGCTGTGTAACAGTTTCACAGCTACATGACAGCACTAACCTACTTAACACAATGCACTTATTGGCCTGGACCAGTTAGGTATATTTTTAATAACTCTACACTTGAAGATAAACAGTTCTTCAAGCCAAGAGGACACCCACAGACACACTTTGTCTACAATTATTTAAAGCCACGGATGAAAATTAAAACCTGCAATATTGCTGTTACTATTATATCTATCTGGTGTTTGCTGGAATTTTTAGCATTTCTTGCATTAACCTGTTTAAAATTTCAGACAAATTCTTTTCTATCAAGACTGGTTCATTTATAATCTGACAATGAATTAGGGTTTTTTCTGTTTTGACACACTTTGGTACAGCTCATCTACTTAAAATCACAATTTGAAAGACACGGAGGTTAGCTGTACACAGAAAATTAGAACAAGCTAAGAAAGCACAAATGTCTTGTAGGTTGTGATTCCAGGGCTGACACTTCCCTTTGTAGATCTGTTCCAGTTTAAGTGATTTTTTTTTCTACAAAGGCCTGCTGTGAAGCGTCCCACTTTCCCTCAGGCAGCTCCTTAGTCACCTGTGTTTGCAAAACAGAAGGTTTTTATGTAGGTACTCTGGCATACAGTGAATCACACAAATCGGGAGAAGCCTAAACGAGGCTAAATGATTCCATTTGCAGTGCGAGAGCAGAGCTGTGAGCACACGGGGCCCTCTAGTGCCAGCTCTCTTTGCCAGCACAGTGCCCGACTTCAAACACTTTAATGCACTTGTGATGTTTCTGGCTAAACCCACTTTTGATTAGCATGAAGTAAAAGCTCTGCTTGCTAATTAAACCAACACCCTTCGTGTTGTCTCTCTCTGCGCGGCGTTTGCAGTGACTCCTCTGAAAGGGAGTAGGCTTGAAAGCAGTAGGTGTCACAAAACCTGACTGATGATTTGATTTCCACTTCACATTTTAATTAAGAATTGTCAACGCTTATTTTAAGTACTCCCTAAGACATGCATTGGAGTATAACTTGGCAGTGTGTCCTTGACATCACTCATTCGTTCTTATATTTGGAATTGTCCTGTGCCATAACATTTCTGATTTTAGAGGTGCATTATTAATATAAGCATGTTAATTCTGATCATTCTTTATGGCCACAGCAAACTGTTGATTCACAGCTTTCTGAAAAGCTATTTCCTGACTGATATTATAATGCCAAAGTTTAAAAAAGTTATTAAAAAAAAAAGAAACTAGCAGTTGATTGAAATATTTTAGAAGAGATGCTGCTGTTGTGATACTGTGTTTCATTTTGTAATTCCATCTGCTGCTTAGGCCAGATATGCATTTTCTGGATGCAATCTGTTGGTTTCCAATGGTTTACTACATGGTGGGCTCTATCGACAAGTAGGTGAAATAACTGTTAGCAAACTTAACATTGTAGTCTCAGTGGTTTGTTGTGTGTATTGTCATTGCATGTTTTAGTGTGTGTTGTATTTGGAGATGAGCTTTCTGCATGCGTCGTTCGTGTCTGTGTGCTATAATTTGGGATTTCAAATTTCTGATTTTTAAAGGTTATCTTTAGTGAAAAGCGTGACAGGGAGCAGAAGTTAATATCTTCAAAAACATAAGATTAACATTTATTTAGGTGTGCTCATACGTTTCTGCAAATGAACAGATTATAGCTCTGATTCTAGTGTCAGTCTGTACTGAGTTAAAATTTGTTTGAATTCATTGACTCAAGCTTTGTAAAGATAGCTACAGAATGTAAACAGTCTTGAATGTGTCCAACAGTCTTCATCTTCCACTACTTAAATTATCACTTACTCCTACATTTCTGTCTTCACCTCTGCTAATATATGTTTATGTATATAGGTTTAACAACAGAGATTTAATGTAAAAATCAGGCAGAAACAAGAGAAGAGCAAGGACTCATAAGTATTTTAGTAAACTCCTCTGTGTAGACTGTAAATTTAAAGAAAACTGTTTGCTTCACTTCTTGGTGAATACTGAATTGGGGCTACAAGCCCATAATATTAATTCCCCATGTAGAAATCAAAAAACTTATTTCCTGCCCTGAATTAACAGAATCCAGTTTTTCTGGAAATTCAGCATTTCTTCATCTCACCCTGTTGTAATAAGGGCTTTAAAACTACTTATAACCATGATACAGTTATAGATTTACCTTGGTGATACCACAGTCCTTGTGAGGTTTACAGAGTCTACAGAAATGTTTTTCATGGTACATTTTTTCCTCAAAAGCAAGAAAGGGTCACAGGTTGTTAGTATCTACTACTACTACTATTTGCTACTTTCTTAACTCTTAATTTCACAACAATTATGAAAAGAACTCATAATGGCAGAACAATTAAATGTATACTCAAGAATGAAAACTCAAAATATTCAAAGTAATTATTAACTCAGATGTTAATCTGGTTTTATTAATGTAGAACAGTAAACTTTGATTAAATTTACTGACTTTATTTCAAAACAGAAATCGCCAAATCCCTCCCTAATGGTGTTTTGTTGTTCTTTTAGAATTGAGTGCATTAAAAAAAATGAAGCATGTAGTCTTTGGAATAAGTGATTATAGACAATTCAAAAGTTTACAGTAAAACCAGCAGAAACTTCTGCATCTTTTCTGACACTAAAATCACTTTAATTCCTGGTGCAATAAGCAGCCATAGATTGTAGAGGGGTTTTTTTGACATCTGTTTTCATCAGTAACAATAAAAATATAGTTCATACATACTCCCTGTGTTTTCCTCAACATGTTTTTAAATCATGTACAATTAATAGATCTGATAATCTGTAGATAAGAAATACGTTGTAAAATATGCAGATTTTCCTTTCTTATTTAAGGGGTATAAAATACGTTCCCAAAATACCACCTGTAAGTATCTGACATCTTTATCATCTGGTCACCAGGAATGAAATATCATCATCATAGAGAGAAAACCATGAAAGGAATTACTCTCATTTACCATTCTTTTTTTTGTTAGAAGTAGATGGCTCACAACAAAACAGTTTTACCAAAATTCATAGCAGAGATGCACTTCATCAAAAAAAGTCAAGTAGTAGATACCTGTCCCCCAGTCTTTGGGTATAAATGATCTGAGATCTGGAACTGAACAGGTTTCACAGTGTAGAAATCTAGTCAGTATTAAGAAACCTTTAGCTAGAGGTAGCTGAAAACTAGAATTATAATACTTCTACATTAGCATTTTTCAAATTCTCCAAAAGTCAGCTGAATGTAACTGCTAAAATAAGAATAGCTGTTGAGCTTATGAAACACTGAAATGAAGAAAATGTGGGTATTTCAGAATATGCTGCTATTTTCAGGGATCAGCTGAAAGTCTGAAAAAGCAGAAATACAAATTACTCAGAAAAAGTTTGGACTTCTACTTGTGCATTGAAGTTGTTGGCATAGATCACATAAAATCAGTTTTTCTTTCATTGTAGTCAACCATCAGTGATATTGCACAGTTTCAAAAACACTTATATATATTCTTCCAAAATAAGTTGTTAAAAACCCACCACATATTTGTAGTTTTCCTTACCCAAAATTTCAAAAAGAATTTACAATGTGTTACATAAATTTAGGAACCTAAGAAGATCATTACTGAAATGAAAAACTGTATCAGGACACTTAAAAGTTAGTTAATACAGTGTAAGATTACCAAATGAGAAGAAATTATAATGTCAAAACAGCTCTCCAGTTTGGAAGACATGCAAAAATTTGATTTTTCATTTTCCCTTGGAAACAATGAAATTCTCCCTTTCTTCTTGTCATACTTAGTTAAAATTTGCTAGGTTCCTAGCAATCTTTATTATTACAGAAAAGCCCTTTCCAAACTTGTCAAAAAGTGCTTGGAGTCTGTGGAAAATACTGTTGTTAAAAAAGCTGGAACATGCTTCATTTTGGAAAGAAAGCTACAAGGCATGATGAGAACTGTAGCTCAGCTGTCTGTGAGTGTTTCCTGTGGCTGGGCTTCACAGAAACATTGTCCAGCAGTGCAAAAAGTTCTACTGCTCTGCAGCTGCTCCTGAAAGCATCCTGAGAACACTCCAACTCCAAAGATGAATGTATTAGATGTGCTGGTAGAACAGTTATTAACTTTCTGAAACTGAAATAAAGCTGTGGGAAAGAGCAACCCCCAGAGCATTTATTTGGGTCTTTTTTTTTTTGTCAAAAGTAACTGCAATGGAGCAAGTTGTTGCAGTGTAGAAGGACATAAAGTCTTCCCAAGTAACTGTAAAGGCTTATTTAAAAAAAATTGAAAACAATTTATCGTTAACAAAAAAGAGAGGGACTGTAACAACCTACTGAAGTAGCTTCTATATTCTATTCTACCAATTAATTGAGATGTTATACTTGATTACATTAGAAGTTATGATATGTAGCTGATCTGCAAATGCCAACTATGGCTAATCTTTCAAGTGTTCCATATTTAAGTTGCTTGTTTCTTTCTCCCTCTTTCTCTTCACAAAAGCCTAGATGACTTATTAAGATGTGGGGTCACCTTTGCAGCTAACATGGTGGTGGTGGACAAAGAAAGTACCATGAGTGCTGAGGAAGACTACATGGCAGATGCCAAGACTATTGTGAATGTTCAAACCCTCTTCAGGTAAGGCATTTTTGCAATCTATCTTTACATCCTCATTAATTGTGAAATACTTGATGCCTTTTGTGCTAAGAAATTATTCTTTTTTATTCTACTTAATTTTTCACTTATATGAATTTGTGTCTTATACAGGCAAACTTTTCTTACCCTGGTTAGCAATACACTTAGAATCCTGAGGTATTCTCCTGAAATCTCAGATAAAATTCTTTGCATCCCAAAACTGGATGATCATTTTAAAAGTCAACTGTCAGGTTTACAGGAAGGAAAAGAAAGCTCCTCTTGAAGACTTAGGACTAAAGATAGTCGAGAAAAGAAAATTCACAATAATGCTAAAGCCCATAAGAAAAGCAGATCCTTCTAATGCTAAAAGGTAAACAATGCACCACTACGAACTTAGTAGTAAGTGTTCACATTTGGAATATCTAGTTTTGAACAAAAGTTAGGTTTTTAAGGCACATATATCACTACATATGACAGCAACATGATAAGTCATGAGGGAATAAAATGATCGGTCTAGTAAAGAGACTGAGGAGGCTGCGATGAAAAGCAAAACACTGAGATTTGCTGTTCTTTTGAGAACTCTCCTCATTTAAGCCTTTGTGTTAAACATCTTGGTTCAACAAGTATGAAAACTTTGAACTTTGAAAAATATTATTTGCTTAATAAAAACACCAAAAAAAATCCCACAGAGAACAAAACATACTACACAGACAACTGTGAAATACCTCCCTGATTTGGGGCTTAAGCCTTGCCTTCCTGGTGTTCATTCTAATAAGACCTGGAAGAAAATCGAGTATCATTCAATGATGTTTTTATTGCAATTACCCATTTTCTGTGTCAAGCCTTCCAGAAAAGACCAGAGAGAATTCTTTTGATTCAGCCAGTGGTTCAGAAAACTGAGCTCATTAAAATACAAGTATTTCAATGGAGCTTTTTTTTTGTAAATGCAACTCTGTGAGAATGCAGTTAAATGCTGCCTGCATTTCTGCATGTGCTCAAAAGAAGCAAAATCTGCTTTGCACAAGAAACTTTAGTTCTGTCTTTTTCTAATGTTCAGTTTCTGAATTGGTACTCTATACTTGCACGGATGTGTGTTTCATAAGCACAACTACTAAATTTGGGGTTATATCTATTATCTAACTATAATCACACTTTATCTGTGCATCATTCAGATCTACTCCTAACCATACGGTCCTAGGGTATCTCACCAAGGTTTTTTACATACATCACTTCAATTGTTCAGAAATACCGTTTACCCCAAATGGAAAAATAGTTGAATCAAAAATAAAACTTGCGAAGTCCCAATTGATTTTTCCCGTAGTTGTGTTCTACTTTGTAAAAGATCACAGTAAACTACATACCATGGGTATCCAATTAGATGTTACTGTACATTCCTTCAGTTGTCTTGCACAATGTTTGCAACTAGATGGCAGCTTTAACTCATGTACAAACTCTATATCTGGTTTAGTATCATTTCAACACTGCATGGTACTACTTACAATCAAAGTAAATTACAATAAATATCTTGGTTTAAGACTTAATAATACTTTTTCATAAAACTTTCACAAATAGTGCATTGTATAAATTTTTTTCTATTTTTTTTCCCTAGAACAAGTACAATAATTTCACTGCATTTTTATATTATATAAAAGTTGTAGAAATAAGTAAGCTTTGGGAAGAGGCATAAGGTAGTGGCATTTACCTGTTCTACAAAATAGACTACATTCATTGCACCAAGGTAAATAGTTTTGTAAATGACCTTTAAAATTATATTTAAAGCTTTTTTGTTACTTATGAATGGCTAATAATATCAGAAACTAAAGAAGAAGAGACTGGACATGGTAGAGAGCAACAGCACTTGACACAAACTGTAGTGTTAAAGAAGGATTTTAAACCACTGAATTTAATATATGCTGCTCTCAATGCTCTCAAATCACATCATTCCACTGCAGTCTCACCAAGTGAAATCATTCAGAGGACACAGGCTAATCTAAACATCACTGATGTGAGTTACTCAGGCCTGAAAAAGGAGTGTGAGAGTGCTGCACCACTGTTTGGCCTAGGCTGCAGTTCTCATACACCTGTTCTGACATTATTCCCCGATTTACATAAATTAACAATCCTGCTCTGCCAGAAGAATGTGCTCCCCCGCCCTAGAAGACAGATGCATTGTTTACAAGGACAGGGTTATTAGCACCTTTAAGGCTAGAAGCTGTGCCATTCCAATTAAAACTGTGACCCAGCACTTGCTTATCTGACATAGTTTAGGAGGAGTACAGAAGTGTGACTCAAATGGGCACACTAAGAAAGAGCAAGTTATCACAACTTAAAAATAAAAGGAGAAATTAATAGTCTTGGACTATGCTTTAAGATGCTTTTCATTTTTAAAATGAAGTAGGAAGCCAACTACTGAGTCCCTGTAGACAGTTGTGAGTCCACTGTTATCTGTCAGCACCAAATTAGAGATGAACCAAATGAGGAGTTACGATGGCATTCTTGGTTTATCATTTTGGTTTGGGAAAGAACTAAACGTATCTCTTGCTTGTCTGATTTCCAAATACCAGTTCAACCGCAAGCCATGCCTTCCATCAGGCTGATGAGGGCTTTCTCTGCCCCATCTAGTCCTTTCTTACTAGAATGGGGAAGAAGAGAGGGATCTTTGCACAGAAGCAGCCTGCTCCAGTGCTGAAAGCTTGCAGGCAGTGTGCCTTAACATGCAGGACAAGAGGCAATCTGTCCCTGCCTACCTGGAGAGTAATTTCCCCTAATTCAGCTAAAAGGCACGCGTAAGTAAAATGTGAATTTTACCAATACCAGTTTTGAAACTGATTTCCAATATAAATCAGTCTTTATATCTTGGTGATAAACTAAATATCTCTAACAGAGACCTAACAGCCTGCCTTTTTTCCTGTAGTTCTTCATATTTTATCATGAGATCAGCTTTTCATTTCCTATTACTCCTAATTCTGAATTCAAATATGAATGCCTGAACTTTAATACAGCAATACAAGAAAACATCCAGCCAGCAGAAGCTTAAGTAATTCCATGCTAACATGGTATAGAATCAATGCAGGGGAAAATGATTCTCCTTCCTCAGAACTTGAACACATTTGTTAAGCTGCTTAGTAAGTCCAAGTTCATCCCTACAAGTGTGATACTTCCATGAGCACTGGCAGGTTTTTATAACACACAGCATACAAGTGAAGATGGACCACAGTGGCGTGTCACGGGTGTGGTTATCATGTCTTTAATCTGTACATGTAGACTCCATTCCCTACAGAAATTCCTGAGCATGGACGGTGCCTTCCCAACTACAGTGCACACAATCGATCATTGCTAGGTGATCCACGTTCTCACCCAGTTTGCCAAGTCCATTTTGCCTTATATGTTCACATTTAAGATTTGATTACTCATGGGGACACGGCAACTGCTAACCTAAGAATGACTGCTGGCTCTGCTATTCGATGATCCTAAGTTCACAACATCTTTGGGATCATGTGATCACTGTGTTTCGGCATCAATCAACAGACCTAGGAGACTGTATTGCGGTAATCTGGCATTAACACATGCAGGCAGATAGCCTGGATATACATTTCCCCACATTTAGGCTCTGCTTGAATTGCCATTTCAGTGATGTTTCTTCCTACAAAAGTGAGGGAAAAGGGCAAGACTTGCAAAAACATACATCAAATTCCATTTGACACTAACTTACCAAATCTTGCTTCCATGAAAACTGAGAGAGAAGCCACATTAATGATATAATTAGTACTACAATTATCTATTGTCAGGTGTAGATAAGTACCCAAAGGATCAGCACAAGAAGCTACAAATATACATCTCATTTTCTGACACTAATCTGTAGAGGAAATAAGTAATAATATGAGTTCTATTCCAAGTTGTTTAGTATTTAAATAGTGTAAACTATGACTTTCTTTCTGTTTCCTGGAGCCCTGAGTGCTGAAGAGGTGCTCTTTACTCTGCTGATTGAATATCTGTGTAATTCAGCCAGTTCACAGTAGAGCTTTCTTCACTGCTTTTTGTTAGAGCCTGAATTGGTGTTAACTTATAAATATTTTGTATATGTAAATATTTCAAAGTGAGAACATAAGTATACATAAACATACATTTTCACAGCAACTCCCACAAGTGTCACTTTTCATCTATATTGCTCAGTCTGTAGTCACAGCATACAAACAGAGCTCAAGGAAGAAAAATCAACTGGAAAGAGTACATAATGCAGTAGTAGTTTACATGCAGCCAGGTACTAAATGCAAGGTATATAGTTTTGAATTTTTTGTTGTTTCCTACAGATTTATGATATTGTAGCAATAATTAAATAAAACCTGATACTGAAATTAAGTGGTTTCTTTCTAGCATTTAAACATTTTGTGAGCTCAGTCTTTGAATGTGTGTGTGCTTCTTTGGGAATTCTACGGAGAATGTTTTGTAGTTCCCTCTGCTGTTGTACCAGCATTTCATTGTGCCCAAACCCACCACAGGTTTCAGGGCCTTCTAAAAACACAGACATGAGCACAAGCTGTAGTTTTATGTAGAGCCTTACATTTGTGAATTGTTATAATTAGAAGTATAACCATAACATTCTTTTAAAATGCAGGTTGTTCTCAAGCCTAAGCATTATCACAGAACTAACTCACCCAGCCAACATGAGATTCATGCAGTTCAGAGCCAAAGACTGCTATTCTCTTGCTCTGTCCAAATTGGAAAAGGTAAGGAGATTTGCCTCCCCCCTTCCTCAATTTAAATGTTATATTTTCATTACTTTTTCTGATTTTGTAACAATGATTTCAAAATATGTGGAAAGACTGAAATGATCTATGGTTTTAGAGCTACTGTAAAAGACTTTTTCTTTTTCAAAATTCTACCCTCTGTTAAGAATAAAGTTTGATTTGATTTCATCATTTAACAATATAATATTAATCAACCAACTTTCTGCAAAGAAAATTAAATATTTTTGGATAATTGAATATTTAGAGCTAATATAGTTGTCCGAGAGGCTGACACAAGCAATTAACATGGAACATATTTTAAAAGACTAAATCCTTAAAACATACAGCTTTAATTATAATGTATTTTTTATTCCACTTCACTTCTGTATACATTTCTATGTATCTGTGTGAAATATTGGCATTACTGTGACAGTTTGAGAACAGCAATTATTCTCTGTCAGAGGGCAGTCCTAGTGATGATAAGGACAGTGACACTACTTAAATGCAAGAGAAAACCTTCATATTCTATACATTAACTTAAAATTTGGCATTTTCAAACTGTCAAACTGTTTGGCTGTATGGAGATAAGTTAAATTTAATTTGCTGGTTTAAAAGACTATTGCTAAAACATTAGATGGTGCATAGGAAGTAGTATTGTGCATCTGTTTGGCTCAGTAAACTCAAGGACAATGCTCTTTTTCACAGATCTTCATTGGTGAAGATCTACCTACCCACCTCTGCACTCCACAAAACTTACAGTATTACCTTCATAATCTTTCAGGCCTCTTCTGAGGCTAACTCTTTCTGAGTTTATGAGAGACAAATAATATCACTGTGGCAATCTTCAAGGGGCAGAAATCTTTCACTCCAGCCCTCTCTTTCTCCCCTTGCTATCAATATATCAATCATAATATTGCTAGGTTCTCTTATGTAGCCTCCCAATCTGTGCACCTCACGTATGTTACATGTCTTGGCAAATTTGAATTCATACCAAAATTATTACCATTATGCAGATTTAACATATAATTTCCATTTTCTGGCTGTACCATAAATTTCCTAGATTTTGGAGATTTCAGAGAATTCACTATTTACTGTATAATATCCATGTAGCTTATTTTAATATATACTTAATGGAAAAGAGCCTTTTCATGGAAACCTATCATCCCAGTCCAGTTTCTTACAGAGGAATTCTGGAAAAATTCAGCCTGTGTAGATGAGACAGGATAAAGATTAGAAGTAAATCTTTTACTCAGTTGAATATCACACTTACATGTGTCGACCACAAGATGTAAATATCTGGGTGGCCTTTTGGGATTTGTTGACTTTTGCCAGTAGTAGCATGAAGGCTTGATCTTGTTTGGGTGGTGTTCTGACAGGCACATAACCCGGGGAACTGTGAGGAAGCCAGACAGAAGTTGTTGTACAAAAAGAGGAGCCGTGTGCAGAAAGAGGCTCAGCTTTGTTTGGATTATGCCACCCCCACTACCCATTAATGTTTGCACCTGTGGCTCCTCCATTTTAGCACTTCCTCCCTCCATGGTAAATCCATGAAGGATAAGCTGAAACTGGCTGGAATCTGCATTGCCAGTTTATTCAGGACAACAAGTGCCAGCAGCTGGATGGAGCCTTCAAGGCTGTGTTCCAACCTAACTTAATGTCTTGGTGTTCTATGACTGACAGGGTTTTTTAAATTATTTGTTAACATATTCCCATAATCCAATTCCGGTTGGATTCTGGAATACTCTGTGGGCTGTCTACTTCAATGCAGTGAAACCGGGATTTTTATCTCAGTTCATTCTTGCTTTACATAGGCTCCTTCATTTTCCAGCAAATGTTGTGAAAATAGTTAAAAACATTGTAACTTCTTCCCTATCTTTATTAATTTATTGTGCAAATGTAAAGTTGTGAAGATAGGTTGGAAGCTGAACATTTAATGAACTTCCTCTCCAAACTATGCTCTGCTGAAACAGAGGTAGATAAATTATCTTAAAGAAAGAACATTTTCTTCATTGCTGTTGCAGTTGCCTGCTGTTGATATTTTCCAGACATTTCATCTTAACATTTGCAGGGACAACTACACAGGTGGTGCTGTAGTTCATTTGATGCTTCAGAACTCCCTCATGCAAAATGAAAGGCAATTAAAAACTCCAGTAAAAATTACCTAAAGCAGTCAAACATAAAGTTGCTTGTTATTTCTGCATTAAGCACCTCGTTTTCAGAAAGACTGAAAACGTCAGGCAAGTTGCCTTGAGGTAGCACTGAAACACACTTGCAAAATTGGCTCTTCAACCTAATGGGCTGCAGAAGACAGATACACAAATCAGATGTCCATCTGCTGTTGCAGCTGCAACTTTCCTCATTTTAGAGATAAATAAATCTGACAGTAAACTCAGCACTGACATAGGAGAAAGCAGCGGCCCTTACACAGCAGAGAAAAGGAAAAACAGAACACCCACACTCTAAACTTAAAATCTATGTTCTGCATTTGTCTTATATAAGAAAAAGATGAGGCAACCACTCCCCCTTTCTTGAAAGAAAGGGTTTATAATGTTTTGGATAAGATTCACACTTTAGTTTCATTAATTTTTTTTTCAAGTAAATATTGCAGGTATTAATTGAAGGATAAAAATTCTAAAGCTCTAAGTGATCATTTTGAAATAAGTGCAAGTTCCTATGTCTTTTATTCAAACCAATACTGTGATTTTGTGTCTCCCATGGGGATAAGCACACAGATGTTAGGTGAGCAGAAATCTGTCTGGGATGGCCGAGTATATTTGCAGTGGAATACACACAGCCAGGCTGCTTTTTTAACTGTCAGTTAAGGAGGGGCTTCCTGTTTCCTGTCTCCATTTTTTCTTCTTTAATATCATTCAGGGATTAAGCAGATTTGAATTAAAATTAAGTAATAATAACAAACAATAATGACATGTGAGTTATAAAAAGATTGGTGCCTTATTTTACACAGATCTCTAATGATTTACATCAATTCTAAAACTGTACAAGCAATTAGCACACAAATTTGGCTGTTGAACTGACAGGTTTATAGAAAGTTGTTCCAGATTAACAACAGAAAATGAATCTGTTCTTGCCAAGAAGGCAGGATTATATTTCTCACAAATCTCTTCGAAGCAAGCATAAAGAAAAAGCAAACCTGTAGCAAGAGATGGAAGAAAACTATACAGGCCCAGTCCAGTTGTATGAGGTTCAGCAAGGCCAAGTGCCGGGTCCTGCCCTTGGGTCACAGCCACCTCGTGCAGCACTACAGGCTGGGCAGAGCGGCTGGAAAGCTGCTAAAGCACCTGGGGATGCTGGATGGCAGCCTGAGCCAGTGTGTGCCCAGGTGGCCACAAGGCAAATGGCATCCTGCTCTGTACCAGAAAGAGTGTGGCCAGCAGCACCAGGACACTGATTGCCCCCCATTGCCATTTCTTCCCTTTTGCACCAGATTCTGTTCATGTTTCATGCTCCTGTTCCTTAGTAGACTTCCTGGACTAGAATGACAGCCCACTGTCGGCACCAAGGAATCGGAGGAGGTTAACAAGAGCTAAGCACAGCTGAAATCCCTCAATCTTTTAAAAATTGATCTGGTACAATATGCCCATGCAGTCTGAGATGTGGTGACTGGAACAACATATACATCAATCAATGTCTTTCAACCTGAAAATCTGTACCTATTGAACAAAGATGCTGCATACTTGTAGGAAGAAACTATGTTGAGAGTAAAGGAATTTTACACTTCTGACTTCTTTCAAGATAATACCTATTCCATGTTTCTGTTACAGTCCTTCCAAAACCAGCATTAAAAGGGTTTTCTATTTTTTTAATTCCTTAACAGAAAGAGCGGGAGAAGGGATCTAATCTGGCATTTATGTTTCGACTGCCCTTTGCTGCTGGCAGGGTTTTCAGCATCAGTATGTTGGATACACTGCTTTATCAGGTACTATGAACAATGATGTGACTTATCTCAACACAAATATTACCACCTATTTTATTGTACTTAATTGTTAGATGACCCTATTTTTCTGCATAGGATCCATTAAAGTGTGTGTCTATACCAGAAACAGCCAAAGGCAAAAGATAATGGAGCATGCTCCACATGATGGTATTAGTTCAGTTATCAATCCCAAAATCACCCTGTCCTTGCACAAAATCTGATGTTAAATAATATAATACTGTTTATGTACCTCTGCACAGTCAAATAGTTTTGATAAGGCCTACATAAATTACAGATTACACAGACTAATACTACTTGTGCTCTGCAACAAAAAGGCAGTCTCATTCCCACAAAGCAGTGTCCCTACCGACAAAAAGCAACAGAATTACTTTAATGTGTAATTTATTAGTCACCTGCACTTGCTGATAAAGGCCTCAATTACTTCACAGTGTCCGGTCTTCTTAGTCGTGTTGACTAGACCTCCAGAGGCCCAATCATTATATTTCAAAGTAAGCCATTCTTGCCCTGACAAGGAATATATTCAGTGGTTACAAAGAGACAGTGGAGGAAGAAAAGACAGCACTTCAGCCTTGTTGCTCAGAGTCCAGGACGGAGCTCCTTGTGCAAAAAGCAGTGATGACACTCAGTGAGATTAAGAGAAGTGCAACAGCTTTAGAGAGTTGAAGTAAAAATATCAGAAAATACAGGGCAAATGAAGGTAGTTGTTGCTAGTTTCAGAGTGGAAGATAGGACAATATTGCCCACTCTTCCGCAGTGCCCGCATTTATGCACACTCTGATACACTAGGGTGCCTGAGCAGCAGCCCCCAGCACTACCCTTCAAGGATCAAGGTACACAGAACAAGCAGCAACAGCACCAAGGCCCATGTAACCTGCTCACCTGAGCAGCCTCCTACTTTGCCTGTACCTAGGGATGGCCTATGGATGCTTTTGTATTCAGGTGTGAAACATCCTTACAAGGAAATTAGTTTACTTAGTAATTTGGTGCATGAAAGGTGTTATTTCGTAGCAATTCTACTTCCAGATAAATTCCCTGACGGCAAATTCAACATAAATAGAAAAATTCCTGGAGCTAAACTTTTCTCAAGAATCATTAATATATAAACCAGTCACGTATGTGGACATACATATTTTAAAGTTCTAGAAATAAATGTATTTGCTTATAAAACATCTTCATAATCATGCCCCAGAATATCAACATCACATACCACAAAATTAAAAAACATAAAAAAACCCAAGACACATATAGAAACAGTTTTGTCATCATCAACAATTGCTGGCAGCACATAAGTAACTTCAGTATTTTATATTTGCTCCTAGACATAACAGTCATGCTATGACTTGACAGAGTAACACCATTCACCAGGAAATGTTTAAAACAAAAAGCCTCATATGCTCATTCTCAGATTGCACCTGCCCTTTCTTTGAACTGCTACTGCTCATGGGTGAACTGTCATTTTTCTAGAATTAGCTTTCTTGTTCCAAGGTAGAAATTCTAGGACAGCAACTCTTTGTTCTTTTTCATGGTCCCATTTTCTGTACAACATATTTTTCTTCTGCATACAAGGAACAGAGTAAATAACATGGGGAGCATCAGGGTTCACCTGGTGCTTCCCACTATAGGCCAAAAGAAAAGCCCTTGAATTATCTCTAGGACACTGAAAAATGAAAACTTGGTCTTGCAAATCCTGGTGAGTACACTTGTTAATCTAACAAAAATTCCATGGCATAAACGATGTAGCCAAGATAACAAATAAGTTGCAAAAAGATTTTCTTTAAGATGCTCCTTGGCATTTAGCCCATCAGAACCGGAAGATTATCAGTACAAAAATTAAAATAGTTGAATCACTATGTATCAAATTAAATCCATCTAGCTTCTGAGTTCAAACAAATCCAGATTCCATAACTCTAAAGGATTTATGTAATACCTTTGTGAGGTATTTCTTTATGAAAACCTCTTTGTTAGCTGTGTATTTGCATGAAGCCAGCAGAGCTACCTGTGTGTTGTGTTCCAAGGACTGAGAGCTGGCCTGGAATGCTGCCCTGCTCCACCAAAGTACAGGTGGCAATGGACAGCTCTGCCACAGCTGGAAGAGCACCCACATGGCCCTCTGATTCCAGCAGCGCAACCCATGAGAGTACTTGTGATTTTAGCTGATCTAATGTCTGTTCCTGCCCTTAGTCTAGACTTCTACATTAAGTTTAATTTCTACCTTTTAACCAATAGCAACGCACTTCTGTTAGCAGAACAAGAAGCCTGGCCTGAGATGAGGCGTATCAACCCTTAAAAACCCTTCAGATTACTCATTTGAATTAAAATAATAGCGGTTTCACCTCAGTGGTACCCACTGAGTACTGCAGACCCACCTAACATATGCCAGCATTTCTTTTGCACAGAAGAGTTCATTATAATTTCACACCTAGTAGAGCTAACACCTCACTTCCACTGACACATTCATCTTTGCTTTTTTCCTGCCTTATTATGCCTTAGTCTTCTGAATCCTCTATGTACGTTGCATGCACATGCAGAACCAATTAAAAAAACTTATTTTATATAAGTAAATTCAGCAAAAAGAAAGGATAGGTATTTCTGTGGTGATTAAGATATTAAAGAGATGTATTGTAAACACAGATGTATAATTTCTTTGAAATTCACACATGGTGCTAATGGTTACCTGCTCATCTGTTCACTAAAGCTTTTTTCTTTCTTTTCTGTCTCTCCTGTTAAAAAAACTTGCAGTCATTTGTGAAAGATTATATGATTTCTATCACAAGACTTCTGCTGGGACTTGATACCACACCAGGATCTGGGTTTCTTTGTTCTGTAAGTTATTAAAAAAAATATTAAAAATTAGTACAGAGTACCAAAGAAGATTCTACACTGTTGCAAAACACTTCCAACTTTCTTTGCATGGCATTTCCTTTTATGAAAGTCTGAGAAAGGCCATCTGTTTCCAGTTTCACCAGGGAGAAGACAAGGAAATTAGACAGAAAACATCCCTTTTTAGTTCCAGAGCGAAAAACACCATCTTCCCAAGAAAACACAATACATCCTATAAAGCAGAAAATTGGACAGTCAGGAAAACACAGGAATAGTGCATTTTATATGAAGTAGCAATGGCAGTTCAGCAACCAATTTAAAAATTAAGTATGTAAATACAGGAAACATTACCTATATTGTACATCCTGGCCAGCACTTACAGTGCTATCTCACAATATCCATTCCCATCATGGCAATAAAGGGCAAAAGAAGTTTTTCGATAAAGATAAGATGTATTAAATGACCAGGTGTTGTAGTTAAAAAGTCATCTTGTTACTATGTGTCAGTATTCCCCAATGCAATTTAAGTGTGTATATACACACATAAAAAATGAAACCATTGAAATTATTTTTACTAAAATAAACCCCACCTTTCTGTTTTCTCCCACACCCATCGTACCCTAGGTGGTAAACAGATCAATACAGGTCGCTTTCTGGGGATCTATAAAGAACTGGAGGAAGTTGTCAATGATGGTTTAAGAAAGCTGTTTAAACAAAAACCAGTTATGTATTTCTTGGTCAATCATTCAGCTTTGTTATGGTGAATGTAAGACAGTTGAATCTCTAAAAAGGAACTCATAAGTCTTGAAATAAAGCTAAAGTAATAGTAATGAAATAATTGAGCTTCATTTAAGACTTCCTTGTGCCACTTACACTTAGTGTATTGCTTCCTCCCCACTCCCTTCTCTCCACATATTCAGCCTGCAGTCTAGTGAAAAGCTTTCTGGCTGCATTCAAAATACTCACGCACTCCAGTCTATCCACGCTAGTTTATTACTGCTGCCAAGATTTAATTTATTCATTTATATTTCAGTCAAATATAAACACTGGATGAAGGCCACCAGGTAAGTTTTAAGTAATTTTAAACCAAGACCGGAAGTTCATAATGCTGAACTGCTTGCACTGCAATCAGTATCTTCTAAACAGGGAGAAAACAAAAGAAACAGTATTACAAACTCAGTTTTCAGTTAAGTTTCAGATTTGTTGTCGAGCAAACATGCAGTACTACAATAGGATAATTACCAGTTAGTGTTTAGTTTTAATTTCTTTTTCATGAGTAGCATAGTGAACAAGAGAGAAACCCTCAGGAGTTAAAGTCCTTCTTCCTATTATTATTTGTTCAGATGAAAATCACAGAAGAGGATCTGTGGATTAGGACATATGCCAGACTGTATCAGAAACTTTGTTCTTCTACAGGAGACATTCCAATTGGAGTCTATAGGACAGAATCCCAAAAGCTCACAACATCCGAGGTAGGTCAGTTTGCTGTGCTTTTCTGTGGGTTTCACTGCAGAGTACACTGTGAGGCCTCACTCTGCTGACACCTGTGTGCCCACACCAGCCCAGGCTGAGCCCCAGACTCCATGAATGGCCAGGGCCAGTGGACACATGGACTTTGATTCCTGTGCTCGCTGGCAGGGATGGATGGATGGGAAACAAGGGACAGCTGGGGCACGGCCAGGACGGGCCTGGGGAGTGAGCTTGTGTCTGGTCACTAATGGCAGCATCCCTACCAAACCCTAAAACCAGGTCCTCTATCGTGTGTCAAGAATGCCAGAACTGTGTCTCAAAACAGGTGGCATTTCACTATTCACGTGACCTTCTAATTCATTCTCTTGTTGCTCATTTCCAGTTAAGTGTTATTAAAAGTACTGTGGGATCTCTCTAAATTTAGCTGCCAAACAGCGGTAATTTTTTAATGTATGTATTTACGTGTTTGCCATGTAAATGTATACATTTCTCCATCTCTCTGTATATAAAGAATGACAAAAATAATTTTTCCTAACTATTTAACATACTTTTTTTGTTTGGGCAGCTTTGATTTCTGTCATGTATTATCCATTTGTTTGTGTGACCATTAGTACTGCCATCTTACTAAACTATGGCTTAATACAGCTCTAAAATGCAACAATGAACAACAACTTCCTCCTTTCTTCTGAAATACTCAGACATAGTTTACACTAATTTCCAAGACAGGCAATTCATATTTTCTGTTCCATATTTCAGAAAAATATTAGAAAACATTAAGACATATAATGCTTAACTGCAAGATTTACCCTGAAGTAAGTACAATCATTCAGCTGAAGTTAATTTTTAAAAATGTGTGACAAAAAGCTGTGCAAGATTCCACCCAGTTCATAAATGTATCTCTTTGTGGACCACCACTATCTCTTCAGGTGGCTTTTACAGCTTAGCCAGTGCACTATGTCACTGCAATAATGTCAGATGATTTTTGAACTATAGCAGCATTATCACAATCCATCAAAATCATTCCTTGGAGAAGAATGTAGTCAGCCTCACTGTTAATATGAAAAAAAAGTCTGTCATAGCTTTCCACAAAACGGAGGACGTATCACATTTTGAAAATTCATTAAATAAGGATAAGGTAAAATTCACGGCAATGCTTTATTCTCACATTCAGGGCTGGTTATTTAACTTCAGGTCCAAAAAAGAGAATGAGGAGTTCTGCTGTTACTTCCTACCAGCTTTCACAGGTAATCTCATGAAGAATTTGAGTTAGATCAGGTAGAGGAGTAAGGAAGGGAGGTTGGAGAAATCTCCTAGTTAAGTTTTGAAATTGTCAGCTATTGGCCAAATGTGGAAGAATGTCTCTCCTTGTTTATTAAGTGCAAATGAGAAGCCCTCACTTCACTGACAGATATTCATAATTTCTTTTAAAATAAAGCAAGTTTTCACTGACCCAGTAACCAAATAACAAGTGAATCTAGACTGTCTCTCAGTGACTGTCACACCTGTGACCCAAACCATTTCCATTACATTAAAAAAAATATAAAAAAGAGATATGAAATCTTTTTTCATTAGCTGTGTAGCTGATTGTCTGTGGCTCCTGTTTAACGGTCCATATTTGTTTCTTTGGATTCACTCACTTCTGTTTAAATTGTCTTTTGTTTTCTTTTTCCCCTTCCTTTGTCAGTCACGAGAAATGGCTTCACAAGTAAGTATTTACTCATTGTCTGCCTGTTTCTGGGTGTCCTGGTTTAAGTAAGCCCCACAGAGCTGCTGGACTGCTCGCTCCCCCCAAGGTGGGACAGGGAGAAAATAGAAAGACTAAAAGTGAGAAATCCCATGGGGTAAGATAAACGCAGTTCAGTAAGTTAAGCAAAAGCTGTGTGTGAAAGCAAAGGAAAATACAGAGTTTTCTCACCACTTCCCATGCAAAGCAAAATAAATAATTTGCTCTCACTTCCCATGAGCAGGGATGTTCAGCCATCTCCAAGACAGCAGGACTGCATCAGGCACAGCTGGGAAGGCAAATGTAACTCCGCAGGTCCTCCCATTCCTTCATCTTCCTGCAGCTGTGATATGATAAGGGATATCACTTTGGTCAGCTGGGATCAGTGTCCTGGCTGTGTCCCCTCCCAACTTCTTGTGCCCTCCACCCTCTCCNATACAGGCTACTGTGAAGAAATGTAACTCAATTCCAGCCAGAAACCGTACACTAGGTTAAACTGGGGGAGTAAAATCCTCACAGAAAATGAAATTATGCAATGGATCGTCCTTGAGTAAATGGATTCTTCTGGACACAAACATCTTATTAAAATCTGAAAGCTGACAGACTGGGACTTTCAAAGAAACCCAGTGGAATTCTTGTTCCTTTTGGGCCTGTTCCTGTTGAATTCTGAAGATAACAAATAATCTTTACAGGGAAAAGATCATCTGGTGAAAGCCTTGATCTTAAGCACCTTAAAGGCTATTGGGCCAAAGTCCCCAAGTTTTTCATAAAAGGAATATGTGGCTGTACTTAGCAATGGTTTAGTCAACTTTTGGGGCAGAAAAGCATTTCTAGAACCCTAGATGCAAGTAAGTGTACTTGGTATGCAGAGCAGTAAAGTTTAGTTAATATAGAACTTGCAGTTAGACAAAAATAAGGCACTGCTTCAGAATGGAACAGATGAAACTACGCATTCAAACTGTTTTACATTTTACACACAGCTCCCAGAGAGCAGCAAGGCAAGGGAGCAAAGAGCTAAAGTTAATTGATGCCTGGTGTTATCACCACAGACACCCCGATCATCTCAAACACTGGTGTGTCCGTGACTACATTCCCATTCCTGCCATGTGTTGACCAGCCTAGTGTTTAGATTTTAGGGCATGAAACATCCTATTAGAGCACCATGCCTGAATGGAGAAAGTCCTGTGGGTCTCAGATGTCTGGCAGCACAAGTGAGCAATCGCACCCTTAACGGCACACAGTGTGATACGTGAGACAGGAATCTGCCTTGAAAAAACAAAAAGCAAACAAACCCAAAGGTTTAAAGGCAAATGTTTCTTCACTGTGTGGCACAGTGATGACACAATGTCATCAGTTATGTTTCTTATAATAACAGATATGTGAGCTATGGAACAAGGAAATGAAATCAATCTCAATGTAATGATAGTTACAAAAGTATTTTTAAATGAAGTTCAAGACTGATTAAAACAGAGGGGGACACACAGAAGTACTTTGCACTAGGGTTTTATCTTCTGTGTGTTTAACAGCTGCCACTGGCAGACACATTTGCATGCTGCTTTTGAAAGAGGGGTTGGCCTTCTTTGATTTTGCTTTGTCTTTGAAGTTGAATTTTTTCCTCTTGCATATAGCAAAGGGCCATTCTGCACAGCTTTCTCAACAGGCACCTTAAAAACATAATAGTTAATGAAGTAAATATTTAGCTTTATCACCTTCATTTATGGTTTCAGCTCACCTATCCCAGTGTTTCAAAAGTTCAAGCTATGGATTTACAGATTCGCAGAAACAAAAAACTTGTTCTTTTACTTGAGCCTCTCTCTGGCTCAAAAAGTGACTTACCTACCTGTAGTGATGATGATTGGTCTCTGCCTTTCCACTACTGCTGCCAGCAAGTCCAGATGATTGTTTTATTAAGAGCTGGACAGGGAAAGCTACCAATGCAGGCAGGAAGGCAAAACAAGACCATCCTTTATACTCAGTTTGTACCAGATCTGTTCATACCAAATAGCTCCTTCCTATCCATAATTAGCACCTTATCCTATGGAATGTACTCTGCCTACCCTAAGCCTTGCTGTAAAATACACACAAACCCAAAATGACAGTCTAACAAATAACAAAATCAAATAGCATTTCTGTTCAAAGGGATCCAGGGTTCTCTCTTCTGCCTTACCCTAAATAACATCAGCTGAGTCAGTAACAAAACTTCAAAAAATCATGTAATTAAAAAAAAAAAAAAATCCCTTTACTATTGCAGACTAAGCTGAAGAGCCTCAATAAATTAGCTGGTATTTACATGAGGCTTACTGCAAGATCCTAGTCTAGAATATTAAAAATGTGATTTTACTTTAAGTGCTGCAACATAAACATCTGTAGTGTTCTTTTTGATTATGGGGTTTTATTGTTTTGCCGTTTGTTTGGGTTTGTTTTTTGCCTTTTTTTTTAACACAGATAAAAGCTACTTTGTGCAGAAGTGAAAATATAAGTATCTTTCACACTGTATCCAACTCACTTATATCAAGTACTATTTTATGGACTCCAGAAACTTTACAGATTCTGTGGTGAGCCTGTTACAGAAAGGTTGTACTCAACGCTGATGAGGTCAACAGAATCTTGCTTT
This sequence comes from Ptilonorhynchus violaceus, assembly GCA_013397565.1. Classification (NCBI taxonomy): domain Eukaryota; kingdom Metazoa; phylum Chordata; class Aves; order Passeriformes; family Ptilonorhynchidae; genus Ptilonorhynchus; species Ptilonorhynchus violaceus. The sequence continues at coordinate 2,981,663 of VZRJ01011659.1, forward strand.
CAGATTTCATGTTAGTGGGAAAAGGCCATTCAGTAGCTCTTTGGTTAAATTAGCTTTATTTGCTGATCACTACCAGCATATTTTGTTCTAGGGGATTCATAAGAACTCTGCCAGTTCATTTACATCATCTTTGTTTTATACGTATTTATTTTAAATGCTCACCACAATGAAATCAGTGACAACAGCTTGGCAGGGTGTTTGTACTGACACCAGCAAGGACTTGGCTATTTCAACGTCTGTAAAAGACAAGTTTCAAATAGCACAGCAGTAATTCAGGATAGCAAGGAAGTAGTTTTGAAACTAGAAGCTAAAACTACTCATTAAATCTAAAATACACATTAAAACAATTGTGAAGTTATCTTTTGAAATGCTTCCTCTTATATTCCCTATGAACTTTTGTATGTTAGAACTGCCTGTGTAGCCCATCCATCTGAGTTATTTCAGTACCTCTACACGCACACACCATTGGTCTCACTTGAGTGGCATAAGGAAAGCACAGCAAGAGAGGGACAGATTTTGGCTCCTAAGTATGGTTCTTTTTTTTGTTACTATATGGGTGAAAAAGCAATGTCACTGTTCTTTAAGGTAGGAATCAACTCCCTCTTTCACAAGAGGTGGCCTGAATTACACTGGAGGTTACTGCATCCTAATTTTGTATGTGCTGGAAGGTCAAAAATGCCTGGGAATTTGAGACACAGTTAACAGACACGTTCTACCTGTGGTCTTAAAAGAGTACTGAAAACAGTGTAGCTAAAGTTGAACTATTACTTACTGAATCTACAACATACATCTAAAAAGCAGTTACACAACTTGAATTTCTGAAAATATGCAGACTGGGAGGAAAGTGAAGTCATTCAGAACAGATTCCTAGATTCAGGGAGGGCAATATCAGAAGGCTGAATTAGCTCTTCTCAGAATCAAAGTGCACTTGGGCACAAAATAACACTTATCTGCTTTTGCACTTGTCAGATATATTTATAGTATAAATGAGCTTTTTACATAAAAAGTCGAAGTCTAGTAAAGTGTGCCCAATTCAGGAACACTTGCTAAGTACAAAGAGCCAAATGCCCTCACCTCCATTTCAGCCAAAACCCACGTCCAAGTGCACTGTTGGAAAGAGAACATCTTCATCTGCTTCCATTTAATAAAGCCCTTCATCTCTCCTGTCATGTTGCTTTCAAGTCTCAAATCTCCATCAGCGTGGAAGAATGGGAGGACACCAAAGACACCAAAGAACAGTTCAGCTGCCGTGGGAATCACCGGAACTCGACATCCAGTGACCAGTCCGACCACCCCCTGCTGCGGAGGAAGAGCATGCAGTGGGCACGGCGCCTGAGCAGGAGGGCGCCCAGGCACTCTGCCAAAACTGCAGAGAAGATCAGCCAGCAGAGAATGAACCTCTACAGGAGGTCAGAAAGACAGGAGCTTGCTGAACTTGTGAAGAACAGAATGAAGCACCTGGGCCTTTCTCCAGCAGGATATGGTACCACTATTACCATACTTTAATAGCAGCATTAGCACTGGGCAAGATGAACTTATTTGTAAGAAATGATGGTGCCATAAACAAAATATTAAGTTTATGATAATGGTTTTTGTTTTGTTGGTTTAGGATAGGGTTGGTTTTTTTTTTTCATTTACCAAGAGTCACTTGGAGTGTTTTACATGCATTCTATTATCACCCATCCCTATGCTGAGATGGAAAGCTCGGAAGGCAGCATGTCAGTCACATTTATATTTAGCAGATGATACGTGTATGCTGAATATATAAACATTTCCTAGTCATTGAACAGCTGCACCATATTTCCACAAACCTCTTGAAATAAAGATGAAGACAGGGCTGTTGTGAAGTTCACTCATATGTCAAGGCAGGGAGTTGTTTATATGTTGCATTTTCCCCACACTTTTTAAAAATAATGCCAAATTGCCACATTAAAGTCATTTTTAGAAAGCATGTTTCACTAGGCCTTTACATACCATTTTTATCTATCAAATCATTCTCCAGCAAGGCTGATATTGGGTTGCTTTTTAGTTTTTTGTTTTTAGTTTGGAGGGTTGTTTTGGGTTTTTTTAAGCTATGGACAAGAGCTCTGTAACACTTTTTAACACATGCACCACACCTACCTGGGTTGCCTTTCTATGGCCTTGGCTCTGTAGCACTTTGTGTGGAAACCCCCAGAACGAGGGGTTCTAATTTCCTAGAAACACCAAGAATTTCTAGATATGTAAATACAGGCCCCTTATTCCACACTCCATCAGGAAAATTACTATTGCAGAAAGATTCAGAACTAAATATTTTCCAGGGACTTCACAGACCACAATAACATTTGATCAATGTTTTGTAAATTTAATTCCTATTTATATTAGTAACAAGAAAAATTTGTTGTATTCCTGCTTTTCTTTTCAAATCTTAGTTAAAAGCCAAAAGTAAGTATTCATTTCATTACTCAAATTTAGGACTATTACATACCATCTACAGAACAGCAAATCTTGACAGGTAAATGCTTTGCCTGATTACATTTATCTGCCCTGATTCTGAGTTATACATTTTCCTAAAAAAGCTAAAACCAGAATTTAACACAGAAACACTACCTCTCCTTTTGCCTCTCCTCTTTAGGTGGATCAGATTAAAACCAGTCTCACTGCAGCAGCCCAAGGAATGTGCCAAGAGATACAAAACATACTGCAGTGACAGCTACAAAAATGTAGCTTAAACCTTAAAAAAAAAAAAATTAACAGCCTTCATTTGCAGCACATCATTAGGAGAATAGTTAAAAATGGAAGAAAGACATACCCACCTCCATTTATACAGCCATCTCATTTTAAGCCATTGGAACAGGTGATAAAAGGAAATGCTTACTAGATAAATAGGAAAAGGAAAAAAAGGTTTATGTTGACCAATTCTGGAAATGGATGAGAATGCCATACTCCAGCATTTAGCCTTGTTCTTCATTTGAACTTGACACCAGCTGAGGATGGAAGTCCCTACTTACCACATTCTTACCTGAGCTGCAGGACAGATTGGTAAATCACACTACAATTGGATTACATTCAAAATTGCTATGACTGAAAAAAAGCAAAAGACTTTTAAAACATTAGAAAACAGGATATTTTTAGAGCTGATAACTCAAAAGATGTCAGTTTCAAGTTGATTACAGCTGAAAAGAAGTTGCTACAATTAACTGAAATCACCCTGACACCAGACACTTTTTGACAGCTCTATGAACTAAAGATGATCTTTTATCGAATTAGTTTGTCAGAAATAATGTTTTTCACAATTCATTTGTAAATATAATTGATTTGGTACATTTTTTTTTCTGTCCTCTAGATGAAATGAATGATCATCAGAACACCCTTTCTTACATCCTGATCAACCCTTCTCCAGATACAAGATTAGAGCTGAATGATATAGTGTAAGTTAAAGCACACACATAAAAAAGAAAATCACAAGACCTGCAAAAAAAAAAAAGACTTATATTTAAATAGACATCTAATTATACTATATATGTATATATTTAAAATATATATGATAAACAGATACATTTCTGAAGTTCTAAGCCTGTCATCCTCCTCTTACTCTGTATTTTAAATATAAAAATAAAATATAAGCAAGACTTTTGGAGAGCTTCCCAGAATTAATAATTATCTCATTAAATTCAACACAAATGGAATGACCTTAACACAGAAAATTTTTTCACTTGCTTACCAGTAAGTTTTAACTGTGCCTGGTACATACACATGATGTCCAGGCAGACAAAATGTGAAAAGCTTTGTTATTAGCTCTAAAGAGAGCGATGCTACCAAGTGTCCAAGTTACCCTCAGGAACTAGACTGAGCACCCTCGAAGTCTCTAAGTCTTCCTCAGATCTTTTCAACATTAAAAGTCTATGTACTTATCCTGGCTTGCACCACATTGTTTTAGTAACAGTTGTAATTTCTTTTTGTAGATACTTGATCCGACCTGATCCATTGACTTATGTTCCAAATGCTGCACCCAGCCAAAAAGACAGCTTCTGCAATACAGTGGGACAAGACACCAGGGAGGAGACACAACTTTGATATGTAACTCACCACAGAATTAAGAGACAATTTTATACACATGTTGTTTCCACTAACCATTTTGCAAACTGAGCGGTACATTTTATTCAGATTTTGGAAACAAAATGACAGTGGGTAAGTGACCAAATGCAGAAATGCGGTGCCTAGAAACTCTGATTTCAGGGATTTTCAGGCTTGTGGCCTGTTCAGTATGGTAGTTGAACTTTGTCAGCCTAACAGAATTATGACATCTGTTGCTATTTAACCCATATGAACAAATGTCAGATTCCACCACATTTTGCTTAGATGCTCCTAAGCGTATTTATCCAGGTGGCAGCATGTCAGCGACTAAGCTTCTGACCTACATCAGATTATCTGATGCCCATAGAGAGACAATGCATAATTTGTAGTAGCAAATATGTTAATACCTAAAGCTGCCAACAAGGCTTTGTGTGTCGAGAATTCAGTCTTTGAAATAATTTTCAATCTCAGCCTGTCACCCATTTGTATTAGTACAGATTAGCTGCAGTCCTGTTTTAGCCTCCACAACCCAAGTGTTGATTCCTTGGGTTTACACAGATCAGGTGGAATGACACAACCTAATCACACCACGGAGGGTTGAGATTGAGATACATCAGTGAGAGAGGAACTCAGCTGCTGGAAAGTCCCTCTCGCAGGCAGCCCCCCCCATGTTTGCAATAAATCTGGGAAGTTGCTGTGTGAAGCTGCATACAGTGGTAGCTCAGGTGAAATACAACCCTTGGAACCTTAGTGAGTTTGTCTGAAGAAACCTGAGTAGATTATAATACGGAAGTGAGAGCATCCCTCTAGGGAGCAATTCCCACAACAAGTCCGTAACATTTTCATGAATATGCCAGAACTGCAATTGTCCAAAGCACTACATGCCCAGTCATCCAGATTACCCAAATGGGATACATAATTTCATATGAAAACGTATCTCATTGAAAATTAACAAATTTATAACCCATTCTACAAAATGAATGTAATTCCACAGTGTGAAAAAGAATTATGGATGTAAAAACTCTGCTTTGGCGTGAAGTACACAAGAAAGCATCTGCTTGTGGAAGAAGCAACTGGAGCTGCTGCAGAATGCCCGGTCTGTATGCTACAACTGGTCAAGCTTTCTACAGAATTAACCATGTCTGTACATGATCTTCCAAGATCACATTCTTGCTCTATTGTCTGTCACAAACAGGGAAGGACACACTTAAGGTTTTAAACTCCCCACTGTTAACAGTTATCCACATAGAACTGGTACAAGAAATTTGGCAGGTAGTCTAATATGGAAAAATTGATTATTCTCTGAACTCCCTTGATGTCCTACAAGTACAAAAAAAATCAGTCAAAACTGTTTCTATGCTCTTCTATATTAACTGGTAGAACTACATTCTATTTCTGAAAAAGAAACTACAACCAAGTTGCCCAGTGAGCAACTCCTGGATGTGAGAATGTTTATCAGCATTGTAAGGATGTTGAAATCAAGTCACATTCATAGTAGGAATGACAGCAAATCTGCTATTATTTCCTGCCTTCCTCTCAACGATTCCAAAGTTTAACAAATGTGTTCCATCTTGATTCAGAAAGCCACTGTTATAAAAAACCACAGACGTCTCAGACTGGACCGAAGCTGTCAGAACAACAAGAGTTTTAAAAGGAAAAAGGATAGCTGGAGAATAGTGCTTCTTGGCAGGTTTTTATATTGACATATTGAATTAGCATCATCACTCAGAAGGGTTTCAGTGGTTCTGCTTAGAGTCCATTATTGTTCAGTGCTTTTCCACACACTAGTCATTCATCAGATTCTTCACAGGTAAAGTATTTCAAATAGGCACTGTGGGAAACAAAGAAACAATTGAAACAGCTGCACAGACTGAAGTCTACTTTTTTTTAAGGAACAGTATATGGTACAGGATCTTGTCCAAGACCTGTCATAGAAGTTACCCAGAAGAGTTTGCATGTGCAGTGTGAATAACTTCTCTATTTTTAATGCCTTCAGGGAGAAGACGCTATTCCAGTTCAATATTTTTTTAAAAAATACAAGTTTCTTAAAAATGTTCACTCCAAATTATTAGGAGGATCTGTTTTTTTCATACCGAAGGCTTTTCTAATGGCGTCTCAAGGAAACAGAGAGAATTCCAGAAACACGGCCAGCCTTCAGCAGGCAAGCTGGATACTCTGCTTTTAGTGTGAGTCACACTGTTCACAGGAGTTCCCTGTGTGTGTGCTTAGTACACACCACTGATTTAAGGACTGCTAAAAGGATCCATAGTAAGGGCTCGAATCCTCACATTTACCAGCCCATAAAGCAGTAGAAACAAGCAGTCAGGTGTGTCCACTTCCTCACTTAAGTCAGCAGAATTGCTGCTCAGCTAGTTTAGAACAGTAGCATCTAATGTGACCTGGTATTTCTCCAGGCTTAATGAATTTCTAATTGCTCATTAGCCCCAGAAGATTTGCTAAAGCAAACACAAAGACAGCTGGAGACACTTGCAGTCCCTAAAATGAATGCAAGGCAATCTCTGTGAAGAAAACACTTAGTTCTCTTCAAAATCTGCTGGAAGACAAGCAAGGTAATAAAAACTAATAACAGCTGCTTATGAAGCAGAAGTTCTAATAACCCGTGAATAATACACCACAAAGTTCAGCTATTCAGAATAATGCTGTCTTTCATGTTGAAAGCAGAACAGCTTTGCTTCCTCTGGAATACCTTCACCAGACACACTCCATTCTAGTGGGATTTAGATCTTCCAAGACCACCCTAAGCACCACTACATGAACACTGAATGAGACAGTATGCACAGTCCCTCAGTGGGCAGGGAGGTGATTCTTTAATGGTCATCCTACAGGCAATCTTATGTTCACACATTTCTTCTCGTCATGATCATCAGAAACATAACGCAAGCGTAACTGGACTGGAGACCAGACCGAGGAACAGGAATCTCAGTGCTCAGTGCTGGAGAAGGGATGATGGAGTTCTAGAACGAGCAGGGTCAAATGACTGTTGAACAGAGGAGTTTGATCTGGCAACAGTTCGCTCAGTAAACAGAGAAATTTAGAGCTGTGAAAAAAAGATTATCTGTGCTTAACTGTATGTATTTTTCCTCCTGATTGACTTCTATCAACAACTCAAAGATGCCCATCTTCCCCAACACTGCCTTAGCACAGCCCAAGCAGTTTGGTACCCAGAGTCACAGACCCTGTGAGGGAAGTGCCAGCTGATAATAATCGCTTGCTTCTCAAGGGAATGTCTGGCAAAACCAGACCCACCTATGAAAATGTGTTACCTTGTCTGCAATAAAAAAGTCACAAGGACTGTTTCAATGGAATGCGGTGTGTTTCCTTAACTATTTCACTCCAATTCCACAACACATATGAATTCACAAACAAAAAGCATAAAGTTTGAGTTTTTAAAACCTGCAGTGGAACGTATTACTGAAGTTGTCATGACATTTTTGTCTCAGAAATTAAAAAACCAGTTATTTCCAGCAGACATATTTTCTCTCTCACAGACAGCTTTGTACTACAACTACAGTTTAACAACTTCCAAGTGTACAATTACATATTAGTGAATATTTCCTACACATCTTTATTCACTAATGCACCAAAAAAAGCTAAAGAACAAATAAATTTTAAGCTTCAGCAGTGGAGAAAAACTGAAATGACATCAAATGCAGCAGAAGTAACAGACAATTCTGCAGTTGCTAGAGAGTTAGGGCTGACAGCAACCATTCTGTAATTTTAAAACACTTGCACATGAGATTTTGCAGCATTGAATTCTGCTTGATATTGAATGGAAACCAGTGACTAAAATCTGGAAATGAATTAATAACATGAAGCAGCTCTATGCAGGTACATCAAATTGTACAAGGTTATAAAAATACTTTTTCAAGGCAATGCTATAAATGTAGAATTTATAAAATAAAGCAATCTGCATAAAATATGGTTGCGTATTCTGGATGTTCTATTAGAAGGAACCCACCCCACCTTGAAACAGATGTACATTGAATAAATGTCTAAAAAACAGCACGTCAAATTTTCAGCCACTGTTCCTTGTGCTTGAGACAGAATATGCATTGCAGGAATACAGGAAAAATGTTACTAATTCATATTAAGTTATGAGAGATGACCCAGACTTTGCTTATTTTCATCTTCTGAAGTTAACTGAAAACATTAATGATAATCTTGTTATATACTTCATTACAGCCTCCACTACCAATGCAAAGATGTCAGCAATGGTAATTCAGTGCAAGCATAAACTCCCAAGGAGGTTAAAAAGGCAAATATTTCTACTTCATTAAGGTAAAAATAAGCATTTGACATTTCTGTGAACTAAATGTTCTGCAAAATCTTGACTTTAAACTGTTGTGATTTGCAACTGGCCCCTGCCAACCAGGAGAGAGACTGGGAGGCAAAGTATAGAAATGAAAGAGTAAATACCACTTCATGTGCATGAGGTATCTCAGACAAATTGAGGCAACCTGAATGTGGCTCTGCACGGGGCTCTTTTGCCTTTAAAGCACTCAGGTACAACATTAGTGATTTGACTAATCACTAACACCCACACTACCAATTACTGATCATCGTAAACCTTCTCTAGATCATTTCCTATTTCTTTTATCCTTTCACCAGTATGGGCTGGCTGATGAACCGGTTCATTTCTCTGGCAATTCTGTAGCTTTTAATAGTTTGGTATTTATTCCTGCTGGGAGTTATAAACCCTCATTGCTTCCATAACTGTACAGTGGTGTAGCAGGCTCCACAGACTCCAAATAAAAGCAAGGAATTTATATAGTTACAGCCTTTTATTTGGACAGCTGGCAAGTCTGTTAATGCAACCAATTGTGCTGCTTGTGCACTCACCTTCACGCTGTGGTGAAGCCTCTATTACCTTATCTTATACAGTCATGGAATCATTAGGATTTGGAAATACCTCCCAGATCATTTAGTCCAACCTTTGACCAAGCACTTCCATCCCAACAAAACTATAGCACTGAGTGCCACATCCAGTCATTTCTTGAACACCTCCATCAATGGTGACTCCACCACTTCCCCGTGCAGCCTGTGAATGCTTGACAAGTCTTTCAGGGAAGAAATTCTTCCTAATATCCAACCTGAACCTCCCCTGGTGCAGCTTGAGGCCATTTCCTCTTGTCCTGTCACTGGTTGCCTGGGAGAAGACAGACCCCCACCTGGCTGCACCCTCCTGTCAGGGAGTTGTAGAGAGTGATGAGGTCACCCCTGAACCCCTTTTCTCCAGGCTAAACACCCTCAGCTCCTCATCAGACTTGTGCTCCAGGTGCTTCACCAGCTCTGTTGTCCTTCTCTGAACTCACTCCAGCACCTCAGTGTCTTCCTTGGAGTGGGGGGCTCAGAACTGGACACAGGATTTGAGGTAAGGCCTCACCAGTGCAGAGTACAGGGGGACAATCCCTTCCCTGGTCCTGCTGGCCACACTATTGCTGATACAGGCCAGGATGCCCTTGGTCTTCTTGGCCACCTGGGCACAGCTGGCTCAAGTTCAGCTGCTGTCAACCAGCACCCCCGGGTCCTTTTTTGCTGGGCCACTATCTTCGGTAGTTACCAAATAACCTGGGACTTTACTACCATTCAGATAATATGAAAATGTTTGAGGGTTGGGTTTGTTTGGTTTTGCTCAGGTTCACAGGTTGTTACTGCACAACCATGACACGGTGTTCCCTACCCAGATACAGGGAATAGACTTCAGAGTTCAGGTTACTACGGTGGTTAACGTAAGGTAAAGGTGTCAGGTATATGAAATGTCATGGCTACTATCAAGTAATCAACATATTGTGTCAAAAAAGGACCCATTTTTTAAACACAGCATCCTGTAAAACTTTCACTGAAATTTTAGAAAATAGTGGAGGACCCAGGAAAGCCCTGAGGGGGTGTTATCTTTGTTAGTTGTATCTTTCCCCAGGTAGATGCAAAAAGGTCTTGAAAGTCCAGATGAATAAGTACTGATTTGAGATAGAAAAAGTGTTCTGTGTATGTATTAGATGAGTAATAATACTCCTTAATCAAAAGGTTTAAGACTGAATTCCCAGAAGGGAATTCACACACACATTGCATTCAGTGGCTGCACAACAGGTTCCCACTATCTGTCAATCCCGGATGGAATGGAGCTGCACCTGCTCCACAGAGCAGAGGAAGATTGCACTGCAGGATTCAGAGGCCCTTCTGGGGGGTCTTTTTTTTGGGTCATACCAAGCACCCCCATTTCCAGGGGACTTGCCCATGATAATCACAGCAGTCTCCAATTTCTTGGGATCCATTGTTTCAAAAATGTTCTCCTCTACTTCTTGGACAACTCTGCACTCTTGTTCCCTTAACCTAAGATTATTATTCAATGCTTTTGCCAATAGAGTAGCTTTCTTTTTCTGTTCTTTTCCTTTTGTGCAAGAGCAAGTGTATTTCTGCAGTGTTCTTACTCCCTGTCTGTTGTCCCTGGAGCCAGTCTTGCTGTAGATATTACCTATGATGCCAGACAACACTGAGAGAATTTTAAAGGCGTGTTAAAGGGGTAACATTTCCTTGGTTGCCCAGGGGTAAGCTCTAAGAATCTGAGAAGCCAATTCCTGATTTCCAGGGCAAGGCTGTCCTATGTTTTACTTAAGAATGAGCAATACCAAAGTGTCCACTAAAGTTCCACTACCTCATCATGCTGCAGTGTATAACGTGAACTAATATATAACAAAATTAATACATTTTCATACTAGAAAGACTGATCTAATGGTCAGGGAGGGGTATTTTTGTAACGTTACCTTTTTAGCAGTATATAAAAAAGGTAGGTTTCCCTAGACTTGTATCTTCTCAGATAAATAATGGCCAAGATTCTTGCTCAATTCTCCCTTGCCCCTGTCCCTAGGCTGACTCAGCACCTGCTTTACATTTCTCCAATGAAAACTTGAAAATTGTCATTCTCTTTTTATTTCTCAAAACAAAGAGCTGACTTTTTCCCAAAAAGACTTTTGCTTACCTAGCTCAAATAAAGAAAATACTTTGAAAGGAGTAACAAAGTGCTTTGAGAAGATTCTTGTATACAGAAACTTTTATCACCACTTCGGTGGTTTCAACACAAGTCAGAGTAGCATGACCTGAGACCTTTCACAGCATAGGAATGCTGGCTAGTTTAAAACATGGCATAGATAAACACCTTTTCTCAACATCATTAAAGAAATATCAGGCATTGGAGATATCTACATCAGCTGCCTCAAATTTCAGATTTTCTTATCTACAGCATATTCAACGGCCTGAACTCTGAGTCTATTCCGAATATCAACTAAGAATGAACACAGAATTGAAGTTGCAGCAAAACTCTCAGCAATTAGGGTAACACGTGTGTGTGTGAGACTGGTCAGTCCTCAGAAAGCTTTAGTAGTGATTAGGCAATCCATGAAACAATCAGAATAACAGGGGAATTATTAGGCAATCTAAGAAACAATCAGAATAACAAGGGAATTATTAGGCAATCTAAGAAACAATCAGAATAATGGCAGAAGTACAAAGAGATATCTTTGATTTTTGTAGTTCATATATTACAGAAAGTTGAAAATAATTCGAAAGCGAGAAACATAATGGAGGAAATGAGATAGAACACATCATTTGGTTTAGTCCTAATTATTCCTCTGTTGAAAATTGGCACAACTATATTTTCTACACACACTTGGTATAAGAAGACGTATAATTCATCCAGAGAAATCAGTTAGATCAAAGTACTTAAGCTCATTTTGCAATTGTTCTTACCTGTAAGAGTGTTCCACAGTTAAGATTAAGCTGCTCTAATACAATCTCAAGATTATTGTTGATGCCCCTACATCAGTTGGCACATTTCCAAAGCTCACTGTGCTCTTTGGGAACAGTAAGATCACAAACACATTTCTAGTGCTTCATGTTTTTTCCACCTAGGAGGCAAAATTCAGTGCCAGTGGAAGTTTTTCCTAGAATATGATGGAACTGTGCAATAGTCTACTGCAAGAGCTTTCATCAATGCCAGTTTTAATTGCTTAGTTATTTAGCACACTGTTGGTCTCTAGGTAGATGCTTTGAGAACACATCTTGCTTATATATACACCAGTATTTATAGCAGTGTGCTTGCATCCAAACCTTACTCATAGACACTCCTTACACTTAGACCATTGACAATGAGGAGATGTAATAAATATTAAAAGTCTTCTTATAGTTAAAATAGACCCATATGCCACTCTCCCAGCCAGCAAGTTAATAAGTTAATGATATAAATCGGAGCCAACTACTGCCTGACCAAGTAAGCCCCATTTCAGTAAACCCAGACTTACTAAGTGCAATTGGTTTAGTTCGTACAAAGTTCTATTTGTGTCAAGAGTGAGTTAAGCAGAGGTCAGAGCAGCACTGTTAAGGAACTTGAGGTTTCTCACAGTGTCTGCACACACTAGCTCTGAAATTCTAACAATGCAAGTACTAGAAAGCTAAATTCATCCAGCATTTATATGAGTCTCATATCAGGGAAACCCTGCTCCTGTATTTGTCCTACAGCCTGATCCCCCCACACACACATGCAGGGTGAGGCTCTGTGTAAAGACAGTATCTCTGTCTGGGGATAGTTTTGCTAGAACACGACATCAGCATCTGTCTGTAAGCTACACAACCTGTTAAAAACACCTCACAGAAAATATAAAAATAAAAAAAATATGAGACAAAAGAAAGAAAAAAGGAAGCAAACCCCACCAATGTAGTTACAGAAAAATAATGAAATAGACAACCAAAAAGGAAGATGTGACCAAATGAGAAGCTTTCTAGCAGGAGAACATTTTGAGGCCTCAGAAATAGCAAGTCCCCAGATGGCTCTTCTATATATCAGCAAGGAGGTGGCAGCTGAACCAGGAAACTATTGCAGGACATTGATCCTTTTGAAGAAAATCTTACCCTCTACACCTGAGTAAGATGCCAATTCTAACTCAAGAGGAGTGTCACAGAAGCAGTTTGAGCAACACTTGGAAATCAGGCCATGCCCCTTTGCAAACCTTTCTCCCAAGGACAAGGGGCACTATTCTAAGACAAAAGACATACTAAATCCAGACCATTTCTAGCTGCTTGAAACCTGGTCCTTTAACAAGCTCTGCACCTGTTGCTCAAATACATCTTAGTGGCTAAGAATTCCCTCTAATAGGCTACTAAATTTCCCTGAGCAATTACCTACCAAGGCAGCCGAGCTGCAGCAAATGCAAAGAAGGTTCACATCCCAGAAGACAAACAGAAGAAAGGTGTACTTTGCTTTGCTTTTCTTTCTTTTTAATTTGGCTTGAGAGGACAAGGAATGCATGATGTTAATTACTTTGACTGTAACACAACTTGTTTCTGTAGGAAAGTCCTTAGATCACTAGATGGATCTTCCTCGTTACCTTTAAAAAAAGAAAGGAAAGACTAACTCAAGGTAAAAATGATGGCTAGAAACATACAAAGATTTTCTTTACTTTCTCTTGTTACAGATTTAAAATGTTTATCAGCAACAATACTGCAACTGCATATGCATTTTACATAAAATCCACAACTTCCACCCCTAGTATTCTGAAGAGGTAGTTTGAACCACCACCATCAGATTATCATAGAGGCAGTAAACATTCTCTCAAACCATTTAAGGAATTTGTGAATTTTCATTTAAAAAAAAAGTGTTCAATACAACTGAAGACCAATCAACTATGATAATTATAGGCTTTTTATAGGAAATAGAAGCAGTGACTGAAGAATTCAAATAATCCACAGGCCTTCAAGGCATTCAGCAATACCTGACAATTGCTCCATTTTTGCTGTGCTTGCAGTGATTGGGGCATATAAAATACTGCTCTGTATCAAGCACCTTCAATTTTCAAGCTAACCTCTGCAAATCATTTATTTCCATGTCTAGAAAGAAGAGGAGGATATTGCAGCATAAGAACAGCTCTCTGGTCATCTGAAAGTGTTATGTGAATGTTTGGAAAACAGTCCTAATTAAGAGTGCAGATCAACGTTATATCTGAAGCAAGAGATTACTTTTTAATCAGATTGCACTGGTATTTTTTCTTCCAGATCTTGGAAGAATGCATCCATTAAAAAACCAAAACTGCACCTAGTAGTGGATGGGCAATGGGAATACTTTCTTCACCTATTCGTTGGTCCTCTTAATTAAGACTCCTGTAATTCAGGTGTTTCTCTTTTGAACTCCCTCTAAATGATTCAAATCTTTGGACTCAGTGGACACACATAGAAAGAGCCTGCTTACCAAAGGGAAAAAAAGGAAACTCAGTCCATAACCTTGATTTTATAGGTGAATTTGCTAAGGAAGTATATTTTGGATTTTTCTAAGCAGCTGCAGAAAAGGGTTATTTTCTCCACAGGAAGATGTATAATTCAATTAGGTTTCTTTATTAAACACCATAATATATGTTTATAAAATGTCAGTGGGGATGCATATAAAGTATACTCACTTTCTCACTTCAGCTCCAGCTGAAGTATTTGGTATTTATATGATTGACATTTTGACTCCCATGCGCATCTGATAGAGATTTGGACTGAAACATTTACCTTCTGAGGTTAGTAAGCATCATCTTACTTTTTAGTTAACTATGAGGATATTTCGTATGCAGCTGAATGCCCTAAAATGTAATTTAGTATATTCCTACCAAGACAGTCTATCAGCATTTAATTTTTCTCTCTTTGTTATATCTCCACGATAGCAAATAAGTGGTACCTTGTGTGTGACGTGTTCTTTGTATATATTACTACAGAGAGGAGAAGTCACTGCGTGCACTGAGATCTGGGAAATGCTAATGTTAGATTTTCTGAAGAAGCAGTTTCTGTCCACATTTCTGGCACCAATTCACCAGCACAGGACACCACGTATGCTTTCTTCTTTGGTCACATTGAAATGCCACATGAGTACATTTAATGGTACACAGGCAATGTACATGTGAGCAATATAAAATTACCACATTAAGTTATTACTTGTTAATGAAAAAGTAATTTTCATTGCATCTTCATTGGTTTTTCTTCGGTAGGGTTGATATGATTTCTTGCTGTATTTTAAAATGGTATAAAAATTAATTGATGCTTCATCCGAAACAAAATAAGGTTCCAATTCACTACTCACTCAACAGAGGAAGCCTGTTTTAAGGAAAAATCCTTTGAATGCAACCTAACACAAAACCTAGGCACCTGATTCGTTATGTCCCTGAACCTTGAAAGTTATCACTACACAGATGTTCTGTTTCTACTAAGAAACATCTGCTGTTCTGTCCATTGTCAAAGAAACTTCCTAGCATGTTCCAGTATGGACCTCTCTCTTCTAACACATGTGTTTCTTCTCTTGCAGTGTTTCCCAATAGAGTATGTGCTCATGTGGCTGAATGTGATGAGATGTAATTAAATTATTGTACACACAAGGAGAAAATGGGACCTTGTATATGTTAAACAGTGAATAACGAAGTGGGGGTATTATTTTTACTCCCTCTGCTTTAAGACAAAACCCTACATAAACATCTTCAATATGTATATATTTAATCCTTAAAGAAGCACTGACAATTTTTGCAGCCAGGTCTCCAGAAAAGACGTAGCCAGTTCCGGAACAATAAGGATGGTATTTGTTACCCGGGAATTCTTCTTCTGATATGTACCACTTACTGTCTTTATTCCGATTAGGAGTGCTCCTTGTCATTAAAAAGCCTGTGAAATAATTTAGTGTGGGAGGCGGAAGAGGCCCGAGGAGCTTTTCAATGAGGTGCATTGTATTGACAAAAACGTCAGTGTCTGTCTTCATAGCAAACCTGGTGCCATTGCAATAAGAGGCCACCCACCTCATGCCCATCAGAGTTTTCAGAGTTAAGTTATTGTATGTGTCTAGGAAGTCCTGTTGAATAATATCGTGATATTGCTGGCTTTCTCTCAGCAGTAGCTCCTCATTTTCACCCCTGCTCTCGATGCCAAACATAAACAACCGAACGATATCAACCCCTGGAACCGCAGCTTCGTTCCCCCACGTCTTTCGGATGGAATTTCTGTGCCAAATTTCAGCTGCTGTTGTTGATATCAACAATACCAAGAAAGGAGTTTTATCTTTACACTTCTCCTCTTCATTAATAATGAACGTAAATGACTGTGTTGAAACAGAGCTGGTTTCATTCCCAGATTCCTCATTTTCAGGTAGCAGTTCTCCATTTTCTATCCCTAGGATTTGTTTGAAATTTATAAAAATTTTTTTAAGTAAACTCTTTTCACTTTCCATGTGAAGATCATCACTTTTTTTGGTGAAAAGTATGTCTTTTCTTTCTCTGTCATCACTGCTTTGAACTTTACTTTTAGGTTGAATAGCAAGGTAATCAGAAGTATAAAAATATAAAATGAAATGTATTACTGTAAAACAGATGGTCAAAGTCACAAAAAAAATTCCCTTGGTGCAATCCATAGGAGAGAAGAATCCACTACAGTAGCTCATGTTGGCAGCTGTGAGAGGATGCACAAAAAGCACAGATATTTTGTCAGAAGAGCAGCTAATTTGTAATTGTTTTCCTCTGCGACACAGGAAGATAAAAGCAACCTTCGGGCTTCCGATTCTTCAAGATTCCTTTTATTTTGTTATTATCAAAAGTATCCTCTTATTTCGTTTCAGAATAAACTGTAAAAATGTTCATCAAAGACAAAAAAAAGTTAAAAAATTTTGTTATTAAATTTTCAGGCTTTTCTTCCTAAGAGAAATACAGTATGATAAATACAGTAAGAAACAACTGAAATTAAATAAATATACTATTAAAAGTAATAATTTCATCACATAGAATTTATTCAGATCTGTATTTAAATATTGAAATATATATAAAATATAAAGACAGCTTAACTTCATGTAGGCTTTACAAAAAGTCACCACATAATTGAATCGTCCAAAGTTAATGAAATATTATGATTGATTATGGATTCACAGCATTGGAGGCTATCATGATAAATCAAAAATTTGATACTTGGCTGAAAAGTAGTTGTCTAGGCTCTACAAAACATTAATGCAGACAGACTTTGAGATGAAGCGCCCCCTGCCAGCAACTACCTCTGTAAAGAATGCTTAAAACAACTGTCTAGAGCCATACATTTGAAGTGGCTTCACAGCTGAAGAATCCCATCCATCCAGACTGCAAGGACAGGTAAAGGATAAATACTGGAACAGTGAAAATACTGTAGCTTTGGGTAGTTCTCTGTGATTTCTGTAATGGCTAGTTTCAAATTCTGGCTTCCTTCAATGAAACCATACAGACATTTATGTAAGCCTTGGAGATGCTCCACAGTTTGCAAGGAGAAGGAGATAACCCCAGACACCATGAACTGGTAACACCCAAGAATGCTGCCTGGAAAGAAGTGCAAGTGAACTGTATTAAAGTGCTTTTCACAAACTGGTCTCTGAAGGGTTCTCTACAT
The DNA here is from genome assembly GCA_013397565.1 of Ptilonorhynchus violaceus. Classification (NCBI taxonomy): domain Eukaryota; kingdom Metazoa; phylum Chordata; class Aves; order Passeriformes; family Ptilonorhynchidae; genus Ptilonorhynchus; species Ptilonorhynchus violaceus. Next base: position 2,999,147 of record VZRJ01011659.1, read on the forward strand.
GTATTTGAAAGGGAACTGCAAAAGTGTAGTAAATCAGTGTTTTTCAGATTTTTTGTGCCAAAACACTATTTAACAGATGCAATCTGTAGCTCACAATCAAACAGCAAAATTCAGCACTTCTTACCATCATCTTTGAAAGTGTAGATTCATCTCAGTCATACATCCATGGTAGTTTTTGACAGATTCTTTATTAGTTTCTTGCTGCTTCATAAAGAAATGACAGATTTAGAAGGACTGAAATAATTGGGAATCCTACCTCTGTGCCCATGGAGAACGTGAGGACAAGCTTACAGGCCCTTGAATTTCTGTTCTAAGCCTTTTCCAGAGGAATTGTGTATTAAAACAATGGAAAATGCAGCAGGATATTAACCTATTTGATAAGGTAAGAATACTCTCTCACTTGTAGCAATGAAGAGACAGTCTATAAAACAAGATTGCATTTAATAATTTTAGAATATTCAACAGAAATGCAAAGTAAGAAATTAATTTATCATTTAATCAACTTGCATTTAATAATTTTAGAATATTCAACAGAAATGCAAAGTAAAAAATTAATTTATCATTTAATCTGGATAAATAGATATTGTATAATCTGAATGTAAATGTGTGGTGGATAACCCTTGGCCAGTATCCAAACACTCCCCCACGTGCTCACCCCACTTTCCCCCTCCTCAAGATGAGAAGGACAGAAAACAGGATGAAAGAGTTCATGGGTCAAGATAAAGGACAGGAAGATCACTTACTGGATACCCTCTAGGACAGAACAAACTTGGTCAAGACCAAGTAATGTAAATGTATTGCTATTTAAAATACATTTGGATAGTGAAAAACAGAGACAAAAATAAAACCTGATACATCCTCCCCATCTTTTCCTGGGCTCAACTCAACTTCTTCTCCTGCCCCTTCAGCAGCAGAAGTGGGCTGGGGATTAAGGTCCCTCCCTATCCTTCCTCCAGTTCAAACAAATCTGCCCTGGTGAGAGCTCTCCAAAGGCAAGTGTATCTTCAGGAAATGTCCAGCTGCTGTAGGTTGAGAGAAAAAGGGTGGAAGGATATTCTGTGATAAACTGGTCGGTAGTTTAATGCAGCTCACACATACCACACACCTAGAAAACATTAAGAACACAGCGAGTAATTGCTTAGCTCTAGCAATCTTCCTTCTTATGTTTTTAGCTCTTTAGAAACTGTATTTTGAGATCATAACATATTAAACATCCAGGATCCAAAAACCAATGCAATGGAAGAAAGAACATGTCAGTACATCAGAAGTCGAGAGGCATTTCTATACCCATTAATTGCTTTGCTGTTATTCAAAATCTGAGAACTTCAGCACATGAAAATAAAAGAGCAAAAGGTAATTTTCAATGTTCTCAGTGTACTTCTGCACTGGAGTTTTCTTGATTAAGCTAAAAATATTTTGTCCAAGTCTTTGACTTCTGTTTGTTTTGACAGTGCAATTCTATGATGAAATTCTGGTTCCACTGTGGAAAGAAGAGAAACTTCTAAGACTTTTCTAAGAGGCAGCTAGAATATTTATTGTTTTAAGTTTGATTGAGTTATTACAAGATTAAAAGAGAATCCATGCTGCAAAAGAGCAAACAGTACCTATGTCTTCAAAACTAATTATAATCTTGCTTATGACTTTTTAAAATGCCAAGAAGCACTCAAGATACAATACTCCTTTTTCATTACATTTTTTCACAGAAAAAAGAGAAATACTTTAGAAATAAATGCTTACCCACAATAATTACCCATACTGTTACACCTAAACAATTGGAATAATGAAAATTAGTTTTCTACACCCAACTGTGTAGCAAAATGCAGTGTATATTAAGTTGTCTTGGGATACACTGATTATTCAGATGCACATGCATTTTATTACATTCAGATTTTAAAATTACTTCGTATGTGCTAAAAACCCCCCATAATTGGGTCTTAATAAAATAATAAAAAGGGAGAAGATGACTCAAAAGGAGCAGAGAAAAACAGGAAAGGAATTAGGAAAAAAGGAAAATTAATATGGTACTGTTTCTTTACACTGCTGTTTATGTTATCTTTTTCTTATTTATTTTAAAAAAGACAGATTTGACAGCTTCGGAGTGAAAATCTACCTCACCGGGTTCTAATTCTACCCTACCTCATCACAGACTTTTGGAAGGATATAAAAGTATGAAGCCCCAACCCCTCACATCCTAGCAATGCTTTGATATTTCCCCAACTTCTTGAAGTGATGAGTTTTGAAGTGCAGGCCTTTCAAGGTTCTCCAACAAACAGCCAATTTCAAAGTAATCTTTTGAGAAAATGAAACGTGTGTTTGAAGATGTAAACGGAAGGCTGCCAGATAGCCCGAGATAGAGCTGATTTAATTCCAAACTGCCAGTTGGCAAACAGATCACAGTGTCTTGACTACTTGGCTTAGTTAAGCCAGCTTTTAGGATGAGCTGGGAAGTGAGGGGAGAGCAGGAGATGCACCCACCTAAACTAAAGGCAGCGTCTCCTGGAGAGTGGCTCCGTCAGGGTGTTGCCATGTCCTGCAGCCCTTCTGGCTCAGCAGAGACAGAGCAGAACAGTTCCTTGGAAAGACCAGGTCGTGCAAAGTGCCAGCCCCACCTGCTGGGCGTGTAGGAGCTCCCAAGGATGACCCCAGAGGTGGCGAGGTGAACCAAAACCTGTTTAACTCCTCTTTTTTGAAAGCTGGATTTAATTTCAAACCCAGGTACCACAGTATTTGGAGCATTAACTTGGGCATCTCAGTGACACTTGCTCTCTCAGGGATTACAAAGAGAAGCAGAGATATTGCAGTTTCTGTCTGTACTAATTTATTATTGGCTAGCAGGTGAAAAACTGTCTTAAAATCACACAAGGAGCAGAAAGCTGCTTGTACTCCCTTTTACCTGCACCATTGGCTTCCCAGAGAACCCAGGCAATTCTACTCAGGTTTGCACATATAAACTCATCTAAAGACATGCTGCTGAGGCATGACGTGAATCCGTGTTGGAGAGAAGAGAGTGAGGAAATACGAAACATTATCTTGGTAAGTTATGTTCGAAAGATCTACATTCAATTTTTCAAAATTTGAAATAAAGTTTTCTTTTGAGTAAAAGACGTGGTATGTGATCCTTAAAACCACTTTCTGTTACAATTATTACAGCAATTTGAATAGCAAATGGCTTCACAAACTGTGAAGAGAATTAAGCACTTTTTATAAAGCACTGAAGAAGCATATGAATAACAATTTCACATATTTAAGGAGCATATGGAATTAAGAAATGTATAAAGTATTTATCTGCTAGTGTACTGTAAAATCTTTGTATATGTACTTTTCTGATTTAAATTATGCCTAGACTGACTTCATCTCATCAAAATGCTACTTCTACACAGGAATAGTAATATTTTTTTCACTGGAACGTTTCTAATTTTTTTTAAAACAGAAATATGTGAAAAACTGAAGAAGAATTTTAGGTTCTTTTTTTCTTTACATAAGTGCACTTTGGATTTAAAAATAGTCTCCAAAGAGAATTGAACAACAACAGCTATCCTAGAATTTGCTTGTCTCTAGTTAGCTGCTATATAATTTTTTCTTAAAGTACACACAGAAATATGGCTGCTAAATACTTAATCACATATAAACAGCACAATTCCCTCCCTGTTTTTATCCAAGTGAAGTGCAATAAAACTTGTCATTGGGCAAAAAAGAGAGCACACTGCCTGTGAGGAGCCAAGAATTTCTTACAGGTCTAACAAAAGTGTCCTATCTAAAAATAGCTACTAGTTTAATTTAATTCTTATTAGCAAAAGGGGGTGTGAAGAAGGTGGGGGAAAATAGGTCTACACACAGTCCCTGGTATCTCCCGTGTCCCACTCACCTTGTTTAATGCTTCTCTGGTGGGGTCCTATGAGTCAGTGGCACGAGATTTTCTCAAGAAGGAGGTGGACAAGGAGAGGAGTTTATGGCAAATTGTCAGTGCCCCACATTCTCTACCAGAAGGACCATTCTGGTGTTGATGGCAGCGTCTTTGCTACCTGAGAATCCAGCAGTGATAATTTCCATGTGTTTTGGAACAGTTGTTGCAAGGCAACTTTCCTCTTTCCTCGTTGTTTCTTAGTTGCACATGAAACCTGGTTTTGTTATGCGTGCTGTGTTGACTGGGTATTTCCTCCTTGTGTTCTTTGTTGTGACTAAATCAAGTTTTATCCAGCTGCTGACAGTGCATTCTGAGAGCAATAAGTAATTAACTACTGGTCACACTTTCCCTCGGTTATCATCCCATACCTACATTCCCCTGTACTACACTATACTTCCACTTCAGGGTCATGAACAGGTACTCAACACAGCATAGCTATTTGCTGCAGAAATAAAGAAAAATAACTAGTAGGTGTTGGGCCACACAGTTGTGGAAAGCCAAAGTAATCGAGTGGCAGTAACCAATTCACTGCACAATTTGCTGTTCCAGCTTTAAAAAGCTGGAACAAAGCTCCAGCCCCTATCCTATTAACTGACCTGAAGAAGGAAACCGTGTGTGTGTGAAATACGAACAAGGGCGTGCCTAGGAACATAGTACAGAGAATAATCTAGTAATGCTATAGCAAGTTGCTATGTCATGTCCAGGTTTTTGGTTGTTTCCTTTTTTTTTTCTTTAAATAAAATAGAGTGTATTGTCAGCAATCATTAACAATAAACAGATAAGAGAAAGTTGGTTCTTACCTACAGGGATCAATTGGGAATTCATGAAAGGTCCCAGGTGACCAGTTTCCCTTAGAAAATGCCATTCTAGTGGAAAGGAGAACGACACTATTTCTTACCAGCAAAGATGCTGAACATTGTGGAGCAGTACTTCTGAAGGAAGACATCCTCCACAGTTTTTTAAGAGACCTTAACATGGCTTTCAGACCACAAGTCACCCCAAAACAGTATCAGTTTTAACCAAATAATTTCTGACAAATGTCTGCTTGTATCTTTCTAATCTGTATTTAAATAATTTAAACCCTGTAACCTTCCAAAGCATCTATTTAATGCCCCATTACTCATTAATTTCCTTAATCCAAACTGATATTCCTATGCTACTTGAATTCATTACCTCTTGAAGCATTGAAAACAAGGACTCTTTTCATGTTACCTTGCCCCTTCTCAGATTTCACTTGACATGTTTGCTGGACTTCCAACCACTCTCATTCCTCCTCCTTGGTTCTCTTCAGTGGCTTAGGATCTCCCTGAAAAGACAAAGGGCACTAATTACCTCAGGTGAAGCCTTTCCCTGGGGAGGAGAAGAGAAGGATTTCTTTATGCATCCTCCAGGCTTTCTCCCTCGTTGTATGCTTTGAGAGAAATTTTTCTTTCTTTTTGTAACTATTAGATTGTTGATCCACATGATCTGCTGTTGCAGTAACAGGTATAGCTCGTGGCCTGCTCCATGCTGGGACCCACTTCCACAAGGCTGGTCAGCTTAGCCAACAGGCTACCTTTGTTTCCTCATTGTCTCAGGCAATTTCCATTTTACCCAACCATTCACAACCTCATTATTTTAGTGCATGATTCCAAGCCCCTTGTGAAGCCCTGGTCAATATAGAATTCCCTGTTTGTAAGAAACCACTGCCAGGCAGTCTCTGACACTGGCTTTCCGGACATTTGTACAATCCCCTCATGGCAGTTTCATCTGCCCCACAGGTCCTCATACAGTGGTTCTGCCCCACTGTGACTAGCACCCTGTCATCAGATCCTTGGCTACCTGTCCAAAAATGTAAGCATTGATATTATGACCCCCTTGTTTCTGACAAAGCAATAATTATCTTCAGTGAGCTCACAGTGCTTTTACATGGATTATGGAACTGTTGTAACTTCCATCATAATCACTTTAGACCCTTTGCTGAGTTTGGCTTTAGAAAGCTATGTGATCATTGTGTCAGCCATTATCATTGCAGAGCACTGACCACCCTCTTGAATATCTATATACTACGTCACAGAAGATATTTGACACTTTAAAGATACATTATTTAAATGATGCACTTATGTGTAAGAATTTAATAGTTTAATTAAATAATTTGCATGTAATAATTTAAAGGCAAACAGAAGTGCATGTATTCAAGCTATAAATACTCTTACACATCTAAGCAAAGGCAAAATAGACAAAACTTTCCTACATACAGAACTGTGGGGTTTCTGATGGGAAGGGTTTTGTAATGATGCCATTTTGTGATCATGGCCAAAATGGCGCTGTCTACAACTACAGCAATGTTTCATTTTAGCTCCTTTAGGCTCAGGCAGCGAGTGAACACACAATGTCAGGATCCAACTGATGGCATTGGGTACCAGTCTTTGTCCCATTTCTTTGTTTGACCCAAAACTGTTTCCCCATGGTTAGATTTTCATCAGATAGTTCAAACAGAAGGTGCCAAACAACTCCCCATAGGTTATGACTATTAAAAACCCCACAAACTTGGTGGTTGCCACATACATGGACCTGGCTGTAGAATTTTCTTTGAAAACTATACCACATACAGAACTTTCTATCCAGATTTATTCAGGAATTTAAAGATACCATTTTAACAGGAAAACTGGGTCTTTGCAAGGATACTACTTCACACGGCCACCTCAAGTATCTGCATTTTACTATAATCAACATCTAGAAGGGGCAGTGTGAGAAATTCAGTTTAAGATCTGGAATCAGCAAAGAGAGAGTTTATATTTTAAAACAAACAACAAAAGGTAGCTTAGACAGAAATTGGAAACATGAGACTCAATATTTGGTTGTTTGCTGCAGTTGTGTCTTGATTCTTAACTAAATTTATCATGGACACAAGAACCAAAACTACATCAGTTTTTATTAACTTTAGTACTTGGTTAGGTTTTTATTGAAATTAGAATAAAATAGAACAGCAATTTATATTAGAGATTTTTTGCTAATTTATAGTTTATATATAAAAGTTCTGACAATAAGGACTTACTTTGATCAAATACAAGAAAAATTAACATAAATTTAATTACAGGTGTTTATGTGTGGGTAGTTCATAAACAACTGGTCTACAGGATTAGTCTCTCCTAATGCCCTTACGTGGAGTCCTGTAAAAGCTGCAGGACATTCAAGTCTTTCTTCCCTCGTCTCTTGGTTAATCATGAACTCGTAATTTAATTCAGCCAAAAGTGACATTTATAAAGCTTCATTATTTGCTAGAACATGAGCTCCTAGTTCTGTCTGCACAGGGGGATATGTACATGGAAAGTCTTGAGCATTTCTGTTCAGCTGTCACTGGCTATAATTCAAGGGGCTTGTTCACTGCAGGCGTGGGGAATGTTCCTTCACCAATCTGTGTGGGTCTCCTGTTCTTTCCTACATGGATTCACCACAGGAAGTCAAAACACAGGAGAGGTAATCCAGAACCCTCTCCATCTGGCAACGGCACTGAGTCAACTCCCTCCTCTCCTGGACAGAGTGCTGCCTTCATTTCCCTGGGGTTGCTGCCACATATTTAATGTCACTTTTATGCATCAGGCATGAGCAATGAAAAGATCTCATCAGATCTCCAAAAGATGACATCAAAATGTCACCTCGTTTGAATATTCTGCCTCAGAGGTGAGTTTAGGGTGAGATGGGGAGAAGCTGGCAGCCTTTCCCACACAGTTGCTGCTGTGAGCATGTCCAGAGGCACTACAGAGACCTTGAGAAATTCCCCCAGGGAAAACACAGGCACCAGTGGATTTTCAGGCACTGTGGGGATAGACTGGAGTTTAGTTGAGACTTTCAGTTTTAACTGTATACATCGGAATTTCACACAAATCTTCCTTCATGCAGTCCATATTCTGGTGCATTTGGTAAAATATTTTCACTATCTAAAGCCACGCTGTATTGCAAGGAGACCCAAGGTGATGTCGACCACTGGAGCTCCCAGGATTGTTGAGAGCTATCTGATCCAGACACAGGTTTACCATCTATATTTTTAGGTTTGTGGTTCTTTTCTAAACCTTTAAAGGCAAGCTGCCATAAATGACAGGGGAAATAATCTTCACTCAGGGCTTGTAAAGAAAAATTTGCCCATATAAAGAATTACATCTTACTGAGGAAACTATGGCATGAATTCTACACAGATTAAATCCTCAATTTTACATGATTCCAAAGAAATACCAGCATAGTGATCTACTTAGCTCTCATCATCTAACTTGGCCAAAGACATCTACAAATCCAGATGTGAGGGTGCTTGGTCCTCCAGCATAACTGTTCAAAACCACAGCAACACGTCTCAGTTCTAAAATAATGAGACGATGCAAAGAGCAGGGTTAAATTAGATTTAAAAGCACCTTTACTTTCCTGAATGAGAATATCTAACCTATACCCTTCCTGACAAATCTTTCTGCTAGAACCCCAGGGATTTATTCTCAGTCTTGACAGTCAAGGATTCTTTTAGAAGATATTTAGCAAGTTGCATAGATTTGTCACTGTCACGCTTGGACAACTTTCAGCAAAATGGGCTGTAAGAGGGCAAAATTTTGGTATGCAAAAGGTACTTCAAAATAGGAACTTCTTACAATTATCCTTAAACCCAAATACCTTCTGAGCTGATTTGTTTAAGAAATTCTGCGAAGGAAGATTTTCTCGTATTTTGACTTTATATTTTAAGGGGAAACAAGATTTTGCACTAGGTCCTAAACCCTTTATTAGGCTAAAAGCAAGCATGGACTGAAATGATCATATTAATCATACTGGACTGAATGGTGACTATAAACAGGACTCGTGTTTCTGGCACTCATGCAAATGTTCTGGTTACAGAGTATAGAGAACAGATTTCACTGGTATGGAAAAGCTTCAGTGAAATGCACTACAAGTTGTACTGTGGTTATACATAACTAGCTCAAAGTAGTTACATGTATTAGTTCAAAAAGGAACTAATAACTATTCTGTAGGTGTAGCAGGTATTCCTTTATCATGGCTTAATCTCAGCTGGGCCTGTAGGTGGTAGTGTAACACCAGTAATAACAGCAAGGGAGCATTGTAGTGGAATATGAGGATATTCACTTTTGTCACTGGCCAATACCCAGCTCATGTTACAGAGTAGCCATAAAACCCATGCATTATCAGTCTCCATAAAACCAGCTGGTAGTACCAGTTCAGCTTTTATTGGAAAACTGTCTGGTTTTACAGCATCTGAGTTTGCATTCTTATTGTCCATGACAGCCAGATCATTATTTCCTAGAACAGACTGCACTGAAAACACTCCACTGTAATAAAATAAGAACTTTTTTATGTTCCTTTAGAAAAAAAAATTAAAATGGTCATTTTAGTCTGGTACCTAAACAAACGTTACTTTTATGACAGCAACATTTTAAAAAGTAGCCTTGGGGGAAAACAAATTCTTAGAATGTTTCATGCAGTCTTTTCAGTACATACTTTTGTAGTACTTTAAACATCAAGAGCAGAACAAGAAAATAATTTTGGAGTATTTACCATTAAATGTAATCAGTTCAGAATAAATTTATGCATAAATTGTGCCAAGAAAAATGCACGTGTCTTTTCTATTAAACAATGGGTGATGATGACTGAGCTGATTGCATTGAAATGATGTAATAGTTATCCATGATTCAAAAGAAGTTTCACTTCCTGTGGACAGAGTTCCTGAGTTAGGAAACTCAATTTTCAAAATCACTTCTACAAAGCTTGAAGAAAGTGTACTTTTCTAGTTATTAAGGACAGCACAGGAGATAGACTGAATCTTTATCAAGGCACTGTACTCGGTACATTGTACTTAATATAATGAGATATTTTTCAGTTCTTTGATCATCTCTCAGACTGGATTTTGAAATGAAGGAAAAGATACCTTTTTCTTTTTGTCATAATATTTGCAATGAAGTAGGTTCCTAGCACACTGTTTCATGGGATCCTCTTGACTGGACTGGAATTCACATCACAGGAATTGTGTGAACTTGTTTATACAAGTATAGTTAGTTCACATCATTTGTGAACAAATGAAGAACTTAATCTACAGTTTTCTCAAATGCAAAACATTAACTGCAAAAGTCACTCTATTTGTCTCTGGAAGACAGATTCAAAGCCTTTGGAATGATATATGTTGCTCCTACACTCTCTAAATATCTTAGGTTCTGTGCTTCTGAAGCAAACCAAATATCCAGGAATCACAGTCCTGAAAACCAGATACACTTCTGCACCACATTATATAGGAAAAACTTGTGAGATCAAGATAAATAGCAACATATTCGAAAACAAAAACTCTTGTCTTGAAGACAATAAATAGGAAAGCAGAAGATCAGATGACTTCCACCACTAAAAATATTTAGCTTTCAAACACAAAGTTAAACTGTTACTTCCTTGTCAAAGGCTCGAAACCTTTTCATCACAATTCTGGATTACACTGTTACGTTTTAAAGACAAGATGATGATGGCTACTAGGAAGTTACATGAACAACAGAAACTGGAAGCTCTGAAAAATTTATTACAGCATATTTGATGCACATGGCTGACCTAGGAAAACAATGATGTTGGCAATGTTCTAAAATTAGTACAGGAAGTGGTAAAAACCTATTACTTTTATGATGACTTGCATTCTTCTTCAGTTATACTCTCCCTATTTCTGTTAGTGATTTCTGCTATACCAAGTAATGTAGTAGCCGAAAAAAAAGTAGTTACAAATTGCCTCAAGGCAAGTACAAAAAGATGTACTTAGACATGCACAATTTTTTTTCACTGAGTTCTAATGTTCTTCCATTTGCTACCACACCTTGAGCTCCTGTATTTTTTTACATGGGTCCATAAATCAGTTTTGCACTTCAGAACACTCTCATATATAACGAGAATCATAGTTTTGAACTGTAGGAGTAATTTGCCATAACATCGAAGTAGCAGCAAAAGGGAAGCTACACTCAGCAGCAACAGCAGTGGAAAGCAAAGTTAGTGATACTGCAGAGAGACTTCACCATTTCTCAGAATAGCACTTTGTTGGGTATTTCCCTCACAATCAAAAATTTCCAAAGGAAGAAAGAGAAACTGTTCTCTGCTCTCCTCGGAGGATTAAGTCATCTAAAAAGCAAAGGCTCCAACACTAGAATTCTTCTGACAACTTGCAAATTTCTTCCTTAGTTTGAAAGCAACGAGATATTTTCAGACTTTGTATTACAATCAGAAATGCAACATACTGTGGTAACAGGAATGTGAACAGGGAATTGGGATCTGAAACAACACTAATGTGTGCTAAATTTAAAGATAAGCAGGTCATTCTAAACAAAAGACGAAGGCCTTTGAAAAATCTGACATTTTAATATAAACATATTTATTCCTTATGATTAGGACTGAGGTAAAGAAAATCTAATGGAAGTAATAAATTATTTTATTGTATTATATATAGCAAAAATAAGAATCAATTAGAAGCTTCTAACTAAATTTTGATGAAAAAAGTATATGCTTTTTACAAGCTGGCTGTTCACTTTGTGTGTATAGGAGAGTCCCTTAATTTGTCTGTTTTGGTGCTACTTCCATGGTCTTAGAAAAGAACTTTTCCCTCCAAGACAAACTGACCAGTCAAATGAATCTGGGTTTCACACATCCCAGGGTATTGCTTCAGTTACTGAATCAATACATGCACATTCCTACTTTTCCCCCCCTCCTTTATATCTTCTATTTTAGGGCTTCAGAGGGGAAAAATATTAATTTTCAAATAAATTTAAAAGGTTTTGAATTCTTTATTGGTGCAATTGAAACATTTTGAAAGTAGGAAATGGTCAGCACTAGTAAATAAATTGAGGCCTATTCATGAAATCCTCTTAAGCTAAATTTCCTCTAAGAGCATGGTGTGAGGAATGCAGCTGTTGTCCCTCCTTTCCTTCATATCTTGTTTCTGAAGTGTGGAAAATAAATTTCTAACACCCCCCCGCCCCCCAAATTTCTTATGCACAGCTATGCAAAGATCACAATTTAAAATACTGCTTATGATTCCCTTCATTATAGAAGTTGCCATAGTCACTTTTTTCCCTCATAGAAATAGTTATATCCTAAGTTATTTATTCCCTTTAGTAAACGGTTCTTCTGCTAGGCAATTCAGGTTATTGCTCACAAGGGCCATGAAGTTATGGATACACTAAAGTGCAGTAGGAATGAAATATCTATCACTTTAGAGCTTCTGATGTGTCCAAAAATCTTGGAAAATTTAATAGGCTGTGATATATTTTGCCACTGCAAGTGACTTTCACAACTCGCCGTGGAACAAATTATTTAACTATTGCCAATCTATTCTTAGGTATCAAAGGCATTAATTAAAATGCACTTTCTTGGTGTTTGTAATGCTTTCCTGCCATCCTCTCATAAGTAGAAATGCATGGATAAGAAATCCCTCTTCAGTGTGAACTTCAGGAAGCAGGGTGAGAACTATTTTGACAAGCTCTAAAAGTAGCCCTGAAAAGATGTCACAGAAGCATTACTTAAGCATTAAGGTGGTACCTCTGTGTGTCTGAAGACATAAGCTAGGCTGTGGAACTATAAAATTGTTATTATCAACTACTGTTTTATTTTCCTCGTGCTTCTGTTTACAGCTTTCCTTTTCTTCATCAAATTTTAATTTAAACTGAAATCCTACCCTCTGTTAAGAGGATACAGCTTGCTCCAAAACCAATGTTCTTAGCAGTTTTAAATTTGGTATGGAAAAAAACAACCCCAAAAGATCTCTCCCATGCACATACAATAAAACGTGCAAACCGCTCTGTAACATAATACATAAACTTTATTTCCTACCTGTCTAACTGCATTGCAACATGATATACTTTACATTAGCTATTATTTCTGCAAATTCTCATTTTCTCTGTCAAATGATGCATGAAAGCTAGAATCACTACAGCTTAATGGAATAAGCCTCTTATCAGTGCTATATGTCAAAGGCATCCCTCTCTGAACACCTAAGGACAGAGGGATCATAAGTCCTAAAACAATTTTGCTTGAATTCACAGCAGGTCACTGGGTTTGAAGTTTGCTGCTGCTGTTTATTTTTCCCTTGCTGTGGGACAATGGTCAGTGTTATGCTGTTATTTGTTCTTTACAGGCTTAAGTGTACTGGAGGTCAGCAGGGGGTTACAGATAAGAAGTGATGTCAACAGGGAACTCTTGGTCTCAAAGAACCACTCTATTTGTCTCTATTACATGAGTTTGGAAAAGAAAAAAGCAGCATATTTTAAATAATTTATATAATAGTATCAATAATTGGTGTAACAACAATAGTATGAATAATACAATTATGAATAATTGATATGGCATCAAAAAAGGCATTGAAAACAGTTTTATAAATCCAAGGCTGTAATCACATAGACTATGCCCAAAAACCAGCAACACAGGTTTGGTGCAAGCAACAAGGAATGATGAGGCAGGAGAGGGAGAGAAAGAGAATTCAAGTCCATGACTACCTTGACCTTGGCAGATTTCCTCTGCATCTCTTCTGAGCCTGTGATGACAGTACTTTGTAGATGTGAGGCAGACAGCATGATTCAAGTGCCATTCTGGAAAACAAGAGGCAAACAGCTAGATGAATAGTTGTGTCCTTGCTTAATGAAAATCAAATAAAAAATATTACCAAGTTTGGGAGGAGGGCAGGGGGAAGTCCAGGGCTGTGTAAAAGGTTTCGAACAGCACGGTAAGAATTAATTCAGAATAATTTTAATATATGTCCTCTTTTTGCACATTTTTGAAAGCCAAACTTCAGCTTTCATTTTCTTTAATCGTATCCTGCTTATGATGTTATGGGAGAAAGTGAGTCTGACTGAAAGTGTTCAGGTGGCTGCCTGCTCTTACTTCCTTTTGCAAAGTCTCATTTTCATTATAAAGCTGCATCTTAGCTAGATCTTCTATCTTTATGGAGATTCAGCTTATACAAACTCTGCTTCATCTTAATTGCAGCCTCTTTTGGATTCAGTCAAGTAGTATTTGATTATTTTTTCATGGGAAGATGATTATTATATCGACTTTCATATTCTTCATACTTTATATGGTGTGTCCCTTGTCTTGAGAAAATGGCTCTGCCCATAACATAGTTTATGCTCCAGAACTTTTTACTTCAATCTAATTTTTTTTTGTCATTTCCTGGTCTTTCTCTGGCATTGCATTTATCTGGAATGATTTTGTCTATCTTAACAGATTCCAACAGCTTTGAGATAAATCAAAGAAAGAGTTATTTCGGTGAAACTTGACAAAGGGTGGGAGCTGCTAAAAATCTTTTGCATTTTTTCAGAAGCTGGACAAACAGATTTCAAAAAGTTTCTGCTGTTGCAGCAGAATAGTCATGTAACTGGGCTTATGAGTATTCAGCTCACAGGTGAAGCAGCATGAGCAAGAGTGGGACACAGATGAAAAAGTGCTGACAGAGGTGTACCAACTTCCTGTGTATGAAGGGACAGTACAGCTGGAGGTATAGAAGTCATATTAATTATTTTTTTTTCTTTGTGAGGCCATGAAGGTTTTATTCTGCTAACCCTTTATTCTCAGTTCAAAGAACATTTGACAAGGGCTGACTCAGTGAACCAATCTTTTTAGTGTGATTTATGGAACCGAGTCATGACTCTTTAAACCTGGTGATATAAATCATATCTTCAAAGTATCATGAATTACTGAATTTTATATTATTTTCCAGTTTTAAAAGTTCTGAAGCAGAGAGCAAAGCCACAACTATATGATGTATGCTATGAATTACACAACATAAAATCCACACTTTATTCTGTAGTTTATAAGGGACTTTGGACCCTATGTAAAGAGGATCTGTAAACTGAAGGTTCAAGAATAGTGCAACCAGATTAATAAAAAAGGCTGAGAGTGATCATAGATATTAGTAATAAATACTAAAATATTTTCACCATGTTTAATGATCATACTTTTTCTATTTAAAACATTTCTGAACCTTGCTGTTGTATTGAAAATAATGAGTTATTTCCTCTCCTATACTCATCTACTAATGCAAAGAAAAGGCTGACAATCAACTCTCCTTTCAAAAGCCAGGTTCTCTCTACAGGACCTGCTTGCTTTCCAAGTGAAGTTGCCTTACCAGTTAAAGGATAATAAGTGATAATGCTGCAATGAGTAAAAGAATGAGTGTGCTTAGCAGAAACCATGGAAGACTGTTCAAAAATACCACTATGTCCACTG
Organism: Ptilonorhynchus violaceus; assembly: GCA_013397565.1. NCBI lineage: Eukaryota > Metazoa > Chordata > Aves > Passeriformes > Ptilonorhynchidae > Ptilonorhynchus > Ptilonorhynchus violaceus. The sequence goes on from VZRJ01011659.1 coordinate 3,014,262, forward strand.
CATTAAACAAGGAAAAAACCCATATTATATTTGGGGAAAGGTGCAAAACTGCTGCATCCTTATCATATCTCAGCAAAATCCATCATGCCTGTCTCACTATCTCATTACAATGACAGCATAGCAGAGAGAGCATAGCTCAGGTACTTGGCCCAGTTGTTCAAAGCCAGTACTGACTGCCCACATGCCATTTGTGCAACTCGATGGGTAAGGGATTTTACACTGATGACAATGGGATCAGAACCCCACTTCCTAAAAAAAAAAAAAAAATTCAAAGTGATGAAAGCCATAAAATGCAACTTAAGGGGCACCAAATTGCAGCCACAAACCTGTTGAATTAGCAAGGTGTGAAGAAAATGAAGCCCGTTTCCTGGAGGATATTTAGTTACCTTTCACTGTCAACAGATAACTGTTTTATTTTTTCATGTGTCTTTTCACTAACCACACACCCAGCTCTGCTTCTCAATGCAAGTTATCAATTTTAGCTGGCAAATAGAACAATAAACATGTTTTAATAAGAGAAAGTGCATCCTAGTTTTGATATCAGTTTTAGAAAGAAGAGTAAATCTCTGCCATGTTTCTCTCCACTGACAATAAGAGGAGTCAAGAGAACAAGTCTGGACGTAAACAAAGGTATCCATGATGTTTTTTGAAATGGATCCCATGCCTTCCTAGGCCTGTCTTCACTGATCACTTACTCGTGCTCCTTTCCCTTGTTATGGTCAGCATTCTTTTCCATTGTGAACACATAATTAACACCTATTAGTTATGCTTATTATTTGCACTGTAGCAGTTACAGTACAAATATGTACTGCAGTTATATATAAAGAGATAAATGCTCTAAAATGTCAAAATATATTTTCCACTTTTTATTTAATGTCAAATAACACTTTAATTACATATAGCAATACACAGAAATAAAAAAGAATGTCTACAGAGATGTTAATTTGCATTAATATAACTGAAGTATTAGTTACATTGCTGTGTGTAAGGCACAGGCTTAATTTTAACTGCAAATAGATAAGTTATGAGGGGTTTTCGTTTTGTTTCATTTATCAATATGATAATCTGTGGGGGAAGGAGGAGAGCAGAAGGAATGTGTATGTACATTTTGCATAATAAATACATGTGATCAGAAAAATTCTTTGGAATTCAAGTAACAAACCAGTCAGCAAAAACCTTACAGGAGGATAAGCCTATGGACTGAAATTTTTCTAGTTATTATTGTGAAGTTACTTGAATTGTAGGTGACAAAAGAATACCAAATGTATCACAACTCCTTGTGTTTTTAGCTATAACTATGACATTCACCCCCTGATTAACTGTCTCTCATTTTGTTAGAGCTGGGCCACTGTCACAATTCCCCAGCCCACCAGAAGTCCCCATGCCAACTGCACTCCAGATGCTCTGACAAGCCTAATCCTGGTTTGAGTACCATCTCTACCAGTTGAATCATCCATACTTCTCCATCCCTACTATCAGCTATATTTTTGCCCCTTTCCGCTTTTTTTCCGCTGTCTTCTAATTTCTAATCAGCTTCTGCCTCTGGTAAAGGCCACTAGGAAGTCTTTATTCTCAATCAGATTACAAATCTCTTTCCACAATTCCAATTAGATGCCCCAGAATTGTGTCTCCTCCTGCCTGCCTTGAAACGCACCTAAGGGAAAGTACGTACCTGCTCTCACAGCGGGGCTGCTGGATTTCACTTGTAACTCCAATAGAAAAACATGAAAATCCATAGTTTGAAGGAGATGTAAATCTTTCTTGTCAGGAGTTTCCCCTCAGCTGTGTCCAGGTCTCTGCCTGGTTCTAACCAAAACTTTTATCCTCCTGCCTTGCTCCAGGCATGCAGACAGTGAATCTCTCTAGAATCCAGAAATAAGGAACACAGGTGTAACAACTGCTGCTCCTTTCCCTCACTCGCTGCAGTAATTAAACACTGATTATAAAATTTAAAAAGAAAAATAGAGATTTTCTCTCTCCCTCTGTTTTCAGTAGGTATTTATCAGGAGTTAGAGGACGGGGAATCCCGATTAGGATTCCTCCTTTAGAGGACAGAAAGCATTAGTGTAAATTAACCAAGTTGAAGTTGGAAAAACAGTTCCAGGATAGTCACCTGAGCTGATACCAGTCTTGCTGTAAATCAATAGAAACAAACAATATATAAATAAAACTGAAGACAGGGGATTTCCGTTGCTTTATACTGGTGGATTTGGTCTCAAGTGCCCAGTGCCTCACTGGTAATCACAGCATGTTATCACTTCATGCCTGTGCATAGAGCTTAGTAGGCAGGAGAATTTTGTTTCACCTCACAGAAACATAAATTGGCATTTCAGAGGGAGGGTCAATGGGAATTCAGGCCTGAAGGAGCAGCAGGGTGAGACAGCACTGAGAGGAACAGATGACAGCAGGCAGCAAGAGAAAGCAGCTTGCTGCAGTCAGGCATGTTGCTTACGCTTGCTCCTCTGCTGCCCCTTTTTTATCATCTCATATACTGCCTTCTGCTATCTTTATTATTTATATCTGTCACTGGGACTAGCATTCTTTTCCCCCCAAATAATCTCTGCATTATCTGAATATGAGAAAGATCTACTTTTCCTCCTAATGAGTTACCTGAGTGTAGATCGCCCCTGGTTGGGATTAGAAAGTGGAATGTGCTGTTAGTTCTGACAAGAGAGAGCTTTCTGTGGTCACTGAAAATGGCACAATCACTCCAAATAAAGTATGATATGACTTAATTTTTATTCGTAAGTGTAGTAACATGAATGTCTGGCAAGCCAGGACAATAATTAATAATATCTGTAAACAACATTATTTGTTTTGATTACATTCATAACTCTGAACAACCACTGATGGAATTGCCAAAGTAAACAGGTTTTTTTTAACTCTTCTTCCATGTTCATATAGCCCTGATTTCTTCAGCTGCTGACATTTTATAAATGTCATAGTTTATGAGGAAATAATAAAACCCCAGATAACACCACACAACACCATGACCTTTAGCTGAGGGATTGCTCAAGTTCTTTAGTAAGCTCAGTAAAGAAATTCGGAGGTGAAAATTCAGGTTCTAGGAAGTAATTGAAGACTTCAAAGGTCACAGATCTTCTGTCTGTGAATCAGACCCAGAAATACCTTTTTTTTTTAACCTGATGCTTGGGATTTGATTTTGCAAATGACCTACTTTATCAACAAAGTATAAACAGCTTTAACTAAAAATTTGGAATTTTTCATTATTATTTGGAACTGAATTTGTTTACAGTAACCAGTCTAGTCAAACCTAAAGGCATTCCCACTATTAGTGTCTTTTCCTAGGAAGTAGATTTTGTAACTATTTCCACAACATTATTTCTGGTAGATCCTCTTACCAGGTACACATTGGCATTTAATGAGCCATTCCAAAATACAATTAGAGAAAAATGGATTTTGCCGATATTTGAAAACGATTATTAATAGAGTCTCGTTTCTGTTTTTTCCTTTACTGTTTCGTGAGTTCTTTGCTCAGAGTTCAGAGTTAGACACAAGAGACACTGAGAATTTCTTCTAATTGGATTGTTTTTTAATTTCTTATCTATAGCATAGCAGACCAAAGGAGCTTAAAGTTGGTAAGGTGGAAAATGGCCTCAAACCGTGAGTTCCAAGGTTATTTAAAGCCTAATTTATCCAATTATAGACTGCCAACTAACATGCTTTTACTTATAATCCAGTGACTATTCATTTAGTGTCCGCCATGTGGGCTTTCTGAACCAGTGGTCAAACTATCCAGATTGGTGAAGAAGAAGGAAGAAAGAAGAAGCAAAACCCACACCCAAAATTCTCCATCTTGACACTAGTACATTGTTAATAACTCATAACCCCAAATTTCTACATCTCTACATATTTCATCCGGTGATATAACAAGTTGCTTTTTAATTATACAGCAGTAACCTTCGTGTTATCACCAGATAAAGGGAGTCTTTCCCAAGGCCTCAGATCAAATACTGTGTGCTTTTGAAACTCATCACCTATCAATACTGGAAGGTTATAATTATTTAATCTCAGGGTCCCGACAGATTATCAGAATTGTTTTGAAGACATCTGAGTTCTATCATAACTTCAATAGGTGTTTTGACATTTGAAGGTGTCAGCATAACTTAGCTGTCATAAAATTTGAGAAAGAATACTCCTCTGGAAAAAATATCTGTTGCTCTTCCTATGGGCCTATGCACATGTATCCCAGCAGAATTACAGGGATTTCTATTCCCCAGGCCTCAAGAATCGAGGAAAGTGTACTAGTGTATATTGCCTGGAAAATGGAACTGCACACAGAATGGCAAGGTATTTAGACTTTCCAGCAGGACAGACCAAACCACATCTCACTGCTCAAAGAGTTCCATCTGAAGCTGCATGAAATGTGAAGCTACAATAATCAGAAGCAGTAGAACTAAAAACCAGCTAAACAATCAATACTTAGCCAACAAATCACTCTGTGCAGAAAAACGAGAAAGAAAAATCAGCATATTTAAATATGTAGGTACTTGATAAAGTGAATTTATCAAGTCAATGCAGTGCAGACTTATAATAACTGCAGTGATAGTATGACAAAGGCAAGAATAGTCACTGTTTTTCTGTGTGCTGCATTTGAAATAAAAGCAGGAAGAAGCAGACATCCTCTGGGAAGTTGTGGGAATGGAAGCTTTTTTATAGGTAGCACAAGAGACATAGTACAACTTCTTCCAAAATTAAGCATTACTAATCCCAGAAAAGGCAGAGAAGATATCCAATGTAAGTGAAACATATTTGTTGCAACAACATAAAATTTCATAGAGATTGGTGACATTAGAAACAGGACAGTTTTAGTTGTTTGTTCAAATGGTCTTAAACCCACAACTTATGCTTTAATAGTCCTGGGAAGAGAAACCTTAAATTTTATCTTTGGGGTAGAATAAGAAGTCTGAAATATACTCAGAAGTTATCTTGGACAATCACTTCAGCATGAGCTTGTATGAGAGTTGTCTATTTTAAGTCATTGAGTTTCTGAATACACATATAAAAAGAGATGTTTTCTTGCCTGGATGCACAGCTCCCTCATACTCCAATCATGACTTCCAATAGATTAATTCCAAAATGTCAGGAAAAAAAAGCAGCAATGCAGAATATAGAACAAGAAAGTAATTCACACTTGCCTTAGTCTAAGGTTTAAGTGACTCAACTCAGCTCCTAAAACATCTTGACCACGATTCAAAAAATCCCAACAATTGACAAGTGAAAAGAAGTTATTTGATTAAAGTCTGAAGTCAGCACTTTGTTGCAAACTCTGCCATCTGTTCCATTACTGTCATGCAAGGAACACAGCAGCTTCCTGCTGGAATGGTATGAATAGTGATACTCCTGACACATATACTTACGAGTACTGTTAAAATAATAATTTTGTAATAGAAAAGGAAGCATTTAAGCAATTTGACATTCATACTCCAAAAAGCTATAAATGTTACTGGTAGTGTGAGCACTGGGGCTCTCTGAACTCTCAAAGTGGTGCTGCATTTAGCTAAGACCTCGGAAGTCAGTTCTAAAAGAAATATAAAAAAGTTCAGAAGTATTTCTAGCACATGGAGAAACATCTCAGTAGTAGGTCACTTAGTAATTCCATGTAGAAATTTTAGTGTTTTGGTGAATTAATACATCCTGTAAATATTGCAAAAAAACCAACTGCTGCCTCACTATAACTGTCTCTGAATTATAGTAATACCATTTTGTAACACCATTTATTACAAAATATCACAGAACCATCAAACTTGTCAGCTTCTTGTGTCATTTACTATAATCTCCTTATGCCTGAATTGTAGGAAGACGTTTCCATAAAATTTCTAACTGTGTTAAAAATTCCTCTTCCAAGTCCTTCTCCATTCACATTTTATGAGTGTCAATTTGTTGCAGCTCACGCTTTCAAATTTATTAAGTCTGGTTGGCTTTTTTTGTCAGAAGCCCCAGTTTGTGCTCAGAGGGTTTTGCATGTCATTGCTGGTAGAACCTCAGGAAAATGATATATCACTATGTCTGAGTCCTCCACTACCTACATATATAATGTATTTTAGAATAAAAGATTAATCAGAAATAGCTAAAAGTCAGAGTAGATGAAATCATAGATTTGCCTGTTAACAATGGGAACTCTTGCACTCACATAGAATAATTTTAAGGAAAAACCTATTCTATATCCCAATTTAACGATCTCTTCCTTAAATCTTGAAAAAGAAATTTGCTATTCCAGTTACCTACTTTTAGATGTAAAATCCACAGAAATTTATGATTATGGTTGTACAACAAACAGCATTACTACTGATAAATAATAAAGGCTTTGTCAATGTAAAAAATGTATCTTTTAAAACTTAATATGCAATGATTATGAAAGACAACATGAGATTTATCTCTACAGATTTTGCAGTGTGACTCATTCATAACCTTTACTACTCTTCAACAAAAATCTGCTAAAAATTAATCTGTCATAGAAAGGAGTATTTTAAATACACTTTGCACATCTGACACCAATTTATAAATTAATTTTTTCTAGAGTTGTATTTTGCACTTATATTGCACATCTTAAAAAAAATAAATTTGAGATGACCTCATAGACACTGCTGACGTCAAGATCATGTAAAAATTGTGACTGAATACAGTAACTGTGGCTACTGGAAAGAAGTAAGACATCAGATTTCCTATGTAGAGCAGCATGTGGAAAGTACTAATTAGAAGTTATTAGGAACCTAATACAAGGGTCATTCAGGAAAGGTCAGGTGAAACTATTTCAAAGAGGAAATTGAAGGAATATGAATGCCTCTCTCCTTCCCTCTTCCATCCTTAAGCACTCATTACAAGACTTGATTAAGCAAAGTGTTTGAAATCCTCCAACTTGGAGTTCACTTTGTCTGTGCAGCAGCTGGTTAAAGATTGTTCCACAGTAGATTGAGCCATCTAATGAGATAGTCTGATAAAGATTTCATGCAGTAGAGTTTGTGTTCTTCAAAAATCCCTAGAGACTGAATTTTCCTCTGTGAGAGGATTTTTTCTTTTGTGACGAGAGAAAATGATGAATTCCTATACAAAACCATTCATCCCTAAAAGAAATTAGCTTTGTAAGGTGCAGGGATCAGGAAAGTGAAATTCTCTTTTCAAGATTCACTAGTAAGAGAAACTGTTCAAGGTATTTCATTATTGCTTTGTCAAAAATGAGGGGGAAAATATACCTTATTCTCATTCTTGAGGAAATCTTGCAAAGATTTGCTGCAACAGCAAAGCAAAGCTCTGAAGCAGGATCAGGGAGGTCTGAATTTTTCCGACGAGCCATTGAGAGGTCTTAAGGTGGGGAGATGGAGGTTTGATAACACAGTTCCTGTTAGGGCTCCTGATTCTGTTTCAGGAGGCTGATGTCAGTGGAAATCTCTGCTTATCTCCTCACTGATCCATTCAATCCTTCCCTGGTTCACTGATCATCTTTGAGGGTAACTTCAAAAAGTTACTGTGGTTTGTAAGAGTTAATGGGTTTGGTTCCCCAGTGCATTAGAGGTTTGGGGTTTTTTTAATTGCAAACAAGGCAGAAGCCAGCTGCTATGAGATCCAGTAGTGGGAATACCCCCCACAAGTAACTTCAGTAACACTTTTGGCAGTAATTTCTACTGTGGCTGTAAGAAACACAACCAGGGAAGAAAGGATGCACTTTGGACTTCTTCCTCAAGAAATCCTTTTTAAAAAAGGATCTTGTATGGCCTGCTACAGGACTATAAAATAGGCTTCAGTCTGCTTGGCTGACAGGGATGCCTGGTTCCCATTCACCAAGTCTGTGGAAAAGTGATCACTTCATAAACTCCACGTTCTTGATGGCTGTCGGTCACAAGTCTTACACATTAAAGCCTCCCCAGAGCTGATGCTGCCTTTCCTCTCCAAATCTGCTCTGCTCTTGCGCCAAACCTGAGATTTAAATCAACTCCTCCAATGTCATGGTGCAGATGTAGTTAAGTTACTTCTCTTAGGAATTATTAATTTCTGCACAAGATATGTAAATATTTGGAAAGAAAGAGTAATGCTGGGAAGGGAAATGTGTGCTGCTGGTGCAAGGGAATGTTTTTAATCCATTATTTTTTTCTACAGTAAACAAACCAAAACAGTTCAGATTGGCTTTCACTTGGTAACCCTACTTGTTCAGGTGTAAAATTGAAGGAAACTAAAAAAACCAACCACTTAAACTAACTGCTCAAATTAAAGTTTCTCTTTGTAATATTCTAAACTATTCAAACCACTTCCCCCATTATAAAAATATCGTAAATAACTCTCTGAGATTTAAAGCTTTATTTTTAAAAAATTAAAGTTTGAAAACACGTAAAAAATTTTTTGCATTTCTTCCCATTTTCCTCCAACTAGGACAATAATACCTGTGGGTTCAGCTCTATAAACTCATCAATACAAATCTATGGAAAAAAGGTATTTAAGGAGCAGACCTGCCCCTGGTGCATAACTTCATTCTCAGCTTACTCATAATTTATGAAGAAAACAGCTTTCACTGTCTCACAAATGCAGCAGCCCACTTCAGCACACAGCATTTTATTTGAACCAGTGAGATTACTCAGTCTCAAACGCAACACTGAAACAGCCACTTCTGCAAAACATTTGTAACAATTATTTTTTGAATGACATTCAGAGATAAACCAAAAAATATTAAAGTTCCAAATCAATATGAAGATTTTGAAAAGCCTCAGACTTTAGTTAAGTTTTCAATTGCTGGCAGCAGAAAACACTTCTCTTTCCTGGAGAGGTAACTGTCTTTCTCACGATTACCTTAAGAGCTGTATCCCATCTTCCTCTCCAAATGCTGTGCATATTTTGAGATTTTTCCTCAGGCTTAATTTTAAAATATAGAGCTGATGCAGAACAAGAATTCCACTTGACTAAGATTTTGAGATTTCAAAATATGGTTTTGCTCTAATTCTAAACAAAAACATTACAAACTCCATAAAGGAAATACATTTATCTGAAGACAACTTGTTTTGCTCTAAGCAGATGATTTTTTCACTTTATACTTGACTTATATATTCACTTATATATATATATGCATATATATGACTTATATTTCACTTAGATATAAGACAAAAAAATTATAATCTTATACAACTATATATATATGTGTACATATATATATATATATATAAAAAAATATATAGGAAATATATGACTGGTATTTTAACACAAAAAAAACCCCAACCCAGAAGCTGTTCTTGTCATGGTGTGGTTGGTGCAGCGAAGGGAATTGGCCAGTTCAGGTTGTGCTGTGCAGACATGGCCACACCAACTGCGCAGTTGTGACTTGCCAGATTGGGATGATTCCCAGATTTCCTATGAAAAACCTGGGTGTACCCTTAAAAAGCAACCCATGATCTGTTGGCTAAACTCTAACTGAATTCAGATATTCTGCAAGAATTCCCAGATCTGGGATCTCTGGAGCAGCTTTAACTTGGAACTAGTCGTAGAACCAGCCTGACAAGCTTAATGTGAACAAAGCTACTGTTGGTTCTTTCAAATGATTCTTAGATATTTTGAAGGTATCACTGTGTGAACTCTAAAGCAGACAGAGTGCTACAAGAAAAATGTTTGTCTATTCCACACAGTGCTGTTATTATATTGATTTTTTCCCAATTTCCTCTGTTCCAGAAATCACTTAAATTCCTTCAAGTTTCAAACATCACACTCCAGACTCTTCTGAGTGACAAGTCCTTCTCCCTGCACAATGTTCCCTGTTTGACTTAATACAAAAGTATAACCAGAACAAAGATATTGATGGGGGGGAATGGCCTTTCAATAAAATACTTAATGCATTTAAAGAGTTTTTAATAGTTTGTTTAGTGGAACTTATCAATAACTATAAAGTAGATATTCTAAACATATCTATAGTTACCTTTTCAAAAAACATCTTGGATTCTTTGACTATTATTCTGGGAGCATCAGGCACTTATGTACATACACTTATATTTACTGTGCTCCATCACCATTACATTTAGGTATGCTACACCTTTTTATTTATCTCTAAACCTTGAGCAAACTCAGTAAGTCCAGAATAAAGGACTGTATGAAATAGAGCTTGGCTCTGTACAAAAGCACCACCTCAAGCCCTTATCCAACAATAGAGGGAAATAAAATGCATGTTCTGTGAAATAACACACTCAGCTGTTTGCCTTAGAATTATACATGAGAAGGAAATGATAAAAAGTAACAAACTGGGAGTAAAACAACAACAAAACTTTTTTTTGGATGATGATTAAGCATCCTCCTTCTTCCAGGAACTGCTCACTAACTGTATGCAACCTGCACTTGGGAATATTCAAAATATCACAGTTCTCTCAGTGCCATACAGCAAATCTTACATATTGCAGCAGTAATCTAAGTGTCCTCCTTCAGGTCTATCTATAGCTGGTCATGCATGGATTGCCAACCTGAAATCCAGCTTAATTATTTCATTGCTTTGTTTTTTCTTAAGCCATTGGAACTTTGCTAGTATCAGTTGTTCTGCCTCTCAGAGCAAAATCTTTACACCAAGAGAGGGTAAGACCCATCACTGAAGCATTAAATACTTGGAGATTCTACCATAAATCAGGAAAGGCTTTCCTTCCTTCCTTCCTTCACTACCCTTCACATAAAGTAAAGATTTATAATGTGCCACTACAGAGAGTCTGAACCGCCAGTCTATAAAGGTACAGCTCCCTACAGGAGCTTTTTAATGTTTACCTCTTTATCCACAACAACCTAGAGATAGAGGCTGCTACGTTTCCACGTACAGGTACCCGACAGAAAGATGAACATTTTAGTCCCAGGGTCACATTCTCTACTTTCACTGTTCTTCCAAGACAATTTTTTTTTCATTAAAATCACTATTTCTACCTAGTGCACTTCCATCTGTCCATACAGTTTTCTTCACATGCCTGCCTACTCCTTCTCCAGAAATACAAGCTGCTCTTTCATTTGGCTGCTGTATTGCACTTTGGCAAAGTTCTCCATTCTGCTTGAAATGTCTTGGATTTTTGCAAAGTGCTCTATTATGCCATGAAGACAAGTCTTGCTACCATATTACTGTCCCAAAGTGAATGACTAGGACTCTTTGAAAAAGGTCTCTCTCTGTGGCATCCTCATGTCTGTCACAAAATAGCAGCCTTTTGCTGAGTAGAAGATACAACCAACTGTACTAGGACTGATTTGTTCCACAAGATGTCACAATGTGACAAATTCTGTCAAAGGGAAGATAATTTTCAGTTATCAAGGTAACACCTGTAATCTAAACAGTGATTAGTCACTCCAAAGAGAATGGCTCATCAGTCACATCCTTGGAGGTAGAAGTAAATTCAGAATGAATGATATTTCATTCTTTTAGTAAGTCCAGTTTTTCACTGCATGGGAGGAGAATGGGAGGAAGGACAACGAGTGCACTCCATGACCATTCACCTGAATTATGGGAGGCACTCAGTGCTTCCAAACCCCAAGAATCTTATTTCCCCATAGAAAACAAGGCAAGTGTTCTATTAGTTCAGGAATTATAATTCTGTCATTAATGTTTTTATCTACAGAGTTTAGGCTGCTTTATTTTATTACACATAAACCAACATATCACAGGTTTGACAATGCTTGTATTGAGCAGACAGACATACATCTTCTTTTAGACAGATTAATGAGAGTTTTTATGAAGGAAAGAGCTCATTTAGGAATTATGTCTGAGACTGCATTGCAAAGTCTTGTCTGTACAAGTACATTAAAGGTGATAAAATATTTAGAACTACTTTAATGAATCTATTCTTATCTCTAAAAGAAAAGGAAAGGGGGGCAATTCATGCAGTTAGTGCTTAATGAAAAAGGTTTATGTGCTGATGTGTACTGTTTTGTTAACCTTCTTCTAGTTAATTCATTATCCGTTACTGAAAAGGCATCTCACAAGATACAGTAAGAGATGTTCTCCCGTAAGCCAGGCCCAGTAATTAACAGAGCAAGCTGCCCTGGGTTGATACCACCACCAATATAAGCCATGCTTCTCTGCGTCATCCACTATATACTCAGGACCTTATAGGTGCAGCCATTTGTCAACCTTTCTTTAAAGTGGGAAAACCACAGATAAAGTAGAGCAAACACTGTACAAAAACTGCAGATAAAATACAGGGCACATTGACTTAAGTAAAAGGGTTTTTTCATTAGCTCTGTAAAAAAGTGAGATTTTTTTTTTCATTAGCTTCAGTAGCAGTGCTTTTATTCTAAAGCAGATTTTACTGGAACAACTTCAGCCAAATTCACCCCTATTTTAGCTGAGAAAGACTGGCAAAAAAGAGGTCCTTTTCCTCTCATTTGGTTCATTCTTTTCCAACAATGTGTTTTCTGGTCTTTAAAAGTCCTACTTTTTTAAATTTACACAATATTTATTCCCTATTTTTATTCATTTTCACTAATGAAGCATGGTACACTGGATTTTCTATCCAAATATTGCTGGATTTTCTTCTATGGAAAGAACTGCTGGACTCTTTTCTGTGTGACCGAAATGTCTTAATGGTAATGAAAAACATATTTTTTCACATTAGAGTGAAGCATGCTGTATCATTAAAGCAAGGGACTGAGAGTTAAATGATCAGGGTCATCGAGCAGCTGTGGGCAAACCATTTAGAACAGCCTTCCCCAACTCATTAAATCAGACAGCCAATTTAGATTTCACATATTCAACATCCATGAAAATCAGGTCAGTCATCTGAAGTGTCCATATCCCGGCGTATCACACATGCTTTATGAGATAAGTGTTAATCTCTGTGACAGTTCTTCTCCCTATCTAAGATTAAAAATGTTTTGGTTCTTTCACAAAGGTACATAATATGGGTTAACTAATTAATTTAATGTACGACTATTAGTAAGTAATTAAACCTCTTAAAGATCCACAGATGAAAGCTGCTAATGAAACTCTCTCGTTAAGAAGCTGGTGCTAAGAAATGTGCAGTTGATGGTAGCAATAGCAAGTAGCCCTAATGAGGTCACAACATACACCCCTCACTTCTCGTTGGGTCCAATAATCCATCCGGATTGGAAAAATAATGGTAACAGGTATTTCTTCTTTCATGATTATAAGCAAAGAGGCTGAAAAGAGACTGCTGATCCTGTTGCTGCAGATTCTGACACTGGATGGCTGGCAACTGCATTTCTGTGTGAAAGAAGGCATTAAAGGTTTAGAAAGATTAGAGAAGGAACTGATTTAGAGTGTAACATTATCCTCTGACCTACCAGAGATAATGAGTAACGTGCTCTGAGATTAGAGAGCATGTCCAGGCAGGATGTGGAAAGGTTATGTCTGAGTGATGCAGCATTATTAATTGCTGACTATTCGAGGCAGATTCCAACAGAAAGACACTTCCTGTATCTTTTATACTCTTTGTCTCCCACGTCAGACAAATGTGCAGTTATACAGAAAAAAACCTCTATTTTCTACCACTTTGTTGAAGAGTCTTGGGGCTTAAGCTAATTAGTGACTTTAAAAAAAAAAAACCCAAACTAAAACTAGCTGCTGTCATAAAAAGTCTGGGTCTTGCAAGTTTGAAATTCAGAATTTAATACTCTAAGTGCCTCTTTTGCTTGCAGTACTCCTCATTTAGCAAGCAGAGACCTCATCTATGCCCTACAGATCAATTTGGCCTCAAGCAGGCTGTGCTCATGAGTTATCAGGGTAATCGTGTCTAATTATTTTACAAGGCCCTACAAAACTGAAGAATATCCAGGATAAATCACATCAAAGATGATGACCTTGACCAGAACTTTAAAATTACATCTCTTACTGGAAAGCGTTTGATGCACAGGCCAGAGGAGACTCCAGTTCCCTTTTTTTTATTTTCCAGTTGAACTGTCTCTGCTGACCCAAGACAGCAGAGAAGCCATTCCTCACTTCTGTAATCAAACTAGAACTTGAAAAAATTTTAGGCTTCAAAAACGAATGCAAAAGTTGCAGCAGCTACTTTTTAGCTTAGAAATACTTTTATTTCTAAGTATTCAGTATTATTAATACTGAATACTAACCAGTGCCTACTTTTGCAAGACACTAAAAGCTATCTCTCCTCCCTATTTCCTATTACAGCACATACTCGCAAAAGCAGCATTTTAGAAATCAAAACTTTTTGTGAACTCCTTCTTTTCACTTTGAAAAAAACCTTAAAACTTTCTGTCAAACTAACCCATTAGTATAAAAACATCCTCCATATCTAAGAGCTGTGTGATATATTTAGCCCATCATGAGGGCACAGTGTTAATTGTTTACAGCAGTGGAGATGATTTTGCTGTTTACTTTGCTGATCACCACTTCCACAGACAATTCACAATGACTATTGCATTATGTAAAACTGTGTTCAATAGAGCCTTTTTTTACAATTTTTTTTCTAATGTACATTGGAGTTAGTTAATGTGAAATCTGTAAAATAATGTCACATCTGTAGTTATGTTTCCATCTAATTAATTCAAATATCCTATATAATTAGAAAATATAGAAGTGAAAGAATATTATTCTTCCTGATTGAGGTAGGTCAGCTGTGTCCCAGCTGAGCCAGCTTAACTCTTCTGAGATGTAAATAATGTTTAAGGAGACTGTCTTGAGAGGTGTTATAGACTATAATAGTATAGTCTGTATGCAGTGTTTACTTACAACTTCTGTAATTTACCATATTATACAATGCAATATTGGAAGACATACTGGAGACAGTAGAGTTTATGCCAGTGTTTCATGATGCTTTAACTCACATGGTGGACTGGATTCTCTGATAATTACGTGTGTGATTTTGTTTCAAAAGACAGTTGAATGGAAACAGTACTCTGAAAAAACCAGACCTGTCACCTGTAGAAAAAAAAGCAGCAGACAAGGAAACAGTCACCCTAAAGTAGCAACTTTCATCTGCAAGGCAAGGGTGCCACTAAGAGTTCAGCATCTAAACAGGCAAGAGGTTAAGAACCTGCCATCCTGCTCAAATCACAACAAGTAAGAGACTGAAGTACTTTTGTACATTGGCACAGTGATAGTTTGTAAAAATGAACACAGAATTCTGTAATGCAGAGAAGTGATCACTAGCCTTGGGAAGCAGAAAGAGGATAAATTACAGCAATATGATGATTTCACTATTTAGAAATATAATGTGGTACCTAGTAGTATCTAAGTTAGGCTTAGATTTTCCTTCTTCCTATATACTGAGGGTAGGGTGAATGTGTTACCATGTAGCATCATTCTCTACCAGAAGCACTGGAAAGCACATTAACAACTAATACATGTGCTATTGTCAGGTACAATGTGAACAGACATAAAACACGTTAAAAGAATTCTGTCAACAGTTCGTGATCTGAGCTTCCAAGGCATGATGTCCTTTTTTTCCAGCCAGGGACTTTTTACCCTGATCTTTGCATTATAAGTATTCCAGAATACAAAGAAGCAATGGTTTTGGCACAGCTTGGAATAGTCAGAGCTGACGGTTTGCACAAGATAAGCCACTGTCATAAAAAACCCCATGCAAATTTCAGACAAAATAAAGCGAGCAGATAGACCGAAAGCCCAGGAAGGCAAGGCCACACGTGCAGCATCAGCACACCCTGGTGGAGATCACCACCTCCTCCACTCGGCAAGATGTGCTTTACAAAGAAGTGCTGCCTTTCATGATAAGCACTTTGTCCTCTAACCTAAGCAGCAAAGCTGCAGCAGAGGAGTCCACCCCACTCTACCCAGCAGGAGGTGCCTCTTCCAGCGAGTGACTAAAAAAACCCCAAACAGCACCATTCTGAATGGGAGAGAGTTTGAAACAGTCAATTGCTTAAATTCATAAATGTTTTTGTAAATTGTTTTTAAGAGTCCAATGGTTTAGTTGAATTTTATTATTTTTATTATTTTATTTTTTTCTTAGTATAAACTTGCAGCAACTGCTTTCATTTCTTGGTTAAGATTTACAAGTAGAAACTTATGTTATTTGTGGCAGAGGGTCATGGCATGTGAGAACATAATGGGGCATTAGTGAAGAAGTGCAAATCCTGGGATCTTTGATCACTGGATGGACAGCTGTAAGCTCAAAGACGGTATCAGTTAAAAACAACTGCTGGAAGTACAACCGAAAACATAAATTCAGTGAAGGAGATCACTGCTGTGAACAGCTATTCTCCAGAGCCCTTGTTAAGTAGTGGCATGCAAAACTCCTGAAGGAAAACCAGGACAGCTTTGAAATAACTCTACCTGTGATAAACTTCAATAACAGAAGCAACTCATTCAGAAATGCAGACTGACAGACTGGATCCCTGAACTACAGGGCTTGGGCTCTGCTCTGCTCTTCCAGAGGTCGGTCAATGTGTCAGAACTTAAAAGGAACAATAATTACATTACTGTGTTGAAAAGCCTACAATTTGATTGTTTTTCTTTTAATTTAGTTCATATGAATATAACACTCAGGTAATAAAGCAGTCATCCTCACTTTGAAAGGCATCTGGTCAGAGGCACATGCTCTGCAGTTTGCAGGAAAACCTGTGAATTCGCATAACTGCCTTGATCCTAGTGAAATAATATGCTGCAGCGTGCAGGATTACTGCCACAGCCTAATTCCAGACAAACTGCTGAGACCACTGTGCTAACAGGGATGTGACAGCCCAACAAGGCTACCTCTGGTTGCAGCTAAAGAAAGGAGTAGGAAGTTACCAGAAGGTATTTAGACAATATTTTGATGTACTGAAGTGGATTTGGTTCCATAATTAAAGGTTTGGTGAGCCTTTATGTATTCTGTTTTGAAAGACACTCTGCAGAAGCAATTAATGGAAATCATCCCTGAGTTTTCAATACAGAATAGCCATGGCAAAGATGCCCCAAATGTTCAGTTACAGAAATCTCAAAATGACAAAAACAATCAGATAAACACAGTTGCCTTGCAGTACTCAAGCAAACTGTAAATGCACCGCTATGGAAAATACAATTATTAAAAAAAATAAAAATCAAAGCCTTAATCTAAGCACACCTTCCATGATTGCAAAGATTGACTTTAACAAGGCGGTCCTAGGAATTTAAAGCCAACTCTTAGTCTACTATATTCAGTATATGTAGACAATGCCATTATTATCCAGCTGTTTCAATATCCAGCTATTTCCAGAGCTTTCAAGCCTCCACAGTTACTTTCTAAACGGCAATCACTTTAACTGAAGGTTATATTTGGAAATTTGTATCATAATCAATAGCAAACTACAACATATATACAGCTGCTGTACAACAACCAAGCCTGGCACAGTTACTCGCTTCAAGTGAAATTCATAAACTGTTACAGGTTTGAATTACCAAGAATATATTTTTCTGTTGAAGTCATCACTGGCTTCTTATGTAAATATTTGTGCAAGTTATAGGAAAATGAAGGTCATTACCATGTTCTTGGATCTAATATTTCAGCCAAATTTATTAAGCCAAATTTATTACAGCAGAATCAGCTTCTCAAAAATAATTCTGGCAAATAAATTTACCTTGCTACAATACTGCAGGAATTCTATTCAACTTGCAAAACTTGTCACCAAACATTAAAAAGAAATAAAGCAAACTTCTAGCCAGGTCCCCGCTTTGATTACCAGACAGATGATCACCATCCCATCTCCCCTCACTAGTCAAGGGTTTTCATGCTTGAGGAAATTTGGCTGGAGCCGGAGATACTGTCAAATGTTGATGCAATTTGCTTCCAGTGCTGGATCACCCCTTGATTCCCCATGCAACAGCTGTCCTTGCCTCAGACCAAGCTCCAACACTGACACCCGTTTGTTTTATACAGGGCAATGCTGATATTCCACATTGTTTTTATTAAGACATAGCATACGCACAAGAAATTACAATCAGTATAGGACAAGGAATGACAACCTGCCTGTCCCTAAACATTAAAGCAAACCCCAAAATCTTTGACTACAAAAGGAATCATGAGGCCCATTTTTTAAACACGAGTATTTCTGTTGGGTGTTTTTCAGTACTGGCCAGCTGACTTTGTACATGGTTTCATGTGCCAGTTTCTGAACTATCACCTGAAGAGAAACAAAAGAACTAGAGCAGTGTGGGAAGGAATTTACAAAGTAGAGACCAAACACAGTTTAAAGTGTTGATTGCACCAAAACCTGCTCTATGTTGCTGACGTGCCAGCCCTAGCACTGACAGCCACTTTCTGCAGTAAGATGAACATTAAGAGTTCAAATCATCACAGTTAGTCAGCTTAACATCAAAATATAGTGTGACAATTTCAGTATCCAAACACTGAGGATAATTCTCACATCTAACAATCCAGAGATCAACCTACTGCTTTCACACAACTGTGTGTCTCTGGATTTCTTTAAAAACAAGCAAACAAAAAAAACCACAAGAAGCCCAACCAGCCAAGAGGAAAAAAACCTCCCCAAAATCCCAAACCAACCAGCCAAACAAACAAAAACCCAAACTCACAAAACCTCCCAAAGAAACAGCTCTGGAAAGAAACTGGTCAGATAGAAAGACTAATGGTAATACTAAAAATTCTGTGATAAGGCAGTGCCATAGAGTAGGAATTGCTATTTTCATTCTGGTGTGTAAATAAACTTTAGATTGCTTGACACTGAATATTGGGGTTTTAGTCTGAGGGCCACATAAATGCCCAGTTGCGCACTTGCAGACTGTTACAAAACCCCAGGTGAAATAAAACAAATGCAGTTTCTCTGGATCTTTCACAATCCACAGAGGATGCTTCATGTTGTGCCACAAAATTTAGAGTTGAAAGAAAATGAGATCCATGTAAAAGGAAATTTATTATTAGACAACGAGAACCTTGATTTTCATATCTTTGTCTAAAGAATGTTTTAAAATGTTGATAGAAAAGCCAAAGTCCATAAATTTAGATTCAGAACAATAAATCTCCTAGCAATGATCCATAGATAATTGAAAAAAATTCTCATCAGTTTCAATAAACTGTAAATCAGGCTTGAGTATATTTGTTGGTAATAAACTTCTCCATAGATAAGTATCTTTTTTTTTTAAAATTTCCATAGATATGTATCTTTTTTTATCTGTATTTTTTTATATTCAGAAGATGAAAGACATGGGAAATGCTACTTTCTAAATTTTTTTCCCCTTCATTTCCTCTCTTGCTAATCAGTTCACAGTGATCTGACTGTAAAAATATTACCTTATTTTTCTCCAAAGAGATTTTACTTCTGAATGCAGTATCACAAATCTGGAGAGGGTAAGGGAAACAAACTGAATCACCAGTTCTGAATGCAAAAAAAACCTCTCAGACATGCCAGATCCTAATGAAGATCCCCAGCCTTAACAGAAATGGAGGATTCTTTTGCCTTTCACAAATTCTTTCATAAATTAAACACTCAACCCAATAGGTCACACAACTCTAGAGACGATTTTTTTCGAGTCTACTACCTGTTTTATATTCAAAGAACATAGAAAACAGTATTTTCGCTTATGAGTTGGCAAAGCTCCTGGCATAATGGGAATATAACAGCAAAATAGATGCTCTTCCCCTGAGCACTGGGGTTTGCATAACATGTTTTACACATTAAGCAATACCAACAAAATGATATTTTCAATCACCCCACAAAATACAGGCTGATGTTCCCAGGTGCCCCACGAGCAGCCTTTCTTTGAGCAGTTCTATTTACATTATTGGAATTCTACATGCATGGGTGGGAATCATTTGGATCAGTGGATCAGAGTCTGTTCTTCTAGGTGCAAGTACTATGAAATTCTCCCAACAAAATAAAATAAAGCAGCCCTACATTGAAAGCCTGAAAGATTAGGTCCAACTAGCCAATAAAACTCTAATTGAGTAAGAATTTAGAGAGAAAGATAAAGGACACTATGAAAATCACTTTGCGTCTTGTTTTTAATGTAGAAATTCAACTCTACTTTGATTAGGCATTCAAGCAACTGCTCTGATGGCCTTCTGACCTCTCTAAACCAACAGGAAAAATAGAAAATGGGAGCAACATGATTACATTTAAAAGCATAACTTTCTAAAATCCACCTTATGCAGTTTCTTTTTAGTTTTGTTGTTTTAATTTGGGGATTTTATTTTGTTTTTTTTTTTTCTTTTTCCTGCAAGAAATATTTTATGAATAGAACTGATTTCTTTAGAAATATGCCACAAGGGCATTGTAATTACATTTATAATATAGAACAAGTCTAATTAAAGATGGCAAAAAAATTGATTTTTACCAATGCTATTTTTATGCAGTAATAGATAACTGCAACTTCACTAATACGTAATTTTAATTTACTACTGTCCATTTTATCAAGTAGAGTTGATTAACAGGAAAACTGAATGGATTTCCAACTTTAGATCTCAGTTGCAAGTTGGCAATAATTTTGTGAGATGTGATTTCTATAATAGTTTCTTACTGTGTACAATAAACCTGTTATCACTGAGAAGGCAAACTACATGCAGACTCACAGATTATAAGACATTCAAATCTTTGCCCCTAAAGACTTGCTTTTTTCCAAATTTATTTCATAACTTTATTAGTGGCAAGCAACACAGTTACTCTGTAAACTACCACCACTTCAGGTTCCCAAAAGAGTTCTAAAAAATAACTTTGTAATCCATTTGTTGTGGTTTGGATGCAGAATATCAAAACTTTTGAGAAACAGGCGTTTTTTTCTGCAAGTTTCACAGAAAATGCTCTGTCTCCTTCAATAATTAACGGTGCCATTTTTCATTTGTAGTATTGACTTGAGTCATAAGGGATCTCACTCAGAGAATGATTGCATGAGGAGCTCAAGTGAAGTTTGCCACAGAGATCCTGGAATCCAGTGTGTTTACA
The DNA here is from genome assembly GCA_013397565.1 of Ptilonorhynchus violaceus. Lineage (NCBI taxonomy): Eukaryota > Metazoa > Chordata > Aves > Passeriformes > Ptilonorhynchidae > Ptilonorhynchus > Ptilonorhynchus violaceus. The sequence goes on from VZRJ01011659.1 coordinate 3,035,067, forward strand.
AGTGTGAGCCTTTGTAGGATCAAACCTTGACTATAGGTAGAAGCATGCAATACTCAACAGGGAAATATTTCAAAGTTCCTACTAGCTCTTAAAAGAATCAGCAGTTAAAATAAATTCACACTATCAACAGCACAATCCTGCCTTTGTCACTGTGTCCAACACAACCAAATCCATGTTCTGAACACGGCATTTTCAAAGAAGGTTTTCTTTTAAAATACTTGCTATGAACTTGATCTCTTCTAGTTTAGAAAAAGTTATTTGGGAAGACTTTTCAGCAATCCACTCAAAATCGTAGGAGCATGGAAATTAGACATCAGCAGAAAATCAAGTGTTTTCTGGATTTTCTCAGTGTACAATAAGATGAAGCAGCATATCTGTTGCATTAGAAAACAAAGTAAGGCAAGGAGCCAACTCATCAGCACACACAGCAGCCTTGCTGTAATAAGGGGGTGAAGCTTTTATTGACGAAGCAATTTATTTATAAGGACACATGTGAGTTTGTGTTTCGTAGATAGTGGGATTTAATAATGAATAGATCTCCCCACATGTAATTGAACATAATTCTGTCATTTTTGTCAACAGGAGGGTAATGTTGTCATGTTCTAATTCCAAGGAATATAACATTAACTTATTATTACCAAATAGTCTACATCAAGTGAATTAGAGCTAATGGCAGAGTTAAGTGATAGCACTGCCATTAGTATTTACAGCACCATGCACTTACACTCGAATTCTGCAGGCTCTTAATTTGCCTGTAAATGTTTGGGATACTCTGATTATCTACTTTACTGCTAAGAGGTGGATCACAGTTTCCAGAGCTCAGCCAGTTTTAAGGAAGCTTTTTGCCCTCCCTCACATGGCCTACTGTTGTTTAAGGATGGAGTCTGTAAAACGACAGCATTTGCCATTTCAGAGCTCTTCAACCGCTCTCCAGCACACTCTCAACCCATCACTTTCCAAGGGATCATATGAGGCTCCTCCAGCCAGACATTCCCAACAGCACAGCATCAAGGGAAATATCCTTATAGGAAATCAGGCTTTTCTGCATTCTACAAAGAACACAGGATGAAAGCAGTGACTTTTCCTTTAGCATCACCTCTAATGACTCAGGCCAACTGTGTGGCTGGACATTGTTTTGAAAAGTTGTCCTTAGAAGCCAGGCACATTCCATGAGTTGATATATGGAGACTACAGAACTCAGAAGAAAGATAATGGAAGAACTATAGAGGCTAACCAAATCTTGTATTCCCTGTCCTCACTGCTACAAAAACTTATTAAAAAAAAAAAAGAAAAGAAAACTCAATACAATAAGAGGACACAGAATTAGAGAATGGTTGAAGTCGGAAGAACCCCCTGCTCTAGCAGGGTCACCTGGAGCAGGTTTCACGTTGAATTTTATGTGCTTTACATATGATAAATCATTGATCCTGCAAACCCCTACACTTGTAAGCCTGCTGAAGATTTTAGGATCTTTGCAGCAGGCTTCACCTAAGCTCATCTCATCCAACTGTTTCCTGAACAAGATAATTTTATAACTCAGGCCAACACTGGAAGTAACTCTGAGAACAACATGCTAAAAGGAGGAAAGAATTTTTGTGCAAACCCATATATTGCTTTACCAGTATGAACAAAATTCCATTAACTACACAGCTTCCAAATGTCATCCTGATATTTTCACTTGTTTTGTGGGAATCTCGGTTTTTGCTAACAGACTAGAGGTGATGGGTCAGGCTTTGTTATGCTCCAGATGCTCATCAAAGAATAAAATGTTAAAGCATAAATACATTTCCAATCATCACTGTGCACTTAGGTGGACTTGGATGTGTCTGAAGCATTACTGGCTGCTGTAAGGGGGCAGGGAACTAGAATTTCTCTCAAATCAGAAGCTCTGGTTACCTGAAATTCAGCATTACAAAGCTTTGCCCCCAACTGCAGCCATGGACTGACCCATGGACAGTGTTACGCAGTCATGCCCAAGAACTTATGCACTTGGATGTCAGAACCTCACAGAAGCAGTAGCCAAAGGCTCAGGTATTCTCGGAAACTCCTCTTTACATCTGCTGTCAGGAAGTTTGGGCGTCTCACTTCCAAAACAACTGTGAAATGAAGTGGTTTCCCTTAAACTATGGGAAAGTTTCCACGGAGCTAAGCCCGATTTTCTGTTCTAACAGCAAAAGTTCACATTTATTTTGTAGCCACAGGGTTATGAAAAGTAAGTGTCTTAATTTACATTAGCTACAGTGCATATTCCCATAGATCTGTGTGGGGAAAGTCTTTAGGATAATGACACCATTCAAAAATTCCATTTCATTGCAGATATCCTCTCTTTCCAAGGACATGTTTTATTATGTATTGTTTCAGAAATCCTAATCTGCCTACACATGAAATACCCAAGTCAGAGCCACATAGAGCAACTAAGTAATAAAAGGACAAAATTAAACACTTAAGTCTCAATAAATAAGCAGATGTATTTAGAAGATGCACATAAATTTTCTTGTTATGGGATCTCCAAAAACCACAATGCTAAGAACAGAACCAGAACAAAGCCTAAAATGCCAGTTTGATTTAATCTAGAAAAGTGAAGATTTCTGCCTTTGAACCTTGATGCAGTCTCCCAGTTATACCCAACTTACATCTACTTTCATAGAATAAGAAGTAGCTGAGCGAGATGTATCTATGTAAATGTCTGACACAAGGTGCTCATTTAGAATAGAAAACATTTCTACAATGTGTAAAGCACCAGGAAACTGAGTAACTCTCTGTTTAAAAGTTTAGACTGAACCTCAGAAATAAACCTTATTATGCAAATGGCTAGGAAATTTTTTTTAAATAAGCAAGGATTTAATATTTAAAAAATCCATTATGTTTATATCAAAATACTTTTGGCAAGACTTTCTGAATTCAACAGTGATGTACATACATCAAAACAAAAATCCACATCTCTTCTTAACAGCTTGCCACTCAACCACTTGGTGCTGCAGATGGTATCAGAACGTTTTCCTAAATATCTAAGCTTCTTTAAGACAGAAGAGATGAAACAGCCTTTCTTCACCAGGAATCAACCTACAGTTTGGCTTGCAATTGCGACCTTTTGTATTTTCAACTACTAAGGAATGGGGAAAATTTGTGTTTCATCTCTGTGCTTTTTCATCTCCATTTTCCTTTTGAAGTATAAAGAAAAATTCCAGGCAGTGTAGTATGCTAATGGCTCATTACCTCTCCAGGCTCCAAAATGCTACAGCTCCAGCTACACAGCATTATATGGTTCTGCTTCTTCCCAAATTAATGGAAAGATTTTTATGAGGAATCCTGCAACACTGACTTTCTTGTCCACTGCAAGAAAGCAGTGTTGTTGTCTATAGTGTGATTCTTACTCTGACTGTCATAGAAACATAGGAGCATTGAGGTCAGAAAAGATCTTCAAGATCATTGAGGCCAATCATTACCCCAGCACTGCCATGTTCACCACCAAACCATATCCCTCAGTGCCACATCTGCACATCTTCTGAACACCTCTGGAAGGGTGACTCCATCACTTCCCTGGGAAGCCTGTTCTGATGCTTGACAACCCAACCCTTCTAGTGAAAAAATCTGGGAGAAGACACCAACCCTTGGGGGGTTGTTGTGACTCAAGTGCAGGACCTGGCACTTGGCCTTGTTGAACTTCATAGAGCTGATCTTGGCCCATCCATCCAGCCTGTCCTGGGGCACCTCATCCTCAATCTAACAAGATAAAAACCAGCCCCTGGGTATAAAATGTCTGTTTGACAGCTGCTTGAACATGCTTGTAGATCATTTTATAACTTCAAAGTACTTTAGAAGCATTAGCATAATTCATTACATGAGCCAACCAAATATGAGTGGGGAGGGGCTGATTTTGCTGTGATATCTGCCGATATCTGAATAAATAAACCTCTTCAACTTTTCCTGTTTCCATCTGAAGGATCAAGACTGATCAGCTTCAGAAGTTTGTCAGCTAACACTCAAACACCGATATGGAAACACAGGATGACAAGAAAACTTGTTTTGTATGAGGAAGCTGGGACTAGCTAAGGTATTTTGAATGTAAAGTGTTTGGCTCACTGTTTAAAATTCATAGGGAAAAACATTACAACCATGCAGGGGCTCTTTGATGGACTGTGTGAAATGAATAGGTGTTGGGTATTGATTTATGATGGAAAACAGACAGTTCTTGCTACTAAATATCACAACCTGGTTACCACTAGCCCTGTTCTGAATTTTAATAGAATTGACACAGGTTTAAAGAGCTTTAAACTTCAAATAAATAAAAAAATATATAACCACATGCAATAGTTTGATTTATAAGACTTGAACATGTTACAGAAAATGTAAAAGAAGAACTTCTAGTTTCTATTTGCAGCAGTAGAACAAAATTTACTCACAGCATTCACCAGAAAAAAAAAGAACCTGTGACAGTTGTGATTATCAACCATTAGCCTTAAGTTGTAGAAAAAGAATGCTTCTGTAATGGATGAAAAAAAAAGTGATCTACTTGGCTTCTTGCCTAGTCACAATGATCCATTATAAGTAGAAATGCTAAGAAACAAATGAAACTCTAGTTTAATGGCTCTTAGATACTGTATCTCTCCAGAAGAAATGAAAAACAAACAGTGTTATTACAGAAATGCTATTACCAAGTACTACAGTCTAGAAGAGTCCCTATTCTACCAGGCATTAAGGACAAACAGCACCAGAGGGAGTTAAACTTCATTCTAACTTTGGGCATAGTTTAACCATGTGGTCATCTCTGCTGAAAATTTCTCCAGCATGGCCACTCGTGCATGACAGGAGACGTGGACAAGTAACAAACAAAACAAAATAGCAATAGGATAAATTGTGCATTGAAAAAAATAATGATAATGGAGAAAATAATAAAATGATAACAAGGTAACCTGTCAGTCAAGAAGGCTCAGAGAGGCACACACAAAAATATATGCCTTCTGGCAGAACAAAGTCACTCATATCTGAAGTTACAGTCCTCAAAATATCTAAACACCTTCTATTTAATACTAGAGTCTAGATGGAGGTATCTAAAATCCATCAAATTACTTTCTCTCAACAAGCATAAAAAATTTCCTTCTAGGCCTGAAAAGATATGCACTGTGTTGACATAGATAAGCAGCTTCATTGAAAATCGGCATTCAAAAGAAAACTTAGGCAAATTTATGCCTTTTTTTTTTTTTAATAGCAAAATTATTCCCAGATGTTCTATAGATATGGTATTAGGAAGCTTTCCAAAATAGAGAGGACAACAATGTTTCGATACAAACAGCCCTAAGATGTATGCTTCCTCAAAATGTATTAGCAAAGAGACAAATTGCTTATGCCTTTAATTGCGTGAACTGTGTGGGGAAATCATTAAAGTATATACAGGTAATTATCTAGAGTATGGATGAGAAGACATTTAAATGTCAGCAATTTCATTAATTTTATAACTGAAGATTGAGAACTGGCAGAGTAGAAGGTAACAAACCATGAATGGCTGTCATTAGGGGCTAATAGAGTGTTAGGGTGATTCTGATTCTATAAAATCCTATATAATGGCTGCTGTTGAGGTACATGCAGAAACACAGCAGTGTGTGTACAAGTTACAAACATCCTCAAATCATCTCAGTCAGGCCCAGTGCAGAAAATGATTCATGATGTTGTGATTATTGACTCTGCTGCCTGAACTCCATGGTTTATAGATAGGACAGAAAGATTTATCATGACAATGCAAGTACCTAATGTGCTTTTATCAGGACTTTAATCCAAAGTCTACTTTTGAAAATAAGAATGCTAAATTTGTGCAAACCCTAAAAGGACAGTATAGTGTGCATTTCTAGACACTAAAAGGATGAGGGAAAAACTTAACAATGGTACTATGGTTAAGCAGAAATATGCTTCAGCAAAGGAAAACTTAGGTTCAGCTTGGAAGACTATAAATGACAAACTAATTCATTAACATTATAGACGAATAAATCATACACGAGATTTATATCAGTAGTCCAAACTTTCCATCTTTCCTGAACCCCACCTTCTCCATGTGGGGGAGTCAGTCTGCCTATACAGAGTAGTGCCAGAAAGGCAGTGACCTGACATGCACTTGTTCATATTATTTCTTTCTTAAGATGGGTCTGTCAGTCATTATTTTCAGAGGATGCTGGATTCTAATTGCAGGTAGAGTCTATGGAAATCAGTCTTAAAGGAGGCAGAAGTTGCAGGCATCCTACCTACAAGGAAATATCCCCTCACCAGTAGGATGGGGCAGCTTAAAGTCATCAAGGGACATTTCATTGTTCTCCCTTGCCAGAGCAGAAATGGCAAGACTGCCAATCATATTCCTGTGGCACAAACTGAAGCACCATATCATTTTCACATCCTAAATTTAATGTTCTCTCATAGTAGTACTTACATACCAGTTTGTTACTATAAATGTAATTAATACATTTTATACAGATTAGCAGTACCAGTTGTTTTAAAAGCATTGATTTGGTGCTTTAATTTATAAAAGTAAAATATGGAAACAATGTGTCTTGTTAGATTTCTTGAAAGGGAAGACACTGCATACCACCTAGACAAGAATCAAGAAAAAGTGTTTTCGAGGAAACAATATTACAGATGCAGCAAATACAGAATCAATTAGATTTTGATCAATATCCTGAACAGTTTTTCTAGAAGCATGAAGACAAATCAGCAATCTACCCACAATGACAATACCCCAAGTATTTTATCCACCCTACCTATGAGAAAAAACAATAAGAATGGCAAGCAAAAAATGAAATAAAAAGAATATCTAGTACTAGTTCTACTGAAAACAAGAACATACTCTTTGAGACTGGGATTTTAGTAAAAATCAGACCCCAGAAAGGTGTTCTTTGTTTTATTTGCCTGCTTTTCAGGAAAAGATAATAAAAAATCTAATGCAATAATATTTATTTGTCCCTGTTATTCAGTTCCTGGGTAATTAGAAAACAGTTTTCATCCCTTGTCAGGAAAAATATTATGTGGAAGTCTAATGATGCCACCCCCAAAACATCATTAGGTTACTTCATGCAGAATATGATTTATGCATGTTATAGAAGCATTTACTCCAGGGATCTTTTTCAAGTCAGCAAGAACAAAATTTTGTTCTCTGATAAACAGAAATGTAATGACAGGCTATTAGTTTTGGGTGGCTGATGTTTGATTTCCTGGAGTTACAAAGATAGTCTGCTTTTGTTCTAATAACATTATTTATTTCTGTGATAGAAATAATTAATGACTGTGCAACTTTGGTCATTACTGCACTTGCAAACACTGTTCAGTTGTACTCTTACACACAGATAAATTTTAAAGAGTAAATCAAATTCAACCTATATTTTCAGAAAGACACAAAAACCCCATGTCTCAAATTCCTGCATATTCACAGGCCATATACCTTGACAGAAAAAAAAGTTTTACTTTTCAGATCTGTTTAAAAATTAGGTTCAGTTGCTTCTCTAGTCATAAAGAACTGCAGCCAGACAAGCATTTCATTTCTCAGAAAAGATGAAGGTAGAGAAGCATGTTGACTCACAGCCATTGCTGTAGAACAGTGCCATCATCTACCAAGCTGAACAGCAGCCTGTGAAGGAGGCTGACTGGATGAAGCTGTTCTTAAGTACCAAAAGAAAGAGAAAACACGATGATCAAAGGTTTGGGGTATTTTTTTCCCTTCTTCACTCCCCCCTTCTCCACTCACTGTCATTTGCAGCATAATTTGCTCCACTAACGCCTTAAATCTAAGGGAAATATGAATCCAGGCGTCTAATTTTTCCAATTACTTTACAGGTGAAATACTTCAATTGATAATCACAGAAAAAAAACCCCAGCCACTTGCAGATAAATTAAGCTTGAGATACACGGAATAAAGGACAAGTCAGTCCTAAGGTGCAGTTTACAAAGCAATACAATCCATGAGAGGGCATCTGGTTCATTTTGACTCAAGGTAATCAAAGAGTTAAAAGTTTGCTTGTTAATGGAAAATAAATGAAATATTTAGGCCCCAAAGAAGCAGAGAAAATACATAGTCCTTACCAGTTATGAGTTGGATACAGGTTAAAGACATTTGCTCCTTACCTCACTAGTATGGAAGTTCTGATATATGGAAGTGAAAAAGAACATATGCAAAATATTAATGTGCTATTTGCTCCTACTAGATAATTTCAGCAGTGCTAGAACTGCCTGCTTCACCACCCAAGCTAAAAAGCACCCTTCTCATTTTTTATGACCCTGGAGGTTTCTCCCTCCCCCTTGTCAGTCTACTACACATTTGCCAGTCTAAGTGATGTGAGGAGATTCTAGCACAGAAAGTGTCACTGTCAGCAGTTGAGGCTATGTAGGTATGACAAGCATAGTAATATTAACCACAGTAAAATACCCAAGGTATGTAAAGCTCAGGGTAAAAGGCTGAAGTGTTTAAAGCTATCTCCTAGATTCCTCCTATCCTCATCAACTTCTGACTGTAATGTATAAAACTCTTTGGCTTGCTTAAAATTCTCAGTGAAATGTGACTTTACAGCTAATAACCACCGAATACTTGCACAACACACCTGCAGAATTGGTTTTGAAAAAAGTTAGAAATATTTAAATGATACTGGGCATAAATATTTTCTTTACAAACCAGCACTGAATCTGTAGAACCAAATTCAGTTATATTTGCATTTGTTCATTTCACTCCTTCATCAAACTGATGTTAATAGAAGTAACCTTAGGGTATGAAGGAAATGAAATTGCTGAAAGTATCCAAAAGCATTTTGCTAACCTCAAGCTACTTGGGAAATAAGGTGCAGCTCTGCAAACTTTTATTGTGAAGTAATTATTATCATTTGCATTCTGAGTTGTTACAGGTACACCTTGTAGCCAAATGCTTCTAATCCCTTGGGTCCAATTACCTCATGATAATAATGCCAGTTGGTGCCATATTTAGTTTTATTCAAAACACAATGCTCAAAGTTAAAATAGATACTTTCTGAGTCTAGGGAAACTTGTAAGCTGCTTTTTTTTCCTGGTGGGTTACTAAGCAGGATGTGCAGTCCTTAATCAACAGCCTTTCAGCTGTGGAATCTTTCCAAAGGTCAAAACCTCTGAGTAGCTCAAACTACTCTTAAGAAAAAATCCCAAACTTATTCCTTCAAAAGAAAAATCATTCCAGAGCTGGTAACTACCAATGAATCAGAGGACAAGTGATGAGTAACTTGATAGCATCAACCTTTATAAAAGACGAGGAATCACTCTTGACCACTATAATATTTCCTTATTACACATAAAAGGATAAAGTTAGGTACGTTCAAACCTTAGTGCAAGGTGAAACCGCCGAGGGATTCCCAGGACTTTTCAGATCAGTGAAACAGCAGAACCTTCATCAGCAAAATAATTTTGGACATCCCTCCTGGCACTCTGAATTTCTATATGGCTTGCCATGCCTGCAGTGGCAAAGGTAAGCTTTTGTGAAGCACAGGGAACTGTCACTGTACAACTGCTTTGGTCCATACTGAGATGTGGCAATATGTTAGAGAGAATAATTTCAACATGGCAAGGGAAATAAGTTTACAGAAAGGAGAAATAAATTTACAGAAGCAATTATACACCAGACGCCTAAAGAAGTAGTGGTGTAAAGAATGCCAATATGTAACCTGAATAAACAATATCGTCACAAAGTCTGCTGAAATTCACAGGTACCTGAGGGGATATCTGTCTAAAAGCTTTATGAACAATTACAAAAAGCTACTTACACATGCCTTTCCCAACAAATAGCAGGCTACACTATAGTGATTTTTTATTTTAAATTTCAAAGGCTTTTGTAGTATGCCAGATTACTGAGTATATTGCAGATGGATTTCCTTAGAGGGTAGATATTTAGATATCTAGATTGACAAAAGTGGAATACAGAGATTTGAACCTGGAAATCTCATCTGTAACAGAAATCCTTTAAAACTCTTCAATACAAAAACCCGTCAACATCCTCAGTCTACACCAAATGATGTTACGGTGTTATCCCATTTTAGCCACTGAAACTAAGAATCCTTTTTTCTTTAGAAGCTACTGAGTTTTCCATAACTTGATCTTTCATGTGATAATATGCCTTGCAAACTTCAGACATAGTAGCACCTAGTCATACTGGGACAGGTCTAAATGAGATCTGGTACCTGTACGTAAACCAAATTGAAATACTTTCTATTTTGGTTTTTTAATAGTCACAGATTAAGTGTGCATGCCTAGATCTGCTTCAGCACCAGATGAGCAATTCAAACTATACACTGAAAAAAAAAGTTTAGAACTAAAACTTCTTGAAACTTGCAGGACTGACTTGCCATAATAGCATGAAAAATGTGGAGAAAAGATTATTTTAGTGCACAAAATAACCTATTTGTGCTATATACTGTACTCTAATATACCAGACTGTGTTTTCACTGTAGAAATCAGCCATTGTCACAATTCATATCTTAGAAAAAATTTATAGGATGAAATGCCTTTTTCTAGAAATGACCAGATTCCTGCTGTCTTTTAAGGAAACAGACTCCATACGGAACAAGAAAGCTTCTGGTCATTAATGTTTCTTACTTACTCCAGCACAAATAAAGAGGGAAAAAATAAGAAAGATGTAAATTTTTCCCCCAAATCCTGTTCCAAATCTCACTGAAACAAAGAGAAATATGTCAAGGTGCAAGAACTTGCAAGAACTGCCTGTAAATTCAAGAAATATGCAAAACTCATGCTCCTGACCGCAATGGCATTTATGTGAGAGTTCCTATATATCATATAACAAATACAGTTACCACTGCCTATCAGAGCGAAGGAAGCTCACCAACACACAAACTCATTGCAATCATCTTGCATCAGGCACACTTCTAAACTATTCTCAGTGAAAATTAATTGAGGCAGATACACAGCTCCCATGTGGAGTCGATGGACAAAGATGAATTTCAGCCTTTACAAAGATGAGTCCCTTCCAGTTTTGGGAGAGAGACTTTCAGTTTTACATATGAAGTTCATATCTCATTTCCTTCAAAAGGGCAGAGGAGGGAAATCCCTATGCATTTCTCCTCTTCCTCAACCTTGTAATTGCTCAAGCTTTATGGGGGACAGTTTCTTAAATACTATCAACTGAATCATGCTTTCATTTTTTTTAGAGGTCTTCAACCTTAGAGCACAAAAATTGTTTCACTAGATTTAACTTTGCCCCTTAATCCTATAGCCTCAGACCTTAACTAATATCTCATGCCTCAAAATTATATTCTTCAGGTCCTCAGAAGGAAATTCCTACTTGCACATTAAAAATTACTGCATATGCTAATTACTACCTCAGATCTACATCTTCAGCTGGACTGAACTGTTAAAATTCCTCTACTGAATTAATAAGATTATTTTTAATTCATTTCACCACTGTTTCATAAAATATGTGAGAACCTTGTTACTGAAGATTTTTAGTCTATCAGTATCTCTCTGTCTCAACAAATGTAGTGTGATATGGTCTAGAAAGTAGCCTGAAATCCATCCCTCACTTGCTGAAGAAAAGACCAACAATATCTTAACAGAGTGGACAAGTCTTACCAGCTCTGACATTATTTATTGTGAACTAGAGACTATAATTTGCATAACGGTAGCAAGCAGAGGCTTTCTGTCATTTAGAAAAATGAGAACTCCTGTAGTGCACAGTTCTCATATACAAAAATGTTAAATTAAGAAATTAGCATTAAAATATACAGACTTTTCAGAATCAGTCTTTTAGGTAGTGGAACTTCATTGTAAATGCAAACTCTACTTCAAAATCAACGGAGTAGTAATACAATTCGTATTTTTTCCCTGTGTCCAAAGTATCTATGGTAGTTTACCATTGAATTAAAATAGAGTATTTACATTTTAGAAATATTTTAGAAATTTCTTGGGAAGCTGAAAAGTAAGCACTATGATTTTTACTGGATGCTTTCAGGCCAAAACATTATGCAAAACACATTAATTGTTCACCTCCCATTCTGAACTATGTGAGATAATACTGGAGATAAAATATGCCAAATATCGAACATAAGTTCAGTCACTTTAGGGAAAGCAAGAGGTTTTTTTCATGCAAGGAAAGAAAATCTAGGTGCCTTTTTTGTTTGTTTTTGAGAAGCCTTGTGTTTTTCTGTTTTCAACGATAAATAAAAAGAATAAATATAAATAAAAGAAACTGCTCACCAGATTTCAGTCAGCTTTGGAGCAAGCCCTGAATCTTTCTAGATTGAGACCTATGGCAACAGAGAACACATGTCAAAGGTTTATAGTTTGGAGCTTACAAAAAACAGCTGAGCAGCATTCAAAATTGTCTTTTCCTTAAAAAATTAGTCTAGACCACAATGCTATGAAGAAAATAAAATCTTTTCCATAGAAAACAATTATATTTTGGTTCATTTGATGAAGTACAGTCATGGTTACTCCTTGGATAAGAGGAGGAAAGGCTAACAGCCATTTGCTCACCTCCTCTGATGTGATCTAAGTAGTTTCAACATCTTTTGAAATTATTTCTCTATGGCTACTTTGAAAAGTTATGATCACTGAAAGAAATTAATAATAAATTATAAGAAATATTGAATCCTGTTAAAAACAAATAGCTTTTCCCCAAAGGGTAATGTAAAAGATCTCAGGTTTACTTTGAACATTTTTTGAAAAATATAAAAATACTGGATATGAGAGAATGTAATGGAAAGGGAAGCAACAAAGTGAATGTGCTATTCCTTTTACTTTTTATCCTTCTCCAGAATTCATCAGAAGCAATTTTCAACAGTTCAATCTCCTGCTGTTCTGACCTGCTATAAGAAAAGTTAAGTCATAAGAAAGATGGTATTTATATATTCCAAAGCTAAGCGGATCCTTTTCATTGGAGAATCCTTGCCTCCTTTTCTTTCTGTAGGCACTGGGTAAGTACTAGAAAGGAGATCCTGTACTGCCATAAAGAACTGGAGCCATGCTGAGATTTTGACCTGTGCACTTCAGACTAGATCATCCCTCTGCACAGTGCCAAAGCAGGACACAGACTGCTCAGGCTTTCCAAGGTAGGAGGAGGTGCAAAATATATCACTGATGGAACCTTCTGCATTTGAAATCAAAAAAACATGTCAAAGTCAACCAGTGGGGCTATAGAGTCCATACCTGCATCAACCTATTACATAACTCTTTCAGTAGTTTAAGGATTACCTTCTTCCTTCCTTTCCGCATCCCACTCTTTAGATGACACTTCTCCCAAGTAGTAAAGTCCCCATGGACTTGAACATAAAAGGAAACTTGGCCCATGAGCAGAACAATTACTTGTGGAAGCACTGCTACATGGCATTTAGGATCAGCAAGAAAGGAACACCTTTACATCATTTTGAAGAAGCTGCCAGAGTCAAATATAAAAAGACACACTGCAGAGGTAGAGAGCTACTAAGAGAAAATTTCACCTTGTGGAGGTAGTTGCAGTGACAGACCCTGAGCTTCTCGAAAAGATGAAAATAAAGGCAATGAAACTTAAAATCAGGAATCTTCCCTTCATAACTGCTTGTTAAAAAAGCTGTTTTGTTCAGCTCACAAGGGCTGAAAAATTCATTCTTGTAAATGAGTGTAGTACTGGACAGCACGTGGGTGTTTTTAATGGAAAAAGTTGAATATGGTGCAGTGCCCAGCAGAAGAGGAAGTCTCACCTGCTATAAATTTGTTTAGTTCTACTGACTGTCAAGATTTCCATTTACATCAGCTGTATCTAAATCTAAACACCTGTATTTAAATCTAAACAAGCTGGGCTTAAGCAAGACATGCCAAAAACCCAGACAACACACCTACAACTAGAAAAATGATTCTTTTTTTTCTTACAGATCAACATTTGTATAACAATATAACTGTTCATTCCTGTCAGTTTTCTATCCTTCAGATTACTCAACATGAACTAGAATATACAAGTACCAGAGAAGCAACAAGCATTTGACCATAATGTAAGGTCTCTTGTTTAACCACCTGAATGGCACATTGCTTTCTCAAAGAAGTATGTTTTGATATTATGCCATGTAACCCGAAAGACAAGGAAGTATTTAATTCTCAAAAAAGCCAAGGAAGTCGCCAGATTGAGGATACGAAGCACCTTTTTGTAAGACACTCCTTATTGCAAGCCATTAATCAAACAAGAACAAGCCAGAGTTTTTGGGGCATCAGAAGAGTTTTTGTTCCCATAATTAATCTCTCTTAAGAATTATTTGCAATTCACCATACAGTGAACATTCACCATTTGCACTACTGCGAATATTTTCATTACCTGTCATTAACAGAAAGACTTATTTCCAGAATTTGAAAGAAATCTTTAAAAAGTTGTCTTTTGGTATGAATATAATAAAAAAAAAAGCAAACAAAAGAAAATAAGACACATTTGAGAAAGTTTCACCTCCTTGAGAAAAAGCATAAAAGACACAATAAGAGGAACAGACAGGGAACCTTGGCCAACCTGTACACTATTACAGTATTTCTCTCAGCTTCTAAAGGCAAAGTATTAGAAGGCCCTGCTTGAACAGAGTCAAACAACAGGTGATTTCCTCAGAGTAGAGAGAGAGAGATCACTTTTAATTCTATAAAAATGTGATCCATTTTCCTTATTACATGGAAGAAAACATAGTACTTAGTTGTGCTTTACGCTCACACCTGTGGTCAGATTATAGAGGAGATTTGTGGCAAAGAAAAAGACAGAAATTGTCATTCTGAGAGCTCTTAGGCAGCTAAAAAAGAAACCAAAACAAAAAACCTGAAACCACCTCCACAACAATAAAAAGCACAACACATTTTAGCAAATCTCTTTGTAGATAGTAAAAAGCCTTACTGATGAGGAGGCAAAGAAGCAAATTTTGTTGGATATATTTCTTATGTTTTCACTAGATCTATTAACTGCATTAACACTGATGCACATCCATTAAAAACTGCACAAATAGGTCCATAGGGAATTTTGCAGTACTCAAACAGATAAAGAAAACATTCATGTAGGGTAGAAAAGGACAGGGTCTATCCCTCAAACTATGACAAGGAGAAGGAGGAGAAGCAATTTTCATTACATAAATTTGGAGAGTTAACTCCAGAAATATAACTGTTTTCTAAAAAAAAAAAAAATCTTAAGAAATGAAAGTATTGTTCATAATTACAATAATGTCTTTTTAAATCTAAGGTGAGTTGTGCAAATTGAAACTTGGTAACTGGAAAGGCTTTGAGAACAGGTAACGAGATTTCATTCAACAGCAATTAACTTGCTGTAGTTCTACCAATTTAGCCTGCAGCCTGCACTGAACTACAAAGTGAATTTGTATAAACACGAGTTAAACATATTTTGCATATTTTTTATTCTGAATTTTAAAGAGGAAAAAAGATGGATTAATTTTGTGCTTTCTTACATCAGGAGATAATTTCAAAGTGGAGCACAAAGAGATTTTTGCAGACAATATGCTTTTTCAACCTTCAAAGCCAATGCTTTTCTATTCATTATTTTAATTATTAACGATCACATACAATTTTAATGTGGTTGAAATTAAATATGGCACCTGACACACATTCCAATCAGTGCATGTAATTGGTTTTAAATATCATTTTAAGCCAAACAGGAATTTGAGGTAGTTTGTCATACTACATAAGAGGGAATATTTTGATAAAAAAACTACAGGACAGGCAACAAGATTTTCGTTTCAAATAATAGTTTCATTTTTTTTCTGAGAATAGTTGTGCTTACACGAGTCACCTGTAACACTTAATCTAATTTTATGACAGATTACACATTATATGCACGCTCAGAAATTATCACTAACTGCCCTCTAACACAAAACCTCCAAATTTTTCTTTTCCTCAACATCATGGTTTTAAGATAAAACTATCTTAAAACTGTTTCATCAGGAAGGTAATTTTTAAATTCCTCTTTTCAATAATAAGTCGTTACATATCAAGAAGCTTGAAACAGATCACATTTTGTCATTTTAATTTATTTTTGAAATGGCTGCACTTTTAGAATATATTCATACTGAGAATCACAGAGAATCATTTCTCCCACCTACACAATTCAGACATTTCATTCTAATTAGCAACCTGATATATCTTTAAAAGTGTCAGAAATTAAATCTGCTCTACTCTTCCATCCTCTCAATTCCAGTGTTTCAGTATAATTATCATTAGAAAGTTTTTCACAATTTTAATCCAGATCTTTTTTTCCTTATCCAACTAAGCTTATTATTTTCTGTCTGACCTGCTATGAACAAAAAAAGCACAGATTCCTGTCAAACACAAGTAACCATTGCAGAAATATATACAAAATTGAAGATTTCCTCTTGCTATTATCTTCTTTGGGATTAACAAGTTCAGTTCCCTCACTTTTGCAATCAAAATAAATAAAAAAATCCAGAGTTTTAATATATTTCTTTTTCATTTAATTACTTATATTTTCATCACTGAATGCAAAAACTGTGAAGGAAAAAAACCCACACTTATGTAAACTTTTCATGGAATTTTATTCAAAGAATAATTAAATAGTAACCCCACTATTTACCATCTATGGGACAAAATCTTCACCCTTGCAAATTGGGAGCCTTTTCAAAGGCAGAGTATTCTGTAATATGAAACATTTCTTTTGTCACCAATTTCTTCTCTCACCCATGACTAGACAAGTGATATGGTTTTACCATATGCAAAGAGGAGAAAGCAGAAAAAACACCACCTGAGGGAAGGTTTTCTGCAGTCCCTGGGCAGCATGGGCCTGTGCTCTAAAAATGTTTCTGCAGATTGCAAAGGGCTATTTATTGATGGATCACCGTGATGCTCCATGACAGAACACTCGGATGTGAGACTGTTAATGTTGCTGTCAAATAGCCTGGAAACAAACTTCAGGTGGAAGTTTGGGGTCAGTTAGGATGACTACAGCGTAGCTGAAATCTGCCTGTGACTAAATAAAGCATTACAGGACTGTAAACCTTCATGGATTTATCTCATATCTAGGGTCTGAGTGGATTTCCAGATCCTTTCCAAACTATGAGTATTTCTGCACAGAAGGTTGGATCTGTTTATTTAAAGTTCCTCCTCTTACTGCACTACGGATTGAGGCACCAAAATACCCTCTTGATTGATCAAATGCACAAAGAAAACATCTCCTCTTTTGTCCAGGTGAAAAGGTGCTTATCATTGTGTTAGTAACCTCTCAGGCCACTGCCTGCAACCATTCTCTTTCAAACTCTCTTGCAAGCTACAGCTAAACTTGTAAATATGGCTTTCCTCATAAACTCCTCAGGCCTGAACCGTTTGTACACCACTAACTCTGCAGGAAAAGGTCAGGAGGTGTAGGGAATCATGATCCTCCACACCAGTCATGTTGTCACACCTATTCCAAGACACAGGAAAGCAACTAGAGACCTTTTCTTTTATGTTCTCTGTCCTAATCCCAAATTTAAGCAACCTTCCTCCCACAACTTGCCATCGTTTTTGCATCCTTTCCCCCTTTCCTACAAGCTTTGCTTAAAAGCTGAGGATTCCAAGCCAGTGGCACACTGAACTCCAGCAGTGCTGCAGAAAACACCCACAGTGGCAGCAATTCAATTCTCCCAGAGAAGTAAACCATGGCTTAGGTGACAGCAGCCAGCCAAGCATGTTTGTGTCAGAAATCTATGCACAGAACCAAGCTTTATTTTATGCAATGAACTACCATACACATTTCTAACACTAGTCTGAAAATAAAGTTATCTCAGAATCTAAATTTCTAATTCTAAATGTTAGTAGAAACAACCTGGCTGAGTAATTTTTCAGCACCTCTTTCTGAGGCATCAAGTGTGATTTAACAGCAGGTGATCAAACACGGGCATTATTCTTAAAAGACAAGTTATTCTTATGATGATGCTAACCCATCACCTAAAGCTGAGTTTCTGATACTCACCTATTAATGGCTGGTTTAAATGTGCCTCAAAAGAGAACTGTATTTCTCTCACAAGATATCAATTCGGGTGGTAATTACAGTAAGATGGGTCACTCAGAGGAGAACAACTCATGTTCAAGCACAAAGGACACTGTTGAAGAAAAGGGATTAATTTGCATGGAAAAAACAATATCACCCCACAACTCCTGTAAGAAGCTTGTGTATGAATGATATTGCTTGTGATTTCACTTTTCCATGGAGCCCATCAAAAAAAAATAAATCACAGAATGCTTTCATTTGCATTCCTTAGCAGAACTTTTTTGAGTAGAAATCTTACTATGAACCGAGCATTCCAGCCTTAAAACCGTAACAGTCCTTTCTCCCACTCCTAATGGGTCTGGCGTGCTGAGACAGTGCTTTGCTCCAGCTGTGAAACTGCACTCTGGAATGCCAGAGTTTGGCCTGAAAGGGTGGCTGAATCCAGGTGCAGACCATTAAAGACAAATGTATGTTGCCCTCTGCTTCTGCCTCTCCTCTCCTCCTTTTTTTTTTAATGTAGCTTCCTCGATTATGTGAACGTTTCCCCGTTCCCTCTGTGCATGTGGGGTTTCTTTGTTCATGAATCCCAGTGTCTGAAAAGCCTTATAATGAGAGCAATCATCCTTTTAATGATGGCATCTTTGACAGGCATGATATGAAACCGTGGCCCTCAGTGCTGTCACAGGGAGAGGGGCAGGCACATTCCTGCTGCCATCCTTTAAGCAAAGACAGACACCCATTAGAAAACGCAAGCAGCTGCATTTTAAGTGAGATTTGTGCATTACTAAGCAACATAGTGTAATAAAGAAAAATATATTGTGCTGCAAGGATTATGAAATACCTAAGAGAGCCATAAAACATAATTAACAGGGTATTGTGGATTTATAAAGCTGTAATGAAATAAATTTGCTGTTCATAATTTAAATTAAACTGAACAGTTATATGTGCTCTTCAAATGCACTGTAAAGACAGGTGAGCTCTTTCAACACCACAGTGAGTACTGCAACTTTTTTCTGAAGGCAGTTTTGGGCTACAATTAACATGAGGGTGACTCAGAAGAAATTTTATATTTGTGTTTTATGAGAGCTTCTTAACTGTAAAGAGGTAAAAAATAAAAATTAATAAATCAGGTTGGTAAAGAATATTGCTTATTGCAAAATGTTTATCAACGAAGTCCAGTAGTTTGACTTCTCTTTTCAAACTCCAGAAACTGATGAGTATTCTTTAAAGTGAAAATAAACATCAGGACTTGTCCGTAGCAAGACAGCACATGACAAGCCATGGTATGAATTAGCAACACATGGACTAATTTCAGTCACGTAGACAGCTGCAGCACAGAATGCACTCCTGGTGAAAACTCAAAATATTTGCTAGGGACCATTGAGGAACATGCAGTGAATATAAATTCACAGTTGGCTCTGTACAACTTCTTCAGAAACAAGTCTTCACTTGATCTAAAGTTCCAAAGTTACTCTAATTGCTCAAAAAGTTTCTTTCCGAATTTGTGCATCAGAACAAAAAACAAAGGCTTTACCACACGATGTGCAGCATGTCCTAGCAAGAATATGTAATACTTTGAGGAACATAGGGAAAAGTAGATTCAAAATTAAGACACCTTTTTCATGCTTTGACCAAGCGTATCCATCTAGCAGAGATGTATTTTCTTGCCTACCACAAAATCGCTGTTTTTCAAATCCGGGGCTCTCCACAAGCTCAGGTCATGAGAGGCCTCCAATCAAACTGTACTGACTCTGAACGGACCTGTGCCAACACAGGGAAACAATCTCCCTCACCACCTCTTTATTTGTTACTATCACTTCTCAGCTATGGCAAGACCATTTTAATGCTTTTGGTTTAGTAAATAATTTATCAGTTTTGAGGTAGGGTTTGCACATGTTAAACATGTTTAAGATGACCTAGTCAATTTAAATTAACCATTTGATTAGATTCAGAGTGAAAGGTTTTTAATCAAAATATATGTTTTGTCAGGACTTGAGAAGAACAGATTGCTCTCACTGAGAGAGCTTACCAAGCCTTTTAAACTACAGACAAATTAAGTTATAAATGAGACCAAGAGAAAGCAAGTGCTAAAACCTAACTTTAACCTTTCTCTGTATGGTGCAAAAAACTACTAAAAGATGATTGGTCATTAATAATTTTTCACTGTTTTTATCTTACAAATTTTAGAAGGATAAATATAGCTTATCCAAGGAGCTTAACTCCTTCCTTTCTTACCAAATAGTCTGGGTCTTCTGCACTTTCCATTGTGAGGTTCTCCAGAAGCTGAGCAAAACCAGTTAATGTTCTTGACAGGCCCTCCATTATAATTTTTAGTAGCTGAAGTGGTTTTGCCTCACTAGCACACATTGAAATTGACCATCAGATAAATAGTTCCCAGTGATCAAAGAGGAAGAAGGCAGGTGGCCAAATTCTGAAGCCACAGAAGATGAAAATCAAGGATCTCCAAGATATAGCCCCAGAAATCCAGAAAACTGATATTAATTCAATTGACTTCGAAGTTGAAGTTATGTTAATTTTCAGAGACAGTACCAACAAAGCAAAACAGCATTTCACAGTCACGTGGAACTATGGAAGTGGAATAACTTTGAGTCAGTTACTATATCCCAGAATCAGCTTGGATGGGAAAAGAACACTACACATACCAGGTAAGAAAAACAGCTTGGAAGGGGAACAAAGTAAACTCCATATAAACTAAGCCGCCCTCCCCCAAATATCAGTTTCTGAGAAGAAAGAGTAAATCGCCTCAAAACCTTCATTCTGGAATTACCAGGAATGCCATATGACAGGATAGAAATGAACATCAGCTACTCTAAACTTACAGTGAATTATTAGAATTGCCTCACTGAAATTATACCAGTTATGTACATGTTGTGTTAGGGAACAGGTTAGTTAAACTGAGAAAAATATTTTAAAATAAATGCAACAAAATTTTAGTCAAGTAGTCTAAATTGAATTATTTGGTCATAGAACAAATTTCAGCATTTACGATTACCAGTATTATAGTAAACAGATCATCACTTAATTTGGGATGTGTCAGTTTTCAAAATGTTATTTTTGTTTTGCTCATCCTCAAAAGCATTTTGGATGCTCAAATGATACGTTACACAGCAGAGAAGCTGCTGTGGGGAATTTACAGATTAGGGTCAGATTCAATAAAATCATTTGTGTGCAGCTTTGGAGATACAAGGTGGATCTTGAAACGTATCTCTTATTGCTGCTCCTGCTGTGAACCAAATGAAGGAAAATGCCAGTCCTGGGCTAACACAGGATGGAAACCAAAGCACAGAAACGGTATGATCAGGAAAAGCAAGGCTTCATGTAAGTAGAAAGGCAATCTACCCCTACTGTACCAGAAATTCCAAATCCCTGTAGCTGAACAAATGGGGATAAGTCTCAGGGAAAAGGTTCATAAGTTTTATAGAAACATGAAACAATATCTGCATGTGTAATTAAGGCAAAGGCAATGTTACAATCTAAAATCTTTGGAAAGTGCTGAAAATCGTTCAACAGTGCAGCAGAAAGTAACATGTAAACAAACAGGTTGCAGAGCAATTTAGAAATTTAAGAAGTGATGTAATTCTCATCATCATTCATGTATCACAGGCAACTAATAATGGTGCCATGAGGCATGCCTTTTTTATTAGCATAATTTTCTTCTTGATGCTACCATTATGGTTGTCTTTTGTTGGCAAATGACTGCTGCCCATTCCTACATCTGCTCCCATCTCCCTTAGACAAATTATTTTATGTTTCTGTCCTACTTAAAAAAACCCAAATCAAACAAAAGCAAACCAATCTCTTCATTTTACTTCTGTTTAATTACTGTATCTTCTGTATTCATTTATGTCATGTTTTTTTATGGTTACTGACAGTTGAATTACACCATTGTATGTTGACGATCAGGAAAAACTTCGTAAGTGTAAACTTGGAGAAATATTAATTCTGCTCCTTCCTAATCATCATGGATATGTACTCTACTATAACTGTATTCTGGTTGGGATTCATTCTGGGTGTATTCTGAATTAGAATTCCTGTATGGGGAAAACAACCTGGAAACAATCTTCAGATTAAGCAATTAACAATAAAGCATTGCCAACTCAAAGTTCCATGCATTTGTTAAATTAATATAATTTATCTGCTCTACGGCAGAGTAAGGATTTCCAGAAACTGTGAAGATGGTGTTTAAAATACAGAGCTATCATAATAGGTCATACAGATTTTCTAAGAGTCTATCCTACAAACTGAATTTTAATACAGCAAATCCTGTAGGATCCTGAGCCAGGATTTTGAGCGGTTTCCTTGAGTCTTTGAAGCAATCCCTTGGTTCTCAGTAACGCCACTTCCTGAGGTACTTTCCATGGAAATCATGGACGCCTGGAGCTAGACAGCCTGTCAAGTCTACTTTGCTGCAGTGCCCCTCCAACTGGTTGTCTATGAACAATCCGTGATCCCAAATACTTTTGTGACCATCTCATCTCTCAGTTAAACCCAGTTCCTGTCCAGGCATTCCATCAGCAATCCTGGCAGTCTGTCCCTTGGTTCTAAACATGAGAGTGTTTACTCCTCCCTTCCCAGTCAACACAGACATCCAACAAACCTAGAACACGAACACCTAAAATCAACAACCTCCCTTCCCCCCTCATGTTTCTTTAAGCACAGGAATTTTACTTATGAAGCAGCAAACTCCTCCCTATCATAGCCAAATAGCACGACCCAGAAGTGTTGCAGATGGTAACAACAGCTGAAAACCTCATTTTTCAAACTAGGGCAACCCCACTTAAGGGAAAGTGCAAACTGGATAAATCCTCACCGTGCACCATTGCACAACATAACTTACCACAACATACTCTTCACAGAAATTTTCAGAGAAAGAAGAGTGCCACAGTTCTAACGAGATTATTTCACATTAAAATACTCATGACAAAAAGAATTTTTTTTTTTTTAACAAGAGCATAACAGACAACAGGCTAGTGTGGAGATTTTGAAATCAGCATCTTAAAATTTCCGTTCTGAAAAATGAGTTTTTTAATCCTGAGAGAGTGCAATGAGAAGCGCTGGCATTTCCATTTTGCATACTGAAATGTTGTAACAAAAGTTTGCATTTACAACTGCTAAGAAAATATATTTTCAAATTAAAGTAATGCAACAGTTTTTTTCATTAGAGGCTTTTCAGAAGCATATTAAAAACCCCTTAAGTCTGTAACACTTTGCCCTTTCTGAGCAAAATCTATAAATTTTAAAAAATCATTAAAAATCATTAAAGAGCATTAAAAATATATGATATAGCATAATGCTTCCATATTCTCAGTATTTACAAAAAACATTTCTAGTGAATTCGTTAGCTGTTTTTTAAGGATTCACTAATTTGTTATTACCTAAAGGTTTTTAGTTTGTGAGCAAAAAAACCACATTCAAATACTTATAGCAATGGCAAAAAAATTATGTTGGAAATTTCTTTTTTTCCCTTTACTTGTAAGATGAAAGCAAACTCATGGAAAAAAAAGACAAGAAAACGAAAAATAATTTACCCTTTGTCCTCCCAAATCAATAGGTTAATCAAAAGAATCTTAAATTACATGACATTGGAATGCCCTACAGAAATGAGCCACTCTAAGATCTATACTATCTTTACCAAGGACAAGATAACCTTAGATTGGGCATGTAGTGGTACAAAATTGATTGGTTTTGTTTAAAGAAAATGTTCTTAGGTTAAATGATTAAAAACCTATCCAAAAATAAAAAGTAAAGTATGATTTTGCTCTACAAAGACAAAATCTCTTAAGCATTCAGGTTAACGAGCACAAACTCGACATAACATTCTTAAAATATTTAACAATGCCATCATACTAAATTAAAAAAAAAAGAGAAAGTACTTGAATCTCAAAGAGAAGCTCCCCTCCCCAAAATGGAAAGCCATCAACGGTTTTGCTCTTGTGTTGTAGGAAATAAGGCATTAATGAATGCTGGGAAGCTCCTCTGGAGCTGACATTTGTGCACCTCGCTGCTGCCAGACAGTATCAGAGCAAAACCAAGCAGACAGATTTTCTGAAAGTGTGTTTCTATACTGTGTAGCGGAAGAGTTACCCCAAGGAATTTAAACCCATCTTGCACAGTTGAGAGTCATTGGTTATTGGCTTGGACCCAGTAGGTGTATGTGTATATATATAATTTTCATGTCAACGCTTGTGTCACCCCACTGCATTCTGCTCTGCCATGAGTTTTCCAGGCTATTCAGACAGGGCAACAGAGAGTTGTTTTCAGTCATTCAGACACGAGTCAAAAGATACCTTAGGCAGGCACACTGTTTTGTCAGATAAATTTTGATGCTGAAGGGGTCAGGGTTCAGGTGCCCCAGCACAAGCAACGAGCGCTGCCCTGGGGGATCAAAGATGTCTGTGTGGTGCTGATGGACACGGCAGGAACGTGCCCTTTTGCAGCAGCAGCTGAAGGCAGCCCAGCACTTCTAAAATGGCACTGGATGCTTCTGTCAGGCAACTGCACCACGCCCAGAGCAACATAAAAGATTCCACAGATTTTTTGAGGAGTTTTACAGCAGTTTTGGTGCTACTGCCAAGGCAGACGCACTCCAGAGTGGCAGGAGCAGGAATGTGATTAACTGTGATATCACAGTTAGATTATTCAATATACACGAGTGACCAAATCAGCAGCAAAGAGGAGGGAGTTGAAGGCACATACAAAGCCAGACCTTGCTATCAAGCTAAGTTTGGCATCAGTCCATTCACAAGTCCATTCCCTACTGTTTCATCAGCAAAAAAAGAGATTTGCCATTGTATCAGCCTGAGCACATAACTGGCCCTAGCAGAGCACCTCTCTCTTCAAGGTACTTAGAAGAGAAACAGCAAAGAGAACCAGACGCGGTGTATTCAGCTTTTCATACATATCAGCATTTGCTACTCAAGACTGAACAATAGCTGTGTTCTAAAACAAAAAAGACTTTCTGGAAGAAATCTTTGCATAAAATGAAATATTATTGCATCACAGATGTACAATTTTTGAGGGCATTTAAAACTAGTCAGCACAATCAGTGCTTATTCAGTTTTTTCGTTTTGTCCTCTGCAGGTTTCTTCTGAAGGTGTACAATCAGACACATTGTTATACCAGAGATGTGAAATAATGAACTAACAGCAAATATTAAGTTAGTATTATAAAACAGCAACACAGTTATTTTCATATTTATGTTCATTATAACAATATTATGGTACAAATCCTAAAAAACAATGTATAGATATTGATGCTTGCTTAATGGCAATTTTTTTCTTGTTAGTTCATTTGAATTTATATACTTTTCATAAATTTCAATACTTCAAATTACTTTCCAAGTTTTCTGACATCCAACACTAAGATGGGAGCACAGCAATTTTCTGAAGGGATGAAAACACTGAGAAACCTTTTTTTATTTTTTTTGTTTTTGTGTGTGTGTGTGTGTGTGCATTCAGGAAGACTGGGAGAGCTGGCTGACTAGTAATCAAAATCAGTATCTCACCATAATTATCAATATCCCATCATCAACGACAACCCAATATTGAAGTTCTAGGAGATGAGCAATGTGAAAGCAACAGTCATTTGGCTAAAAAAAAATTAGGTTGAACTTCTAGGGTTTTGTGAGGTCTAAAGATGGTAACATTTTTGTTTCAGTGTGATCCAGTAATCTAGTTTCCCCAGGCGCTAAGAACTGCACATATTGTGTCTAACTTTAATGGTCTCAGAGAAAAAAAATTGACTTTTAGCTTTAAAATCTAAGATCTAATAGACTATATATTCTGGCACATCTGTCATTCTAACAATGATAAAACTGGCTGCTCTGACATCAGATCTCATTTTCCTAGAAACTCAGACAGCTGTTATCTTAAAAGAAACAAAAATTGAGATCTTAGCTGCCTTTTAGCCAAAGGACCCTTGTTACCCCAATGATTGTTCATCATTCCATCCTCTTCAATTTTTAAAATTAGATTAAACATTTAACAAATTTAAAATATCAAACAAACAAAAACCTGTGTGAAGAGTCTGTGGGACCCAGTGCTTTCTTCCCTTGTCAGCAGCTTCATAAAGAGCTTAACAGACATTTCATATGTTCCTGCAGGGAAATGGAAGGATGAAAGCAGGGAGGATTTTCAAGATTATGGAAACAAAGACCAACAGCCTCCCACACAGCAGAAAGTGAAAGGATTTAAAACCATGACGCTTTCTCATGTAAACAAAATGTGAAGGGAAATTCAGAAGGAGAAAGTGAAAAACTGAAAAACATCAACAAGCAAAAAATAACTCACAATTTAAATATGCTTCCAGAATTAGGTAAGTTAATGGGATCTAAAAGTGAACAGGCAAATGTCAAAATGCCCCGCAGTTCCCTGTAAAACTGGACCTCAAAGGCTCAGCATTTCTGCATAAGGGGAGCATTGCTCCCTTCTACCTGCTAATGTCAACTTTGCCAAAACCAGGAATTACAAATAATGTATGATATTATTTGATTTTCTGTTTAAAACCTTGAAGACAGAAATCACAACAAAATCACGTTCTTATTCCAAAATTATCTCCCCAATATCTTCTCAAAAGCAAATAGCATCAGTATATTAAATCACGAGCACCTGCATCCTAATAGAAACCCTCTAGCCAGTCAACACACACTCCAAAAAGGTCCGTGTTACTGTATGAAAAACAAACCACCGGCACCCACAATAAAAGAAGGGAGCTTCAGGGAGACTCTCCAACAAAATTCTTTGTATAAAGTACAGAGACTCTGTATAGCTGCCCAGTGGCCCTGGCAAGACAAATCAGTATTTCGTTGGCTTTAACTCCTTGTCTGTGAAACAGTGAGAGCTGGCACAAATAGGGCAGCTAAACACTGAAATTGCCTTCTGTTTTTTCCTATTGGTCTTGTCAGAAAATGACATCTCTGGGAGCTGTGTCTCTGGATAAGTGTTTTATTACAGTATTTCTTTCACATACCAGCTTGTGTCAACCTGCAATCGAAGTGCCAGGTGAGGAACTTGACCAACACTGTTGCTGCAATAAATAAGAATTTAGTTATGTGTTACATATGAAGAAGTCAGTTCCTAATGATGCTCAGTGTCTACAGTTCAGTTTCTGGTTTCCTAGCTCATTTTATAAACCTGAAAACAGTTTGACTCCTGGGCATGTCATGTGGAAAGCTCCAGGCATTTTTCTCCTCATTGCAGTATAAATTTCTCTTGATCCACTTATAAAGAAGATGGAAAAGTGGAAAATGCATCTTGTCAGACTTTCTCTATTGCATTCTTGTAAACAGGCCAAAATCCCACTTACTTCTTACAGAGACTAACACTTAGTTCGTTGGCAAAGATCAAAACATAAAGCGAAAGAAAAGCCTTAATGTATCACTTGGAACAGCAGGCAGCATTATAGCACATCAGAGAGAAAGTGATTCCATTCTACAAAATTAAAGGGCAAGAGAGACTGTGCAAAAGCGTGCTCAAAATAAGCAAGTTTTTAAACTGGGAGAATTCCCTCCTGAATTTCACAATCTTCACAGGCTCAGATATACCGAAAGAATGAAAGGCAAGAAGAAAGTTTGCTTGGCAATCTGATATTGTTACAGATCGAGAACTTACAGGTTTAGAACGTCAGAACCATGCTAGCAGACAACTAGGATTTGCAGCTATGGTTTCAATCTTACAGTTTTCTTTTTTTAAAAAGCATGTTAAACAGAATTTTTTTTTCTGGTTGCTTTTTCCTCCACTGCATTCACAACAAAGCCTGCCAAGGGAAGCTCTGTCTTGAGGTTTGTGCAAATTTTATTACTTTCTACTGGACAGATGAGCTTGCACTGCAAATCTTAAGGACAAATTTGCAGTGATTTCAGGTGGTGAGGATTTCCTAAATTCTTGATAAAGCAAGCGGAAAATTGGGATCCATTTTCATATACAAAAAACTTTACAGACTCCGCAGTTACAATACATTTCTAACTGCATTCATTCGTTTTGGAACCATTCCAAACATCAGAAAGAAAATCCTCATTGTTTACAAGTCACTTACTGGGTAAATCTACAAGCATGTTAAAGATGACTTTAAGAGCCTTCATTAAAACAGCCATAAAATACTGTAACCTTTCAATAAAAATTCAAATATTCTAGGCTATTATCTAGAGTAATAAAAGTATTTACAAGTCCAATTGAAAATGAGCATGATAATATTTCAAATTAAATGGCAGTATCTGAAATTATTGGCAATTGTCACCATTCAGTAGATGTACAAAACATTCATAGGCATCAAAGTTACATGACAAGGAGAAGGAAAAATTATCTAAAAATTATTTCGTGTGTGTGAAAGACGATGCGGAATGATCACGCTTATAAAAATTATGTGAGAAGCCCAAGCAGCTTCAGAATTCCAGCACTTTTGTAAGACCTTTTTTCTGCCTTCCTTCTCTCTCTGACAGATTAATAGGAACTTTAATACTAGCTTTTAGATGATAATACTAACTTTAGAGAAAACTCATATTGCTCCAACTTTTTAAAAACTATGATAAATGGAGTGTATTTAAAGACAGGCTTATTAGATATACTTCCACT
Source organism: Ptilonorhynchus violaceus (assembly GCA_013397565.1). NCBI lineage: Eukaryota > Metazoa > Chordata > Aves > Passeriformes > Ptilonorhynchidae > Ptilonorhynchus > Ptilonorhynchus violaceus. Next base: position 3,063,588 of record VZRJ01011659.1, read on the forward strand.
GCATTCTCAATATCGCATATTTCATACAGTATTGTTTATGAAGATAATGAATTGGAAAATCCTCTGTGATTTCCATGGTCAAGTGCTATGAGTATTCACGCCTTTATGGCAATTTGTGACATGAATTGGATAATTTTCTTCTTGAAATGAGTCTGACAGATACAGGAGGATAAAAAGTTAAAGGAAATCTTAATATAGGTAGGTTTCTTTTCCCTGGTCATATTGCTTGAGACAAGTACTAGGGGAGCCGCTTATCCCTGCAGATTATTCCCTTTTTCTATTTTTATTCTATTTTCCCGGTTTTAAATTGATAACATGAATTCCATTAGGTTAAGCTTTTGAAGTCATGACTACTACAGTACTGGACATGACTGAGCGAGCACAAAAGTTTTACTCCTATTCCCAAAAGCCACTCTTCACAAACTGGAAGAATAAGGCCTGTTGGAAATTAGTTCAGGCTAAAGAGAAGTTTTGCTGGTAGACTGAGGTTAAAAGAATGGCTTTTGCTGCATTTAGTGGAAGCCCAAGTTATAACTTTAATTGCAGTTGTAGTGTAATGTGTATGAACAACTTCTAAAACAGAAATCCAATCCTGAACTTTGAGCTAATATTTCCATCCCTTCAACAAATACAAACAGTAAACATGAAAGGTCAAGACCACAAGTTTTTTATATGAAATGATATTGAAAATAACCTTAGTAAAAAACAACCCAGTCTGGAGATATCTAGAACAGAATTTAATAATCTGCTTCTACACAGATGATGAAACAACTCGTGCTGCATTTGATCCAGTAAATCATTAAACTTTAACTGTGCTGGGACAGGGAATGTTATCCAACAGAGCCCTCAACAGTCAATTGATGTAAATGCTTCAGGTCATAAATTATGGCAAAAAAACCTACTGAGGCCTATGGTCTTTATAACTGAGCATGCAAGGGCACATAGTGCATGCAATAAAAGCGAATTATTAGTTCAATATTCCTACTGATTTTAATGAAAACAATGTTGCACTTAAGCACAAAAATACAGTCACATATTTTTAAAGGAAAAAAAAAATCACAATTTCTTAGTGTTTTATTGCCCACATCTTTTTTATTTTGGTGGTGGTGGTGGTAATGCACAGTTGTGTACAGTTTATGTACCCTGTGAATCCACAGAGAGGAACCAAAAGAAGTTTCTTGAATTGGAAAAATATTCGACCAAACTTCAAATTCCCATCACTGCCATAAAAAAAATACTTTTAGTTCCAAGACTTGAGAGGGGGTACGGACATCTAAATTCAGTGAGAGCTCAAAATCACTTTGCATGATTCAAGCTGGAATCTCTTGTACACTACCACAGAGTCATGGTACACATAATAACCAGCACAAGTCAGAAATGCCTGTCAAGATGAGAAACAGTGACAATCACTGGAGTGAGAAAGGTGAGAAAAAGCACTGTTTCAGGTGGGTTTAGCTCCAGACTGAAAAAAGTGATTATAAAGAAAAACAAAAGGAAAATTCCCTAGGTTTTTGATAAGTATTTTTCTATGTAACTGATATAGGTTTGCATTTGTTACTTTTATCTTTTGTTCTTTTCCTGTAAATGATGTTATTAAGCCTAGTACAAGCACTCATGGGAATAGTATTTAAATCATTGTCCCCCCACAATTTTCTGTGCTTAACCCTCACTGTAAGCCCTTACAGCTTAAAAGCCCATAAGATCTAAACAGCTGCCTTTTCAAACGGATATTTTCAACACCTTAGTATTTATTCCCGCATGTCTAATGTGGTTTTCTTTCAAAATTGTACTTTTCTGGTGTCTTCAATTTTACATCTTTACTCTTGTGGTGGTACCTTGTTAATAGCTAAAATTTGGCAGCACTTCAACTCTCACCTTCAGCATCATGACACAATAGAAGGTGCAGCTGTGGCAGCCAGTGCTGCTTTCTGCAATGCTGCAAGACTCAGCTGCAGAGAAGAATCTTGGTTTGACTGATGTGACTCACGGCCGTGTTTGACCAATGGCAAAACTGGGAATAATCCAAAGCGCATATGCAAGTTCCATTTGTTTTACACTCCTGGAATGCCACAGACTCCAGCATCACAGTTACTCCTGATTTACACTGCTGTAAATCAAACTGCAATCACAGTCTGGGAGTACCTTAGTGAGCCAAAACCTGGCATTTCCACATAATTAATGTTCCAAATAGTTAATGTCCTACTTATTTTTCAGAATTCTTTGCATTGTAGTTTTCAGCTCCTCTGATTTAGCTATGTAATTACTTTCCAGTGGTGGCAACAGAGAACATGCTTTCTCCTTGCTATCAAGGCAGCATTTGTTTTGTCAGTTAAAGTAATTACGTGTGTCACTGAGACTGAGAGTAACCACCAGGGACCAAAAAAAAAAAAAAAAAAGAGGGAGGTAAGAAACAGGACAAATGGTGTAAAAATTTCAGTTCAAGAAATGAATTTTTGTTCCTCCAAAAATGACATCATAGGAGTAAGAAAATCATATATCAAGTATCACATACAAGTGAAACAAATACTAAAAAGAAAAATTGAAATGTTTCATAATCATAATGACTTAAAGAGTTTGGGAGTGAAGAGAGCAGAAGAGGAAAACGGGGTATTTTAAGTACAACTAATTTCCACAGCCATTTCTGTGGCAACTACTGAAAATGACACTGCTGAGCCTCAAGACTCACAGAGAAGGTACAGAATTGAACCCACACACTCAAAGTATTCTGGGGAGAGTATTTTGAAATGCATTTTAAAAGAAATTCAAGTTAGGCTATGCTAGATATTATCAGTGGGACAGAGGCAAACCTCAGAGAAGCTTTAACCGAAAGCACATTTTCAATTATTTATTTCAGGCACTGACAAGAAACTGGTCAGGGCAAGATGAAACTCATTATGAGCTAATTTTCATTTCTATGCTCTGTGCTGCTGCAGTTAGACTGATATAGTCACCCTCAGCTGAGAATTTGTACATTATACTGTACCTTTTAACAGGCAGTTTATGTTTCAGGATTACCAGTCTAATCCTATCAAATTCAGTGCTGCCAATATGTAATCCTGATTAATGGTAGTGTTTTCTAAGAGTGGCACCAGATCAAAAGTAATCAGCAGAAGTCAAATGAAAAGCCCCCTCCCTGGATTTTAAACCATACATGCTGAATATAAATTTCTGTATTATCAACAATTCTGCTTCCACAAATGGAATACAGTTTAGTGAAAAAAATAAAAGTGCCATAAAAATGAAGCAAATTTTTTTTTCTACTAGAGCAAGAAACCAATAGTTTCTAGCTCAAGGACAAATCATCCAAACAGTAGAATGGGATGCAGTCATAACTGTTTTACTGCTTTTACAGTTAATGGATAAATGTAAGAATAGGCATTACAGAAACCCTTATCTTGATAGTCTGCTAAAAGCAATAATGGGATTTTAGCACTTAAAAAGGGATTAAAAAAGGAATCTAAACTCTTAAATCCAGAATTCTCAATGCAAGTTCTCACTTAAGCCTTAGAGATACCTAAGTTACTTAGTTGAGATATGTGCCTTAAATATCTTCTGGCACCTAAAATTTTACTTCTCAGTATTTTTTGGAAACCTTAAAGTGCTGATATGGGCAAATAACTCAGTGCTTAAGAGCAGAGTCTATCAACTTGTCATAGTGAACTGCTCTAGAATTCTTTAATTGCTCAAACATTTGCTTGAATCGCTCAAATCTTTCTCAGAAATACACGGTGTGAGGATAGGAAGGAAAGGTGAGAACAAAAGTTAAAAGCTGTTTGTTTCACACATGTGTTCCATAAAATAAATCATAGAGTACCTTTAATTCATGCATACGCCCCAGCACAGACAAACCAAGGATAACCAAGACAAATCTTATCCAAGGATAAGACTAACCATATCCTGAACATTCTCCGTTTCCAGTAGGCTTCAATAGCAGGAGTGACAGCAGGTAAGTATGAACATTCATGATTCTTCTGCATTAGTAGGTCGAACACTCATCTTTGAAAGAGGACATTGTGGTTTGGTTCCTCTGATAGTATTTTACATTAAACAATCACATAAAACACAATAATAAGGTGGGGTAAGAAAAGAGTCCTGAAACTTCTCCCTCGGGATGGTTTTAAACATTAGGCTCTAACTTTAAACATGTGATTGTACATTTCCTTCCTCTCCATCTCAAAGAGATTTTTTTTCTCTTTTCAAAGGTGTACAGCCATAAGAGATGAAAACTGCAGTTCAATTGATCTCTCATACTTCACAGAGAAGTTCCAAACATATTGCTTAAGAGAGTAACTTTTCTACAGTCCCTTCAAAGAGCAAACTTGCTTTTAGGTGTCAACTTCAGGTGACAGTGAATGCCTCTGAAAATTTGGCTGGAAACAGATGTCATCCTGCTGGGTTTAGAGTGCATTTCAGAATAAAAGTACAAAACTGTGAAGACTTCCTCAGTGGTTTTCTGATCAGTACAAAGTCTGAGTTTTTTTTCACTCTAAGGGGAAAAACTTTCAAAGCACTGCTTAAAAGCAAATACCTCACACCAAAACTCTACATGATTCTAGTCAATGCTTTTAGGGAAGAATTCTGCTTTTGGGGATGAAATAAAGGATTTCAAAATTATGCCTTTTATTTGGAAAACTCATAATTTCAGCCCTTCAAAGACAAGTTTTTTACATTGAAATATTTCATCTTCCAAACATTTAATCATACACCTGATTACTCTGCACGTTAGAAATTAAATTCCTGATCTTCAAAGCCTCACTGATTTGAACAAGAACATTTATGTAAAGCTATGAGTCATTTCCGTTTCTGAAGTAGGAAAACTAAAGAACAATTAAATTGAGAATGCTAGGCAATAATAGTAAAAATCAAAAATATTTCCCAGGTGAATTTGAGATGGTATTTAAAATTAGAAAACTATTTTTGCTTGTAAAGGACATCTGTCACAGACCGAGATCCACTTCTGAACATGCACACAATAAAATGATGCACAAAGCATTGTACACATCCGGCAACTATTTGTGGAGACTATACTGAATCGCATTATTCTAGGCAGAAACAAACATCAGAACATACAAACCTACAGCCACATTTTCAGATGAAACTTGTGTAGTTCAAGCCCAACATATACTAAATGGTGCCAGGGCACTGAATGGCCCAGACCTTCTTATTCTGCCTAGTTATATTCTTCATCTGCTTCTCCTTCAGCTGCTCTATTCACTGCTGTTCTCTGGAGCTGAGTGGCCTAGACATCAGTTGCCTAGGATGGCAATGGGGGTATTACATTATCTAGGGGCAGAAGACACCGCCATGCTAAAAAATTACTAATTTACTTGCAGGCCTACCGAAGTGAAAAGAAGTATACGTACAAAATCTTTAAAATTGCCTGTGCTTTTTTCCTCCATCAGTATGTTACAAGCCTTGAACAAAGTATCATATAAACAGTTTATGGTGTATTTTAATGTTGGTGTATGTAGTGAGAGGAATATATCTATAATCAACTTCATTTCAAGGAAAGACACTTTTAAAAGATATCTTTCACACATGGCATGAAAATAAGAATCCTAAAATTTCATCCACTACGCAATTTAACATTCTTAAGTTCTGAAAATGCAAAGCAGCTGCCGTTTAAAACCAGAAATTATTGCAGTGGTATGAGAAAAACCCAAAGGGAAACAAACAAAAAAATCTACTTAAAGCACAAATCAAGCACAATCATATGAGTGCATCTGAGTTCCTATGAACTGATCAACAGATCATGTCTCTTAAATACTCCCCCCACTTCTTGCTGGGACCATTGTTATGGTTTGTTAAGCCCATCATTGCTATTTACAGGCTGCAGACACCTGTCCCCTGAGAACTGCACTGGGAGAGTTATCTGAGTGCAAATACAGCTCCATTTGTTCAAAGGGCTACAGGAATGAACCCTGGCCAATAGTTCCTCACAGTATCCTCCTCAATCTGGAACTTCATCGTTATGAGGTCACTCCAGAGCAGAGAGGTGGGAGGGAGATATGACGACACCACCCACAGTGAGAAAAATGGTGCCAAGGATAAGGAATTGATAACCTCGGAATTGTTCCTGTGAAGTTTGATGGCCAAACAGACTTTTGGTTGGTCAGAAAAATGTGTGCATTACTTTTCTCCACAGCATTTGTTATAAATTGTAGAACATTAATATTAGTTCACTATTCTAAAGAAATTTTCAGATTTGCATAGCTACTAGTACAGTTTCAAGTAGGGTTTTTTCTACCCCGTAAACAAAGCCTGTAGCTTTAACCTTTTTTTATTTTCAATTTTATTAATAGAAATAAGTACAGAACCTACTCAACATAGAAGTGATTGAAATTTTTCTTCATTTATTTTCAAGTGCTAAGCAAGTATTACAACATCAGGTTTTCTAATCAGCCTAAATCCTCCCTGTCTCATGGGAACAGCCCACAGATACTGATAAGGGCTACCAAAGAAAGAGGGTGATCAGCATAGAATATACATCTCCTCATCACAAATAAATATGTCACAGTTTAAAAATCTCAAGATCTTAATCAGTGTGGAAAGAGTTTCTGGGGGAGAAGATAGGAAAAATTGATACAGATTTTCCCCCGTAATGAAAAAAATATATTAAGGTTTATTGGCATAATTAAAGAGAAAAATAATACTGTTATTTGTGAAGGTAAGAGTTCATAAGAATTCACCAGGGTGGACTGCATCTCAGTGGGCATACATACAATTTATTATTAAAAAGTAAGATTAACTAAACTACCAAGACAGATTTCTGTGCCTGTAGAAATATACACTGCATGCAAACCCCAAAATTTTAAAATCAGCCTGAAGGTAGGAAAAACAATATTATGACTCTACAATAATTGGGAATTAACAATTAAGTCTGAGTACTTTCAGTTGAAAAATTATGCTTATTTATATGCATGCATATAATAAAAACATGTATGATGCCAATGGGACAGTTGGACTCTTCACCGTTCTTGAATTGAGTAAGTATGAACAAGCAACCAAAAGCAGCTGAGTAGAAAACATAAACCACCAGGAAACCAAAAGAGAAGAAAATGTAAGAGATGAACAGTGCACAAATATTATCAAAGAAAAGAGATGGCTAACGTTGAAGTTATTAACAAATATGACAAACAAAAGAAGGGAAGGTATTTAAAGAACAAACTAGCATGAAATGTACCGCAGAAAACCAGATACACAAAAGGATGAGATGTAACACCTTTATCAGCTAAGTGAAAACCAAAATTATAATGCTCTCAGTAAATATGTCAGAGAAAATAACAGATAATACTAAATGAAATTAAAAAATTAAGAAAAGAAAACACAAAGCAAGATATACTAGGCTGTTTTTCATTCCAGGTAAAATTTAAATTTTCATTCCTCTTACAGTGTATCTGCATACTCATTTCCTGTCCACTAGGAAACCACTATTGAGGCTCAAAAGGGAATACCTCATAAATTAACAAATTATAACATTAGTCGTAAACAATAATTTCTTCCTTACTCTGTCTATTCTAAGGCTTGAGTATGAATTAAACCAAATCCTTGAGAACATACTGCCTATTCTACAAGGTAGCCAGTTTACCAATAACTCAGAAAAGCAGTATCCTCCTTCCACAGGACAGTGCTCTCAGGAGACACAGGATGAGAAGCAATTGTGCCCAGAGTACTGACAGCTCCATCAAAGCTGCCCGTGCCACCAGTTCACAGCATCACAGCAGAATTAGCGGTGACAGAGTTGACAAATGACCGAGGAACACGTGTCAAAGAGATAAGCATGGTATGGCACTGCAACAGAGTATTAGCAACAACTACCACAAAAAAACCCCAAACAAACAAACAAAACAGTCCAATGAAAGGGAAAGCTTGGGAGTTTGTCCTGAAGAAGAGTTGATTCTACCCTGAACTCTACATTGCCTCCAGAGCTGATGTAGCACTTGAACAGCAGTTCCACACACGGCTGCTCTTGTTTGGTTTACAAGTCAGTTTAAGAACATTTGGCTTTTGCTCAATGCTGCTGTCCTGCAAGGATGGAGAACTCATGGATTAGACCTTTCAAAATGCAGTATTCTAACACAAGCCCTCAGTCTCACTGGGGAGTGTGACAGTAATCCAGTGTGTGCTAAGAAAGAAAAAAAGACCTATCAGCTCCTACCAAACAGTCTGGCTTCATCATCGGGGCAGGAACAAAGCAGGGATCCACAGCAGACAAAGCAAGGTTGCTCTGTGCTCCCATTTCCCCTCAGCTCCACTTGCCACCACTGAAATTCTTAGGAATTTATACATCAAAAACTACAAACATCTACAGATGCTGAAGTGAAAGAACTTGAGTTTCAGATGTGATGAACATCAAAGCTTCTATTCATATATGCAACAGAAAATCAGGCTATGTTTATTTAGCTCTTCATGGTGACTTTTAATGCTTCTGATTCATAAAAAAATTAGATATTGATCTAATATCAATATCCAGTTATGACGGACAAAGACTCTCTAACCAGGTAGTTAGAAAGTGTATGTTTTATTCAGCGCTGGGACACGTGGGGATAATTCCCAAAGACACCGTGTCCACTTGTGAGACAATACAGAGTCTATTTATCTACAAAAGTTTTAAATATTTAAGATACCAATACATATTCATAATATAAACACCTCCTATTCCCCGCTTTGTATTATAATTAGCTAACATATCATTAAGCATGCTCCTTTACTTCTTTGAAATAGGTCTGGGGGTTGAAATTTGAGGCTGGGGGTTGTTAAGAGATGAAGGATCCTCTTCTTCATCACTTTGACCTTTCTACTTCTTGAATTTCCACAATAGAAAACGACCCTTATACGTTATGTTCTTCGCTTTTCCATCCTTGGATGAGTATTTTAAATAAGAAAATTAATAACTGTCTAACTTCCTTTAGATCTGTGTTCTCTGGTTCCTGTTACAGATACAGCTGTGCAAACACAGGATGGCAAATAATTGTTTCTATCCACTTTGGGCCTAGCAATTATTAACTTTCTAATTAGTCCTAGTTGGACTTATCTATTACAATTATTTCGACTAGTTTTTACAAAGCTATCTTTAGACAAATTTTTAAAATCTTACGTCTCACTTCTTAATGATTTAAAAATTTATTCCACCAACTTTAATTCAAATCTAGCTTTCTGTCTATGGAAAGAAAATACGTAAAAACTGAAATATGAAATACCTACAACTGTAACTTGTTAAAACCTTAGCCCAAAGCATCCAAAATCTTAAATGATTTCCTGCATTATCATTCAAGGATGATTACTTTCTTCCAGGGAGTATTCCTAGGTTTTTGTAGGATACATTGTGCACTTTACAGGATAACACTATATTATTTAGTTTATGAACAATCTTTAAACCATCTACTCTAATTATAACATTCCTTACCTTGTCAGTTCAATCTTATCACTAGGACCATTCATTTAACTGTCCTGTACTTTTTTTTAAACAGTAAAATTTAATTTTTTTGTCACAATAAGATATTATACACTGCACATAACAGCTGAAAACATTCTTTAGTTGCCCAGCATGGTGTGCAGTCATGCAAAGTACTAGATATGATCTTTGACTTAAAAAAATCTGCAGGACTAAATTTAAATGTACAAATTAATATTTCTGTACACTATTCTAAATAGGCTTTTGTGACATATCTCGTACTTTTGCAGATTTGCTTTTGCAAGCTAATGAAAATACTGAGGATTTGTCTTTCAAACGCTATGGATTCATTTGAATTTTCCTGTATTGTGAAGATAAGATTTTGGAAATTGTGAAACTTCCTTGTACAAGGTGCAACTGCATCTACCATCTCAGACCATCTGCTTCCTCTAAAAAGTACCTTCAGTTTATCCTAAAGCTCCATTTTCAGGTTAAAAAAGGTAATTGAATGTAGGCAGGACATCGTAGTGTGCTTTAACAAAATCACCTTTTTAAAAAGAACAAAACCAAATGAGGTACCTTCATATTTTAATGCAGCAGATTGAAAATGAATATTTAAATTCAGTATTGTCTCTTGATATCACACTGTGTACTATGGGAGACAAAAATATATAAGCATGTCATGGGATTTCAGTCTCTTTAACTATGCTCTCAATACTTCATAGAAATATATTTTAAGAAATTAGTTGAAAAAGCTGAAATAACATGAAAGAGTTCAAATACCATTTTTACAATTGAGAAATGCCAAGCAGCAATTATAAAAGATATTTTCTAAATAGAGACCACTAATTTTTTCTACTTCTCAAAGAAAATCTTAAAACTTTCCAACCCCCCAGTTTAAAAGCAAGCAGTAACTGCTACATCAGGTAAGAAGAGACTTCTTTATTTCAAATTCCATTTTTTAATGTTGATCAGAATACCAGTTAATGCTAATATTTTACTTCATATTAGAAAGTGATTGTTGGTCAGCATAATCCCAAACCTGCTTTCTCCTCCTGTCTTTCATAGTTCTGTTCATTAGAAGGGGGTCAGGCATTGATCAACCTTCATCCGAAGGGAGGCTGTCCTCATTAATTGCCCTTTGCCCTTTTATTCCCAAAGAAGGCACAGAGCAAAGCCACCAGAACATGACCTGTGCATCTTGGTTTAAGATCTTGTTTTTATCACGAGTCAGAGTGAGAAAATCAAAGTAATTATCTCCTATTCATAAGTACAAAAGTTAGAAGGCCCAAATGCTCAAACCAGTTTCAGGCCCTTTCCTGTTTTTGGCAATATTCTCCCATTTTCTGAACCATGTCCAGGTTAAAGAGAACAAGAGCCCCAGGAGTCCATTTTTGCACCTCAGTGTATCTGACAGACAAACATATCAGCTTCCTTCTCACTCTGTCGTACTACATGAGTCTCATACAGCAGTCAGTATCCACAAAAAATCCACTTGTCTATGGGAACACACAGAAATGGATAATTCTATAAACCTCATTTTTTCAAGCAGAATATTGTTTCACAGACTATTAAACCTCTTAACATAGTGATGTTGTGAGATCACTGAGTGCATATTACAATGAAGCTACTGATTATTCTTGTTGCTTTACAGAAAAAAATAACATGCAATAAAAATAACATGCAATGCTGCTCAACCATATCAACCGATATTTTTAATATTCTTTAATTTAAATACTCCTAGGGTGAGGGCATGTAGAAGAGTTTCATCTTATAACATTTTCATGGCTGAATAAAACTCTAAAAAAAGGCTTTGTAATGAAACTATTAATACAAAATTTAGCTATCACACTATTATGAAAACTGTTATCCTACTTTTCATTGTGATAGATGCTACATAGTTTTAGGCTTTTCTTACTAAAAGGAGGAGGAAAAAAAACCCCACAGAACCACCTACGTTGCTCTTCCCCACCCTGTGTCTGTGGAGTTGATTACTTTCATCCAAGCGTGTTGCCCTTCATTTGTCACTACTGAATTTCTTAGAAGTTTTCCAGATAGATTTGGGTGGGGTTTTTTTGATTTTTGGTTGGTTATTTTGTGGTTATTTTGTTTTCTTTTTTTTTTTTTGTTGTTGCCTTTTTGTTTTGTTGGGTTGGGTTTTTTTTGAAGATCATTTAAATGTCTGTCAGGGGACAAAATATCTTCAAATAAAAGGAAGAAGGCTTAAGAGGCTCTTTAGGACAATATATGTTATCCTGGTTTTAGACCAGATACAGTAAGAAAATACATATTTATTTAGCCATAATGAACTATATAAGCCACTGTGAGAAAGTATCACATCTGAAAGAACAAAACTATGAAGCTGGCTTAAAAGAAAAAGAACAGTATACATCAAATATTCGCTGTGCCCCTAATTAGAATTAATTTCTAGTTTCTCTTAAGTGACAAAGGAACATGGCAAATGGGAAAAAAAAGTTACAGAACCAGCAATATTAAAAATATAGATGTCAGCTCACCAAACTCATTTTCTTTTTTTTCTCGGGCTATAAACAGCATGCCAAGAAAAAATAGTTTCTGTGTGTGGTCATTTCTATGTATTAATATATTTTATAATTTTCTGAGGAACCATTTCAATCCAGTGCAAAAAATGCTAGAGGCAACAGTGGACTATTTGATTTTTTCCAACTGAATGGTTTTACTATGTGATTCCAATAATGTCAGTTTTATCAAATAGCAGAACTTTTCCGTTTACTAAATTCTGCTTATGTCATTAATTTAGGACATGCTCTAGTCTCCCTCTTAGTGTTTCAGTTTGTCTTTACCTCACTGATCATTCCAACACATCTAATAAGAAACAGCAGATAAACTTACTCCTCTATTCACTCTAAGTGTGCAACCAACTGAATCCACTAATTACTTCATGAAGACATTTCAAATGGTTCACAATTCATTTAAATCAGGCTACTAAAATTCTTGGAGTAGTTTTACTAAGATTTATTCAGAAGTGAAGTCCTGTCTCATGTCACCCTGTGCCAACAGACCTTTGCATTCTGTGCAGCCTCTTCTCAATACTACAGCAGTTTTCTCAGGGATAAAGACAACACCAAAAAGAATGCAGCTCAGAAATATGACAGAAATCACTGCAAAAATGCACTGGCAGTTTGCACATGATCAGAATACCACCATTTGAAGAAATCTGATCTCCATGTTTTGGCATCACAGGATTATCTCAGGTTTTCAGTATGTCACATTGCTTCAATCAACTGCAAGTGTCTGTTGCCCCAAATTCAGTTGGTGTCTGAGCTGTCCACCGAAGAATCACGACAAATTTTAGGGTAACATTTATCCCATGAATACAATCCTGCTGTTTCTGAAGTCTACCTTGCCTATATTCTTCCCATGTTTATATCCCCAGGTGTTGGGTTACATGATGTTCACATACCATGTTTCATACCTAGAGGAACAGTGACATGAGGAATTGACAATGAGTTTGCTGCAGTTCTTCCAAGAAAATTCATACTGCTGACAAAAAATATACCCACGAGGGATTCAGAATACACTTATTAGCAAAAGGAGTACAGTAGTTGCATCCTTGCTAGGAATACTTGCTAAATCTGGTGTATCTGCAGCTTGCCAAGCTGCTTGCTTTCTTTTGCCTCTATCTGGATTTCTGCTTCTGCAGAAATGTAAGCACAAAAAATTTAAGTCTGATAAGAATAAAGATGTTGTAGGTGTGTTCAGAGGTAAGAATGATCTACTTCATGGGAAAGATATATACAAATGTTGGTATATACAATATCAAAGACAGTATATCTGTTCATTTAAAGTATTTAACCACTAGACAGTATTGTTAATTGTTAAGTGCAAGGTTAAGTACAGATAATGACAATCACATCATCACTGACAGAAATTTGATTTGTTAATCAAAATAGAGTTGAGAATTAGACACATTAATAGTTAAGTACATATCTGACAAAGAAGTATATCTGTAACTACAACTATAAATTCAAAGCTCAAGGGTGAGGCCATCCCTGAGTACAGCTGTGTAGTGGATGTGATGGAAGGCTCCCTTTCCACTCACCAGGTTGTGAGCCAGCCACTGTTGTCATGCTGCCCAAGTGTGTGCTCTGCAATGCTCTGCAGCTGCCCAGCAGGAATGGCCTGGGATAGTTTCGAATCCTGAACATCCCTCCATCCCTGCTCCTGATTCCCGTTTTCATTAATACTTGGCAGCTTGCAACTCCTCACTTAAGCTTAAGCCTGTATAACACATACCATTAGGTGGAGAGAAATCTATAGCAGTGATTCTAAGAGCAGCTGCTGTTTGGAAAGACTTGAACAGGTCTTTTCACATTAAAGGCAAAGGGGCTATCCCTGGAACCAATACAAAAATCATTCAAAGCAGTGGAAGTCTCAGGCTAGCTGTCAAATGGTTCGGAGCAAACACAAAGACAGCCACTTTTAATTGGAAAAGCTAGGTTATCCAAACAGGTTTGAACAATGTCTCTCTCTCTTCAGAGCGGAAAAAAAAAAGCTTGCCCATAAAACTAGCTATTATACAAGTCTGGGGTGGTAGAAATAGAAGAATGTTTCCAGAGACTTCGTTCAGTCTGGCTTTGCTTCAGCTAATCTCCTCAGAGACCTGCGAGGCCAAGTACACAAGCTACAAAAATGACTAAATAGTTTAAATCTCACACAAGGCTGACACTCTCAATCACCATCTATTTTGCCCAGTTTGCCAACAATTTCAATTTTTTCCATCAAACTGAGGGGATCACATCCGATAATATTTAATGCTATTTCAATCTCTAAAATGCTACAGCATTTCAGGCGTTCATAAAGAAATATTGAATTTTCACTGTAGTGTGACACACTTCAGAACATGTGTACACACATATACAGCCTAGTCCATAATGAGAGGGCCTCATTCAACAACACTCTCAACACTTCATCATCTTACTTTTTTACTGAAGTTCACAGATACAGGATATGAACTAAATATTAGCCAATTTCAGACATTAGTTACTGCTGAAAATCAATGACTTCTTGAAAACAACTGATGTGTAGATAGTAACAGCAGCTGACAGTACTAGGTACACTCTGATGTTTCAAATTCAGGGTATTCACTTATCAAAAGGATTGGTGGCTAAAGAATTACTTTTTTAAACTGTGATATAATCATTCCTGTCATTCCATCATTAGTCATGTGTGATCTTTCCACACAAAAAAAGGTGAGCTCAAATGTTTCACAAAGTTCGCTTAGTTGAGACTAATAAAATTACAGTTGGTAGGCAGAAAGAGTCCTTCATTTTTTCACAGTCTTCCAGAACCAAATAACAACCCAAGTGCCTAAGGAGCTTGTACCTGAATTAATTAATGGTCTGAAATGACAGAGCAAGCTCCTTTCCTAACAACTAAAATTACACAAACTGTCAGACCTTTCTCTCTATTAATTTCTCTTTAATCCTCAGGTGCATAAGTCCCTGAATTATGAGACTGACACACTACACTTGTGGAGGTTGAAGAAAATTTTCCTTTGCAACACACACAAACAAGTAACCAGCAAAGATCTACAGAATCCCAGGTGTGCAAGCAGTGTGCAATAATGGTCTGTATAGGAGTAATTCTGAATGTCTGTGCAGGAGCCAAAACACCTCACAAACAGATCATAAACAGTCCTTGAAGAAAGGTCAGGGAAAGTTAAAAGAGACTCCCAAAGTAATTCTGTGAGTGGCTTACACCGGTCAGCTCAGAAAAAAATTCTCCATGAAAAATAAATAAAACAAAATCCCTGCTTTGAGAAATCCATTTTTAGCAAGTCTTTAAATGTGAACTGACTCTGGGACAGTCCTTGAATCTAATTCTTCACACTAATTTTTACCTGTGGTTCCAAACAATTAAATTTCTCTGCACTCTGGTTGACTTTCTAGGGAAGTTTAAACTGTGAATGACAAAACCATGGATGCAGCATCCAGAAGTCATGGACCTTATCTTCCAGATCTATTTTGTGCTGTTACACGTAAAGTACTAAAAGCATTGCCACTGGTAAAGATGCCACCTTTTCATCCTACATCTGTGCTTTACACGTATCCTACCTGCTCAGTGAGGCACTCACCCAGCTTACATTGTTTCTCATTGCTGTTAGAGGCCAATTTTAACCTGCCAAGAGCCAAGGAAAATATGTCAGAATTCATCACGCTCTGCGTGGTGTGCTCTCTCATTTACAAGCTCTCCTTTCCTCCTGGACAATTAGAGAGAGATCACTGCAACTGAGCCAAGTGAACATAACACAGTGGATCGTAAGCCAGGACCACAATCCTCATGGCTCATTTCCAGAACTTTCAACAAGAGATTCATACATTGCCCAGTAATTTCCTCAATTTTTTAATAGTTTTTGGAATGCCTTGGAAAAACCTAGTGTCACATACTGAAATGTTAATAATGCATGGAAGAGACACAGTGTCACAAATTTGTTGCAAGCAAGCAGCATTATCTATAATTTTCCTCACCAAAATGAAGTCCTAAATAACCACATGACTAGTCAACTTTAACACTGACTGACAAAGGGGCACAAATGAGAAAAATACTCTCTGGGAAGCATGTAACAGAGCTCAGAAAGGATCATAATCATTAGCTATCCAGATGGTACACTTACTGTTACTTAGTTTTGAATCATGAATTAAGCACTACATAAAATTCTTGAAAATCTGCATTTTCAACAAGAGTTTGTCTTCTGATCCCAATATTAACCACAAAAAAAAGTGGATAAAGATGTATTCTTTTTGAGCTTGTTCCTTTTTTTTTCTAGAGAACCTCTGTTTCTTCAAGCTCAGACTTTAATCTTTGTTTTCAGGTTGTCCTATTCGCAGAAATGATGATCTATTTATACAGCTGCTGTGCTAGTGGCAATTTGTAAGAACAGGAAAAGTTGTTGAATTTTTCTCTCTGGCCCTTCCAAACATAAGTGTTTCTGAGCACACAGCTGTGTGATAGTCACAGACAGAACAAGCAAGCAAGACAGGGGAACAACAATGAACCACCTGTGATCAGACAGGCTGCAGTGGGCTTGGACCAATATCAGTGCCAACCGTGTAGCCAGAACCATAGGATTCTAAGTTTTTAAATAGAATACATTTTGAGAGAAGTCACAGAAAACCAGCGTTCAGTCCTCGAATGGAGCAGAAAGCTACTACAAAAAGGGGATAGATTCACCTCAGACAAAATCAGTCTATCAGAAAAAGACAAAGAAAGAAACCCTATTTTTAAGCTGCTAAGGTATTAAATATATGTCACTGAAAATCCTCTACAGGATTCCAGAGATAACAGTACAAGTTCAGTCCCATATAGAATGCTCTACAGCCACATCTGGTTTTATGCCCATTTCTTCTAGAATAATGTACAACTAAATCTCACACTTATTTTAATGTTCCATCTGTTTAGGCACATTCAATAACTATTCTGTCTGATTATGCTGACACACAGATAGTGCAGCCAGCAAAATCTTAAGATTCATCATAAAACAATACTATTTTTCATTACTAAAGTAACAGCAAATTAACGATGATGAACACAGGTTTGCTTTGGAGTGGAAAAGAATCCTGCACTGTGATGGATATCCAAGATGTTTTGTTACTGTTTCCTGGTCAGATATCTGCCTTTATACTACTGACTTCAATCCCAAATATAGAAAAGTTTATGCAAAGTTCAACTTTAAAAAATTCCCTTTTCTTTAAAGGAAGCCTACTGGAACCCTCTCTTCCAGTCCCAGCTTCATGCAAGGTACTCATTTGTTTGGAGTGTACTGGGAACACTGTACAGGGAACAAGATCTCAGTGACTGTGAAATAGCACTCACAGAGTATTGTACAAAAAACTTGGCAATGGGAAGCAGTGAAAACCTTTTAACCTTACCCAACTGATAACAGGGATTGGTTGGAGGATATTTTTAAAGTTTTAGATTTTTTTAGTGAAAATTAGCACAAACTTTTAACTGTCTTCAGTAGAGATACCTGCATAACATATTTTCTTGTGGGAGCAGAGTGTTTACTCTAAAAAATAATGTATTGTTTAGTAGCTGAAAATATTTGCCTATCTTAAACATTTTTAGTTATTCAAATGAAAAATATTATCTTGAAGTAATAATATAAATAATCTTGAAATTCTCTGCTATACTGAATGCCTGGGATTTTGTTTTTTTTCTTCCTAAAAACCAACCCTTTACTTAGCTTATAGCAAGAGTATCACTTGATCTAGCTGCCCAGTTTTGCATCACAGGTAACTGATGACTGAGGAAAATGATAACAGGTAGTTTTTATACTGATGTTTGCCCAAACTACCTTGTGAGTTAATGAATATATTTATAGAAATCAGGAGTAATATACTGAATACTCACAGGTTAAGAAAATATTAGTACAATATTCACCATACAATGAATAATTTAAAGAAAGACTATCAAATGTTCTTGTTCCACCTCTATGTTAATATGGGAAGCATTAATGGAATTTCCCAAAGCAGCTGGGGTATAACAGAGTAACTCAATTCATTCTGCAGTCATATCTGTCCCTGTGGCTGCAGTATCCTGAAGGCTATATAGACGCTTCTCCACATTTTTCCAAAACCTTTCTGAAACCTTCCTGAGGTTTGCCCAGGACAATTTCTGTCTCTCCTTTGCCACCCCTAAAAACGTGGGGAAATGTCTCTCCAAAAAGCAGCCTTTACTTGGCAGCAGCTTGTCCCTTCTGTTACTTCCAGAGCCATAACCCTCTAGGTGCTACTGAAATTTGCTACTGTGATGTCCTGAGTATGAAGGTTTTGTGCTTCAGCAAGGCAGAGCCATTCCCAGCAAAAGACCAGCAGCAAAGCATCTTGGCAAATCATGTTAAATCTTAGAGATTCTTTGATATCCTCATTTCTGGGTCACAGATGCTCTTTGTTTATCAAGATGTTGTCATTTGCTTCTCCGGAATATCTTGGAAGTTTAAACGCCAAGAAAAATAAAGAATTTACAATACAAGCAAATCTGATAAAAATATTTCCAGTATTGCATCAGAACTACATAAAAACCATTCAACAAATTAGTATATTTCAGCATTAGTTATTATTATTTTCAAAGAAGAGGGCAAAAAAAGCCCAAGTCCCACTCCCTTTTTGTTCCTAATAATTTGAAGACCATTTCTCTATCAGAGATTTATGAAGCAAGACTAAGTACAGTACTTTTCGTTCTTTCAGAATCTAATGCTCTGAAAGTCGCCTTTCAGAAATCCTGAAACATTAAATAAGGTTAAAAGAACCCCAAGAATATTAAACCGGTAAATGACAAACTTGGTTTTCAGATATTAAAAGCAAATATACCCTTCTCATTTTTTCCCTTGCAGTTAAACTGCCGCTTTTCACATCAATATCCTTTTATTTGCCTTGCTCACTTCCTCGCTAGGCATTCAGGTGAAATAATCTGTGGCACATCAACTGATTTCAGCTTAGCTGTGAGATGCTACAAAATGGGTGTATCTGACATGAATATATTTACTTTGAACGTTACACAATTTGAAACTACAAGAAAAATGAAATTTTAGTAGTTTCTTGTTCAGAATAGAATGACTGAACATGTTTGAAGACAGATTAGAAAAGGGATGACATTAAATGGTTGCCTAAGATATGAGGATTGAAGACTGACCAACACAGGAATTTTCTTCCATTTTAAATTTCAAAATCAACCAACCAAAATACCCATCCTACATTAATTCCTCATCACCTGCTGATTACCCCAAGTCCCCGAACCCCAATTTTCCTTCTGTCCTAACTAGGCTCCAAAAATCGTATTTTGTTTCTGCTTTATCCTGACAGAAGGTCTCTCTCATCATATTATATCCCACTTTCATCAGTCTTCTACGCATCTCCTATTCCTATTTTTTATTGTAAGTTCAACTGTGCAGCATTCATTCTCTATTTAATCCTTTACTTTTCACATCTTAGTTCTCTTTCATTGCTTTTCAGCCTTCAAATCAATTTTTCTCATTGCCCTCTCTTTCCTGGGCCACATCCTTTGAAAGTTTCCAGTGTCAACAGACTCTCTAAAGTTTCCTTTCACACAACGGAGCTGTAGTGACCTTGATATAAAGAAAATATTTATGACTGCATGGTTCTTCTTTAAGAACCGCACTGAGAGCGCTTCATAAATAATTATACTTTTGTCTTTTAAATTTCACATAAAATATTTCCCACCATGTCAAATGTTGTAGATCCCAAATGCATTTCAACAACTGGCTCACAAAATGAAAATGAAAGAAGAGAAAGGGCCTTTTTTCCTTTCATACTGGAGAAGGTTTGTTTCTATTTAAAAAAATCTGACCACACAAATGAGTTTAAAATGCACAATGGGCTCGTATTTGGACTTAGTTAATACTTTAAAGATGCAATATTATTTCCCATTTCCTCTAAAAAAAAAATCTGTTTTTTATAGCAAAATATCTTCAATATACCAAAACTACTTTTGAAGTAAAAATTGATACCGATTTTGAACAAAATCCAAACACAAAGTAGCCAGTTGCCTTAGAAGTATGTCCTCCACAGGATGCTACATGTGCATCTTTAGGAACGACATTTACTGTTATCAAATCAGTATAGTCCATTTCAAAGGTATGCTTATTTCACTTCTGATTTCTTCATTTAGCTCTCAATCACACTTCATCTATATTTAGGGTACATGGGTCACAAAAGTAACATCTTTAAATCTATTCCTGAAAAGGATGAACAATCCCTGAGTTTTGGGCCTCAGAGTCACAGTTCACCTTTTGAAGAAAATAAATTATTTAAAAGACCAAAAGATGCAACCCCTAAGTTGAACAGTAGATGCAGCAACAGGAAGTTGATCTAATTAGCCACAAAGAGCAGGCAGGATTTGGAAGGATAAGGCGAATCAAAGCTGCTGGTTGTATGCAAATTGATTTGAGGCATACTAATTTTAACATAAAGATGTGTTGGAAGTCCTTTTTCTGGCAGTGACCACAAAAAGTTCCATCTAACCGAGCAGTGCAGATAACAGAGAGAAGGTATTACAGTCCATGCAGCATTAAGGATTTTTCTTATAGGAATGAGGATTTTCTGATTAAAAGCAGGATTTTTTTCTCATTACTACAATAATCCCTGGTTTTTCCAATACTAATAAGTCTTACTTTCCCCTGCAAGAGAAAAATGAATTTTCCTTGGTGAACAAAAAAATGAATTATAAATCTGATGATTCTGAACATATTTGGGAGTCCTACATTTACGTATTTGCCCACACTATGATGTTAAAGGCAGCAATTTCTTTTTCAATAACTTCATGACATTGCTGACACCCTTGCCCTTACTATAGAAATATCACTAAGCCCTTTTGTCCCTCAATTTTTATCAGTTGATTCCCCTCAATTGTCATTTCACCCTTTAAAAACATTCATCAGTGTAAGCTAGAGAAAAATGCATCTTTACCTTGGTTTCTATATTGTTTTCTTGTACCTAAGTCATAGTGAAAAATATGCTAGATACTCCAAGTAGGAAAAAGAACTCACCTTTCATGGTCATTTTTAGGTGTCACTTAGGCAATGAGCTCTAAGTGGCCCAACTCCCTCGAAAAGATCTTTCCCCCAAGGCAGAAACCCCTCAGTACCCCATGATGCATAGCAGCAACCACGTGTCCCTGAAGAATCAGAAAGAGCATCCCTTGCCTGCCAAAGTTGGCTTCCCGTGCCAAACCTTATCTGGAATCTATGTCATGGATTCATTTTCGGATTACAAACCCGCACTTCCAGTTTGTGAAGCACAGCTCTGAAGCTCTGACTGCTTTGAAGGCTTCTCTTAATTCCTGCCTGACTCAGAGCTTCCTGGGATAAGGACTGCAACGTTTCATCAGCACTCAGCTCTCCAGCTTTGTCAGCAGCAAAGGCACAGCACTTTGAACTCACAGCATCTTTGTTAAATCTGCTTCAGCTTTTCAACTGCTGCCTTCCAACTGGACTCTGTTCAATACAGGCATTGAATAGCCAGAACAGCTTTCCCCTCATGAATCTTTTGTTTAATTAGGCTGGAATCAGCTATGGCAGAAGAAGGAAGAGAGCGGGCTAACGTATTTGGTGACATAAATAAATCGTCCCAGAGTGGTAAAGCCCAAAGGGAAGTTGAGAAGCTAAGAACATTAGGAAAAGCCAGATTCAGGGTAACTGTACAAACTTAGATTGTTTTGTCATTTTCTGTGTGTAGGTATTAAGAAAATTGAGGCTGAGTACTTCAAGAGAAGTAGAAAAAGTGAAAACTACCCTTCTGGTCATAGCCATATTCTTCATTACTAGGGAAACATGTCCCACCTCTGACTAAAGCTGTCATGAGAAAACTATTTTCTAATTGTAAAAATGTTTTCTCAGATTTACCCCAATGTTTACCATATTCCATCTCCCTCACTAATTCTAGCACTTCTGAGGGCTTATTTTCCAAGAAAAAAATCAGTTTGTCTTCCTGCCTGTTTTGCTGCAGTCTTCTTGGGTACACCCAGTATTCTTAACAGGACACACATCTTTCATTATTCCCTAGAATCCAGCTCTTCGAGTTATGATTAAAACTGAAAGAGACAGCTGATCTCATTTGATCAGTGCTGCTATTTTTCTTCATATTTCTGTCTTTTTCAGAGTCTACTTTTCCAGTATCTATTGTCAATATCTGTCTTCATTACTTTGAGGTGAAGAAAACATCAATTTGACTAAAATTACAAAAACCAGAGACTATTGGTTGCTGTGAAAATATTTTCCCCCTCCTGAGCACAATCAAGGAAAATCCATACACTACATATAAGTAAATATTACATGAAAAAGCCTTAACAATATGGGAGAATGTTTTGTGTCATAATTCTCCTGCTCGTTAAAAAGACTGCTTACAGTGCATTGTCAGCTTCACAGAAAATGTTAAGTTGACTTTGTCTATGGCAAAGGAACTCTGAGGGGTGAGAATATATTTCATCACATTTAAAACACATGAACAACAATGGCAATATTGAACTGAATTTTTACTTGATACAGTGCTTAGATGAATTTGCCTCAGGCAACAAGTAAATTATGTTTTATCTCCTCTCAATGTCAAGTACACAGTAACGCAGGGAACAAAACTACCATACAATTTTACAAAATTGGTGCTCTGTTATGGGCATACCTAACTATTGAATATCTGCTTATATTTTCTTCCTCCTTCAGGGTTCATTACCTGTATATTTGAGGAAAACACACACTGTGCCAGGCTGCTTTCTCTCTGAACTCTGGGACAGGGAGGACTCTGTTCATCACAGAAGTCACTTCTTAAGTCACCTAATTCAGCCTAAGGCTGAATGGGCAATGGCTTCTTTTGTGGAATAAGTGCACCTCTCAAGAGACAGATGGGAAGGTATTTTTTAGAAGGGCAGTGTTTGTTTAGGCACTTGGTGTACCCTTGAGACCATCTTTTCAGGCGTGCATCTTGAATTACACAGATCCACACCAGCAGTAAGATGACACGATAAAACACGAGGATGTAGCTCGCATCCTGCCAAGAACCAAACCCCTAATGTGTGTCTCAAGTATCTTCTGGGATAAGAACATGGAGGCCGAGTTCACTGAGCCACAGTGGGCTCAGTGAATTGCGTGGACCAGAAGTTCGTCTTGGAAAAATGAAGGGTGGGATCCCCACACAGACACACTGTAGACCTCATCCTGCCCGAGTTCACATCAACGTAAAATCAGGAGCTATAGCTCCAAAATATGCTGTGTTATACTTAATTAATATATTTCTGTGATTGTATCTTCTAGTACAGGTATGATGCAAAGAAACTAAGTGATTTTCCTTCTCCCAGGTTAACTTTGGAGGAATTTCAGAATGTTCTGCATATTCAGAACATATTTCCTTCAGCGGGAAAAGGAAGAACCTGAAGGCCCACAGAAGTCCTTTGTTTTTATTTCTACAGATTTTGTTTCAAGTTTTATATGCAGGGGTAATTGGCTCTTTCTGTACCATGGTCAGTCATTCAATTATAGAGACAACTATTATTTACCAATATTAAAAAAAAAAATTGCTTTAACATCTCCTTTAGCTCTAATACAGCCCATCACATAAACCTGCAAATTGCTTCAGACATTCAATAAATCAGATCTGTGTCAGATCTGAGTAGTATTCAAGGGCTCTAAGAT
The DNA here is from genome assembly GCA_013397565.1 of Ptilonorhynchus violaceus. NCBI lineage: Eukaryota > Metazoa > Chordata > Aves > Passeriformes > Ptilonorhynchidae > Ptilonorhynchus > Ptilonorhynchus violaceus. The sequence continues at coordinate 3,087,161 of VZRJ01011659.1, forward strand.
CTGTCTGGAACAATCCAGAGTAACAGTCAAGGTTGTTATGGTCTGTTTTGTCAATCAGGTTCTAACATATGAAAACAGATGTGAGAGAATTTGGTGCTCAACTCAATGAATCGCCATGAGATTTTAATTAATCCTTGAAAAATTCTAGTCTCAGTGTGCCATTCCTTATCTTCTCTGTCTCAATAGATTAGTTTCACATGCAGGACAGGTAAACACTTTCTGATCACAGCAGGGGAGAGAGTAGAAGCCACTGCTCTCTCTCCTCAATGTGTCCTAATTCTCAGTCAGGAAATTACAAAAATCTCTTTCCTAGAACCTGTGTCTAGGACAGAGAAAGGTAATATGATAAAGAAGGTTATTGGTACCTGGGATTTACATTTATTTCTGGGACAAAAAAAAAATTACTTAACGACTTTTCAGTATACAATCATGGTCTAGGACATTTCTCCTAAAACCTGCATATCTTAATGAGCAGTGTCTGCTCATCTTCAATAAATCTTTTACAAGTGAATACAAAGCTTGTTTTAAAATCATATCTTATTTTACTTTCCATTGAGCTAACGAAATGCTGCAAATGAAAAACAATTCCAAGACTGTCACCTTCTCTGTTTTCCACCCAAAATATGTGCATAAATAATCTATTTATTAATGTTGTCTTTTGTTTCATGTGTTACTGGCATTCAAGCAGCAAAGGTAGGTGTAATTTTGTGTGATCTGAAGATACATTTCCTAACCAAATGAGCCCTCTTTCTCCCTAGCTACTACTCCATATATAAAAATTCAATGGCATTCCAGCCTCAAGAAATTTAAAAGATCAAGACCATCTGTTATGTATTACCTGCAAATTATGCACTAGCATCTTTACACATTGACACCAAAAAAATAATGTAAAAAAACTGATCCAAACTTACCAACCCAAAATCATGACATTATCAACATACTTAGGATTGAGAACAACAGATTGGTCTTTACTGTTCTCCTTCCCTTTTGTATACAAGGAGTCCAGAAGCACATTCCATAGCCTCTACACAGACTCCTGGAGATGCTTCCAAACTTTAGAGAACCTGCATTTTTTTATAAGCAGTGCATAATATCTCGTATTACTGAACAAGTCTGCTTTAGCACAGGCAAATGTAAACTGGTGAATTTATTTAAAATATGGTTCTCTAGTAGAAATATCTCAGGATATTTTTCTCACTCAAATCACAAAATAATTTTTAAATTACTAGAAAACACAATAGTTGTTGAAGGAAATGCAAATGGTTTTGTTTACTAAGATGACCATTTGTACTACAGAAGTCATGTTTCAGATGAAAGGCACTTTCAGCTGGCTGTCAGGGGAAAAGAGCACGGAGAGCCACATTATTATGTGGTACTCCAAGATGACAAAGTGACACACAAGGGAATCAATGTGGCCCAGCAAGACTTCTTGCCAACTGAAGCATTACAGATAAAATTGTCACAAGTGCACCAAATGGCTCCTGAGCTGACACCAAGTGACAGAGCAGTGTACTGCCAGGAGAGTTAATATTGGAATTTCTTGGAGCATTCTGCAAACACAGGTAGTCTGCATGCATTGCACACAGAATATACAGGAATCCTATTATGAGAGGGCCAAAAAATCCACTGCATTATAGTGCCTTGCATAAACCACTGTGCATTTCAGAACACACCAAACAGCTTCTCCAGCAGTGCTCAAACGTTTGGTAATGTCAAAACCAGCAAAGGAAAGAAAAGTTTTATGCCTACTACTCAACGACTGAAAACCAGCAAATTTCTCTGATACAGGGCTTTTCTCAGGTCTCAGAGGCTGTCATGCTTTGGATTTTCTCAACCATTAAACAAGATGATCGTTGACTCTGTCCTGTGCAAAGTCAAATGCATGGATGGTTCTCAGCAAATAATTACCTCCCAAAGGGAAGGCAGGAATGCTGGACTCCAAAAAATGCCTTCAGTGTTTGTATCTTCTTAAAACAATAGGAAGGAGCTGAACATTAGAACAAGTGGCCTAATAAGTGCTTTGTACCGACAAAGAATGCCCAAAGAAAATTTGGGGCGTCACCGTTGCTCAACAGAACTAAAAGTTCGAGGGATGAAGTGGGACTCGACGCAGGGCCACACTGTCACACGCAGAGTGGGGTGTTATGGCTACAGCAAGACCTGCCGAAGGTCTGAGACAGAAATCTGCTGCAAAGTGGGGGAGACAAATGTTAAGCAAGGACACTCAAAACAAAGCTCTGCATACACAGGAAAAAATGTTCGATGGGTTACAAAGTCAACAGCTTGGAATGAAAGATCCAATTGCAGAGCCCTGTCTCTGGTCTGTAAATCTGCATTTAAAAGAGGCAGTAATCCCACAGCACAGGCTGGGAGATAAATAATAAATAAATAAACTGGAATAAAGAAACCAGTGAGAAAGCTGTGGGCAGCAGGTCATTAAGTCCACTTAATGGACTTAATAGTGTTTTTTCTCGGGTGTCTTTCTCTCTTTGCTCCTTTTCTTTCCCTGACCTATCAAAAAACTAATTCACACAATGTTTTTGGACTATAAATTGGCCTTATAATTTGTTAGGTTCCCCGATAGCAACTTTAACATATCAGTAAAGCACACCCCAAAATCAATTTCCCTACTATGATTTTTTTTTAAATTAGCTTTTGTTTATTTATGACTAATAATATTTATGAGCTGACACAGACTTAAAGTGTATACCGCACCATATCAATTATTCTCAATTACATGCTTTATACAACTATTCATTGCCACTGAAATCTAAAAAAAGTTAAAATTAAGTGCATGACTCTACTTTTGGACTGAGGTCACAGTTTAATGCTCTAAGATTGATTCTGTAAATCTACACATAGAAAAGAGTACCAAATAAAACCTTTCCTTCAAGGGAAGGCAGAAAAAAACAACTATAGGTAACTTAGAAAAAAGATTAATCCAGTTATAAAATAATAATTAAATTTATGAGCAAGTGGATGGTTAACTAAGATGATGCTTCATCAGCTGAAAATGTTCTTTTAACATACTAGTAGAACAACTGGCAAGTGACAATGACTGTCCTGGAATCTATAATAAAGGCTATTGGGACTACACCAAGAGACAGTTTAATTTATTCAGTACAGTAAGACGATAAGACCTTTTATATGCACTAAATACAACTGAAACTCATTTATTGCATCATAAAAACGTGTTCCTCCTCTATGCTACTTCTCACCCTAATACAATATCTTACGAGTATTCCAGGAAAGTAGTTCTGGTTATAAGTAGGGGTAAAAATGGTGATTTACAGTGAATTCCCCAGCTCCTCTGACATTATGAAAAAGTCACTCTAGAAGACCTAGAGATTTTTCAGTGAAATTATATAAATTGGAAATGGGAGAAAAAGAGTCCTTAATTCTAAGCACAACTTTTCTCCACAGACTGTATCAGCTTGCTGTAACACAGAACCTGCCGGGTGACAGAAAGGAAGTTGTTGACAATATCGTGAAGATTCCTGAAAAGTGATTCATTTTGGAGTAGGCAGGCAAAACCGATACTGTAATAGTTGATTTTACAAGGTGATCTACCTTAAACAGTTTGACAAGGTAAAACACAGTTCGTGTGGCAATACCTAATAACTTTGCTTTTTTGACATTAATATGAAAATAGTGTAGCAGGAAGCTGAGCAACCTGCTTTTTAAAAGCAATTCTTGCTTCCTTATTGTCTTGCAAACAGCTTATTCTGAATCAGTCATACTGACATTTATTTCCTTATCAGTTATCACCAGAATGTTTGACAGCAAAGGTACATTTTAATCTGTTGTGCAAATGCTCAGAATCCATTTATATTCTAAAAGTAATTTGGTCAATTTATCTTAGTACTCACACAAACTTTTAAAAATAGCTGTAGACCTACTTGCCTTCTCACAGATGGACAAAGTTATTTTGTAGCTAATTTAATTTGTCATAGATAGTGAAAGGAATGGCAGAAGTCATTTACTTGTCTAACTGTCACATGGACAAAATATGACTACAGCTCAGTTCCTGTTCAAGACTTCAGATTTTTTTTCTCCAGTTATAAATCTATAAAGGATTGGAATCTGGGCTTGATACTAGCCAAATATTCCAGAAAGACTAAACCTCAATTACTGAATAAAACTACTGGAAGCTTTAAGTAACTTCAAATATTTTACATGTGGACACAATCAATTTTGAAACATTTATTTGAGTTTACTGATATGCAGAGCTATGCAAACAAAGAGAGCTTCCAGTCCTCCCTATCTGCCAGATTGTCACACAGACTTCTTCAAACACAGGAGAAAGTCTTCTCTGATGCAACCTTAAGTAGTCCCTAGCTTTGATATATCTGTGCCTTCACCTTTTTTCTTGCAGACATCAGATCCACCAAAGCTGAAAATCTAAAGCTTAAGTTTCACAATGACAGACTAGAGGTACGAACCTCTTGAACTAGAGAAAAAAACTTGAAATGAAATGAAGAAGTGGGAAGCGGGAGACTTAGCATCAAGGTGTTGAAACCACGGAACCTTCCTTTCAGATTTCCTCATTTAACACTGCAGAACTGCAGAACAGTGCAGCCTGTCCAAGAACCTGGGAAAGTCCTTGTTTAGCCACATCTGAGGCTTGACTGGCAGCATCTCTCTGCTGTTTTGTCAGATGCTGCCCCATACACTCCCTTCTCCCTCTGCCTTCACTCACCCGTCACACCGAGCCTGGCTGGAGCTCCACAGTCTGCAGGGATCCAGGGAGAACAATCCAGAGGCAACTCCCACCTTGTAGACCGGTCAGCTGTAGTCTTTGAGAGCACAGCATAAAAACGCCTGTAAACAAATCAAATCAAGAGTTATCTGTTATCATTGACATAAAAGTTACTAAGCTAGAGCTGTTTTAGGGAAGGTGGTGATGACAAGTGCAGAGCACACTGTCACACACACCCATTAGCTTCTCCCATTGATTCCAAGAGTTCCTATCTCAGTGCCAACAGCTGCTGTCATCACCAATCCTGCACTATTTGCCTTAGCCCAAAGCTTTTCTTGGAGGCAGTAAAACACCTGAGTTTAATTTGTTCACAGATTTCTTCAAACTTAGAGAGCCCACTGCTGACTACTTGATGCCTTTGTGGACAACAGTACAACAATAAAGAGATGAAACTGGGGACAGGTGAGGACCATTGGGGAAAGCCAGATTAACAAAGTCTAGGAAAAAACCAAAGTGCTACTATATACTCTGGGTTTCTACTCAGCACTGACTTTTCAAATGAACCTTAGAACATTATGAGCTCTACTCCGTATTTCCTAAGGTCTTTTGAAAATCCTAATCTTATCTAGTGGACAGAAAGACACTAAGTTCTGCAGCAACTTTGTCTTTACATCATTGTAAAATGATAACATGTCAAGCATTTGTCATAATGTCAAACCAAACTGATTTACAAAACTAAGCTCTAAAATCTACTCTTTCCTTTAAGGTCAAAAAAGGTAGCTGTTTCCTGTAGATAAATTCTTTCTTGTTCTGTTTCTTCTGCATTAAATATGTTCATTCGGATATTCTTTTTCTGATCAGTCATTACAAGTCTAATTAGTAAATGTTTATCTACTCCACAAATCCAAAGACACACAGAACAACAACAAACAGCAAACCACCAAAAAACCCAAACCAAACCTCACCAAAACCTACAAACAATACAATCTAATAAAATGTAATGGAATTTTGAATAAAATAAAATCTAAATAAATAATTATAAAACAAGCCTTTAAAAATCAGTAAATGCTGCTGAGTGACAGCAGTTTTAGATAACACAATGTACAAAATATGTATGTTTAAAAGCAAGGAGATGAGAAATTACCGACATCTTAAATCTTTCACTGTCCACATGAGAAACACAAACCTAATACGCTAACACTGAAATGCATAATTATTACAATAGCTATGAAATTTAATAATAAAGTATTGCTCTTTCATTAGTCATCACAGGCTACACTGACACCACAAAAACCATCCAAAAAATAATCTAAAAATTTTATAAGTACACATTAGTGACATGATGCTAGGCATCAAATGGAATTTTCAATATATTATTTCTCCCCAACCTAATAAAATCATAGACTCTGATTACTGCATGTATAATTTCTTGAAAAAAGCTTTATGCCTTTTTTTCCCCACCAAAATCCACATTAATGGGATTTTTAACTTTTCCTAACCAGTACATTTACAATAAAATCAAATACCACATATTTGTATTTAAATGATATAAATAACTACTACAAACTGCAAGCTGAAGTTAAAATTGCTGTTCTTTGTCAAAGTATTCACCCAGACAGCTGATAAGAAAAATATCTTATGTGACAGAGTATCCTGCTTTTAAATGCTTATGTGACAGATAAGTGTACTGTTCTCACTTAGCAACTTTTAAGTGTCTTGAAGATTTATTTTTATCAATATTAGGTTCTTTTTAAAGGAAGTAGAAGAGATACGAAAAGTGTGAATGCTGCAGAAGTACTTTAAAAGTTTAATTTCAATAATGTGATCAGATATAAAAATGAAGCCAAATAAAGCACAGTTCCTTAGCACATATATCTTTAATCCTCAAAAACATTTATGCTGAAACAAGGACAGGAGGAACTTTAAGTAACTTAATGATAATCCACCTCTAACAATGGATATAATTTAACAAGAAAAACTAACATTTAGTAAATTTAACAGCAAAATACACCCACCCCAAATACACCACACATGCCTACGGGAATATGTCATCAGCATCTTTTAAAAACTGAGCGAATAAATGGAAATTGTCAGTTTTGCTGAGAGAGCAAAAGGAAAAAGTGAAACAAATGAAATGAAGGAAGTAATTAGAAGTCCTGTGAATATACTCACATAACTTTATCACATAGATATTTTTCCAATTAATTTTTGGGGTTGCTATATCAGAAAGACTTTTATAAAGTCCTAATTAGCTGATTCAATGTCCTTTAATTCTCAGAACAATGGAAATTCATGAGTCTTACCACATACCAATTATATCTCTCAGTAGAAATGACTTGCAGAACTCTTTTGCTTTCCTGTATTAAAATGACAGACACTACTTTCTCCTTCACTATTCCCTTGGCCATAAAAAATAGATCTCCTTGGATTTTAATGAGGTTAAAAGAGGTACAAATTATAACAGACATATAAAATATTGTTTCTGAAAATAAATCATTTGGTAGATCATTTAAAGCTCATAATTTACTGAGATGTAAAGAATGTTAATATAAAATGTTGTACGTGATAAAGAAGTTAACCTCCTGTCTTTCTAGCTTTTCTGGCTTACACGAGCTGAACTTTCAGAAAACTTCTTTTTAACCTTTTTTACCCCCTCCCTGGAAAAATAAAATTCGTGATAGAAATTCTTCTATGTTTACACAAACAAGATCACATATAACCTCTATCCAGTTGTACTGGAAAGAACCTCACACCTATTTCTGAATCTTCAATCATAAATGTCATATTCCCATAGATTGCAAACCAAGTGCAGGATATTCTCCAGAAGACAAATGCTGTTTTCTCTACAGCTTAGTCATATATTCTATTACCACCCACAAAAGCTGGATAAATTCATAGTTACACACCTAGTCCCTGAGGGATTCCTTATCTCAACTGAGATAAGCACTCCTGCAAGCAGCCCCCAGCTGATTATCTGATCTCAGCTACTGGCCCATTAGCACCACCCATCCTGGTTAATGGCCCGATCTTGGAGTTGGAATGTCAGAACACCATAAGGATCATCCAAGCTCAGAGGACCAGGACCATCCAAGCTCATTCCCGAAGCAACCAATAGGACATCGGGAAATCCTCTGCCTTTGTGAAAGTTCCTGCCCCTGGGGGAGGTGCCAGCCAAGAAACACAGCATAAAACAGGGGGTTTGGAGGGCAGAAGGTACCCTCGACTCGACGGGACTCTCGACTTGACTCCACTCCTCGGAATTGGACTCAGATACTCCACTCCACCACCGGCACTTGACTACCAGGCCTTCCTGCAGGACCAGTGCCTAACTGGACTGCACAGCTACCACCCTGCTCAACAGGGTGTCAGGTTGTACCATGACTCTATTGGTTTGTTTAAGCCTGTGTTTCTGTATTACTGCATTTATTTTAACCTTTTTTTATTAAAATCGTAATTTTGACGTAAAATCTCTTGAGGTATTTTGTGTGGGGTTAATTTCCCCTGCTGGTTTACAGTCAAACCAGCACACTCAATGACTGTGACCTTACCAAAGAGAATCACAGAATCGTTTGGATTGGAAAAGCCCTTTAAGACCATTGAGTTCAACCTCCAACTGCCAACCCCGCCACTGAACCATGTCTCCAAGTGCCACACCCGTACATCTTGAAAACACCTGCAGGAATGGTGACTCAACCTCCTCCTGGGGAAGGCTGTTCCAGTACTTGATAGCCCTTTAGGTGAAGAAATTTCACTTAATAACCAATCTAAAACTGACAAATAAAGATGAAATATTTCTATGTCCAGGCACTTCATTCCCCTAGTTCCAAAATGATCTTCACAGAAAAATATTACCCTTCATGTCCCCTTTTCCTTCCATAAGATTTCCAAGATTGTTGTGGGCTTTAGACTGCTCAAGAAATTTTCTTTAACCCAATTCCTTTAGTGACATTTTCAAGAGAAGCAGATGTATAGCTCTAGCAAACAGAGTACAAGCATCTTAATCTCACACAAATTTAACGTCAAATTCTAGCCAACAGCAGTTGGACTTCTTTATTACAAAACTGGAAACAAAATTAGAAAAGAAAAATATTCGTAAATTATAGCTGGAACCTGCATGAAGTCAAGATCTTGTTCTTTTTATTATTCAGAAATTTCCCAGAGCAATTATCAGCCATAATACTCCAGGGAGCAAATTAAGAATACTGCCTCTCAAGGGGGTCCATTTCTGTTCCTTTTCCTGAGGTTTTCTTGCTGCACTTCAATGCACCAAAGATCTTTCAAGGATCTCTTAATTTCCTTATTAATTAAATGTCCTATAATATTTTGTATAGCCTTTATTGATCCCCTTCATCTGTTTAAGAATACTAATGAAGTACCCTTTAGTTCAAAAATTACTTCTCTTTCATAGATAAAGAGGTGTCCCCAGAGAGCTGATTCTTGCCCTTGTGTGCCTTTATGCCAGAATTGTAATTATAAAACTGTGAGATTTAACAAATCATCCATTATCTAGATATTTTCATCAAGCAGCCCAATTTTTGTTTACTGATTTTTTTTTCAGAGAAACAACCCATGACAAAATGTTGTTGCTCAAGCAGCTGCAGATTACTGAACAGCTTTTAGCTGTTGAGTGCAGTTGATCATCATTATACTTTATTCACACAGAAGCAGCATTGGATTCATTCCACTTTTCAGATCTGGAGATCATTGGGAAAGTAAAGCTCTACTTAGGTAGGATGAGCTGCCTTCAACCCACCTACACTTGGAGAGGTAACAAGGCATTAAAGCTGAGGATCATAGTTCCTCTTTCTAGAATCAAGATCTGCATAACTTTCTACAGCTGCACATCCTTGACAAACACATTTCATTGATTTGGCTTTCTTATGGGCTCACGCTAGGGCTTTAATCACCTTTCTGGTTTAATATTACCACAAAGCATTATGGAAAAGTGGAAGGCTGTAAACAGTTCTAGCTCAGGATTACAACAGAATCATGACAATTTGCTTAACAACAGATGCTTATTAGCCTAGTGACCACTTTTACAAGTGAAAGAGGACTGCAAAGAACAGTTTATGAGGTACCCAAAATCTTCTGCACTTCAATATATTCAAATAAGGGAAGGATAAGCAGTGACAAACGCGTAAGCTGAACGTTAGTTCAGGGTTCTGATTTCTCGATCTGTTGTACTCTGAAGCTGCTTTACTGAACATATGGCTTACCTAATTGAGGGTTTGGACCAGCACCAAAATTACAAACTGCGTATGCACGCTGAAAATACAACTATATATGCGTTACAGGAAACCAAAAATAGAGGATGAGACTGAGGCGTCATAAAAGGAAAAGAAAGAATTAATTACTAGGAAAAGAGAAGTAATTAATTAAAATCATGAGCTTACAATCAGAGCTAGAAAAACTAAAACTGAAATCCCAGCAACTCTGCATGGTGTGATTCACATCCAAACATCTCCAAACACAGCTGTGGGAAGGAAATACGTTCCATTTGCCTTCTCTTTCAGGCAGCCTCCCCATACAAAGAAAATGCACATCTAAGCAGTTACCAAAGTGACTATCCAGCATTCTCTGTGAGGCATGTAAACCCCAGCGAAACACTCACAGTGGCCTTATGGCTGCCCCTGCCTGGAGTGACGCTGGCAGAGCTGCACTGCAGTACTCCAGCGCTTGGTGCAGCCCAGGGAAGGCAGCAGCACACGCAGCGGTGTCGGGAATCACAGCCAGTGCATTGTCACAGCTCCACAAACACTGGCACTTGTGGTTCAATACGAGTGAGGGGGGGCTGAGAAAAGGCTGAGCTGCTGGGCTGAAGCTGGTGGGAGGAGGGGCGGGAAGTCCGGCTGCAGGACAGGCCCAAGTGATGCGTGCCAGGGCATGAATCCGGGTAGAGTGCTGCCCGATCCCTGCACTGGTGGCCTGCAGGACGGGACAGATGATAGCAGCTTGGCAGGAGTGGGCAGTGCAGCAGATGGTCGTGTACTGCCAGCGCTACTCTGCCAAGCAGAGGGACCCCAACAATCAGGAGAAAGGGGCAAACAGGAACTCAGAGACCAAAGAGAACTGGAAAAGCTCTAGCACCCGGCAGGGAAAAAAAATCTAAATCAACCATTATTTCAAGCTTCCTTACAGATATCGATCATAAACATGATAGATGTTTACCTAAACACCCTGTTCTGAAACATCTCTAGTGCTGGTAAGAGTCTGGAACTGATGTGAATTTTTTTGTTTTGACTAAAAGAAAAGTTTCATTTGCTATTCAGGTTATTCAACTCATTTTTTTATTTTAACCATTAAATTTTAAGTCAATTGAGAATAAAAAATAATTTCACAAATCTAAGTCAAAATGTTTTGATTTTTTCCTATTTTCTTTCTGGGTTATGCTGGGTTTGCTTTGAGGGTTTTTTTGCTAGTGCAGTTTTTTTTCAGTTCACTTTTGTTTGATTTTGCTGAAATTTTTGATGCATTATTAAAATACATGTTTTTACCTGGAATATAAAGGTTTTTACCTGGAATAATAGAGGGTTTTGTTATTCACATTAGATGAAGAACTCAGATTATGGAGTATAAAATGTCACTTTTCACATTGAGTAAATCCACATCCTATAGGCAGACAGACCTTATAAAAATTTGTATTCTATGCAATTTTTTTCTCACTTAGCACAACTGTGAAGAAATGAATACAGTAGCATGGTATTAAATATCATTGCTTTTTCCTATCACTGCATTTTTATGGGGTTGAGAAATGTAAAGCTGTTTCAGTTAGAGAAGGATATTAATCACCCCTTAAAATATGGTGACAGATGGCAACATTGCGTATATGGGAGAGAAGAATCATATCCAAGCACGGAGTAACACAATATCCCAATTCAGTAAACATTTATTCTTTATGTTTTTAGTTTGTTTTTAAAGCTCCATAAAATATTAGGTAATAGCTGGAGCTAACACTAGAAAAGGCTGTCAGCAAACACATGGGAATTACGGATATTACCTAGGAAGTCTGGAAGCCCGACTCCATGTGAAGCAATGGAGCAGCTTGAGAGGAGGTGATTAACTGAAACCCTAATTGACTTCACAGCACAGCATGTGACTGTTACAGGAATTCTCCAGGTGAGAACTTCAGCCAGCCTGTGCCAGGCATTTACCACCTGACAGGCACTCCCTGAATCCTTCAATATTTCCATAACATTGAGAGAAGGACTCAGGGGTCTTAGCAGCTTCCCCAGGTAGTTTCTAGTTTAGAAGCAAATTCTACCCTTTTTTAGTAGAGAAGACACTCTGTCAGAAGAGACTTCCTGCAGATGAAAGAATTGTCCCATATGGCTCTCTCTTGGTGAAACAGTTAGATGTTTTGCACAGAATTTAAAATAATCAAAGGAAACATCATGCATAAATTGGAATCATCATGCAGAACCAGAGGCCAGCTGGATATAAGAATCCAGAACAACAAACTGTCCAGGGAGTCTCAACTCAATCCCTCTGAAATCACCATACCAGGACCATGAGAGTATCTAAATCAGCTTCTTATTTTAACGAGCTCTCACTCTGTGAGTTCAATAAAATAATTCCTTGAGAAGTTTTGGGATCTCCCGGGTATCTTCAAACTCTTTTGTATCGTTCTGGCCAATGGTAGTTGCAAATATCATGTGACTTATTCCTCACTAAATGACATTAATTGAGGAAGAATTGGATAGCAAAAAATACATAATCTGTTATTATTTACAAAACATCTACATATGTCAATGCATATGGGTGTCTGAAAAGTAATCAAATTATCCACAGTGGAACAAAATGAGTTGAATGGACTTACTGAACAAACACAAAATATTTGACACGTTTTACCAAAAATATAGAGTTCTGTAAAGTTGATGCTATTTAAACCTGGAGGATGGAAGCCTAAAGCTGAGAAAAACATAGTGGACAACAGCATTACATCATGTCATGGAAATAAATCCTTCAGAGGCAGAATATGGTTGGTTTCTAGCCCAAAGGCAATGCTAACCTCTCTAATCAAACTAAAAAACCCTTAAACAGTTATTTAAATTGTGATAAAATGTCATATGGACAGGAATCTACAAAAGCCAGTGCCAAAAAGTAGGAAATTAAAGAAAAAAGAAAAATTTATTTCAAGGTGAATTATAAAAGCAGAAACTGTATTATGGATAAAGGTGAGAGGAAGGTTCTCTTTTCAATGTATTATTTTCTGTGATGTTTGAAAGATGCCTGGAGGTATTTTACACTGCAAAAGTTTTGAGATATATTGGTTTGGGGAAGAGAAGGATAAGTGGAGAACAGTTTACACCTCATTTTTTCACTTCAGAAGCGTTTAGACTTCAAAGACTTGTTATAATAGTGTCTGTTTATTGGGGAGGAGGCTGGTTCTTTAATTGAAGTTATGTAAGCACCAAATTCTTAAGAGTGGGGTCCTTTAAAAACATTAATGAAGTTCAATTGGTATTAATAAAGCGTATAGAAAAAAAGGTGTGAAAACTGATTACAAAAAAAAAACCTCGAAAAATAATATTTTCTTTCCTTCCTCAAAATTTAATATTTTGACTTCTGTTTTTCTGACTAGCTCATTAGTCCAGCTTCAGAGATCAAAATTTAACACAGTGTTTCTCAGTGTCTTTGAGACCACTCCCTTAGTGATAACAATTAAAATCGTGGAGTGTAATGGGGGGCAGACTTAGAGAGTTCTATAGTTTTTAGACTACCTGAAAAATCTCACTTGTCCAATTAACCTCACTCTCAAAAAAAACCCCCAAAAAGTGTATCCCTACTTGTAATATAAATGTGTTTGGGTTTTGGAAGTTGCTTGCTTGAAGCTTTCCAGGCTTCACACCTCTTTCTTTCTTTTTCACTGCTGACTTTTTATTTAGTGAGCAAGCTGTGCACTGGACAAAGCACTTGTTTAGCTGAGGATTTAGTTTGCCACTTCCAAAACCCATATGGCTTGACTGCCAATCCAGATATTCCACTTTAGAGACAGCAAAGCTGTAGCCTTTTTATAATTTCTGTAAAGAAAACATTTCACAGTCTCTCAAATTCAAAAGATAGAAATGGAAGAGAATAATTCTGCATGGGTTTTTTTGTGTTGAGCTTAGTCAACATAAGCAAGATTCAGGATCTTGCTTCATTCTTAACCAGCTCAAATGTTTGTAGACACCCAGCTTTTGTACTCCAGGCATAAAAAGCTGAGAATATATAATCACCATTTAACTTGTATTACTATAAGTATCAGAGAAATGCATTTTAATGTATTGCATTTTTACTGTTCCAAACTTGAAGTTGTAAGTACAGATGAATTTTTTAAAATATTAAAATTTAATTTTCTGCAATTCAAATGGATGTTTGTGTGCCTCACTGCAGAAGCAAGTCAGGGAAAAAAGAGTCATTTTTGTAAAGTGTATCAGAATCTGAGCATACTTAATAATGAATGAGAGACTTGGTTATTCCAGGATCTAAGGAAGAAAAGCAGCTCATCTGGCTGAGCCTCCTAGAAAGATGCAAACAAGGGAGAGTTAGTAAGACAGGAACAGTCTGAATAGTAGAATGGAGAAGAAAGCAGCACCTTTAAGGTGAGCAGGATGTAACCAAGCAAACTCAGGAAAAGAGAGAGATAAAAACATTAAACAAAACTTGCACTGTGTAATTTCAGTGCACCACAAGACAACACAAAAGCAAGGATCAAAAAAGACATGTGGTAAGAGCATTGTGAGTTGGACGTCAGGGAAAGAATCTCTCTCTACCCCTCAGCATTCTAAAAACACTGTTTGTGGTTTTGAAAAGCCCCATTATTGCAAAAGATAAACAAGACTTTCATAAATTCATGCACTAGATAAGCATCACTTATCTATACTTTTGGTCCTTTTTTGCTATTTTAAATCTGTTATTTGATACCTTGTAATATGCTTTGTGACTTTATCAATGACAGCCATAGTTTATAAATGACATATAGAGAAAAAAATTCTTTTAATGCAACACAATTAAGCTTTTTCCCCATTTTTTTTTCTGAAGACAAATTGACAAAAGACAAGTGAAGCACATTCAGCTGACAGTGATGTAAGAAGTATAGGAAACACTATCAAACAGGTGTTTAACTGCCTTTCTCTTTAGACATCAAGGGTCATCATTAAAGATAGTAAATCATTGCTAAGAAGGTATATGCTGTAAATCTTTACATCTTATTCTATGATTTAGAGAAGGAGATGTAAAAAAGAAGAGGAAGTAAACAATAAAATGGCTCAGAAAGAACTGGTTATCCTTTAGGGAGGGATAATTATCTCTGGCTATATCCATACTGTCTTCTGCTGGCACACCAACATGTTCCACAGTGTGAAACAGATGGTGCACAGTCTCAAAGCTTCATGGTCTTATTGGGATAAACAAACTGATGAAACACAGGAATAGATTGTGGGGACAGAGAATTTTGTATCATGAGAAGCTGGCCTAAAGAGAGCTCTCATTATAACACATGCACATGTCCCATTACTGGAAGAACACAATTTTTGTGCTCACAGAAGCACAGGACTGGTTATCTCACCTCTTGCACTGCAGCTGTTTGCTACATCAGAACACATCAGGTGACCAAGCACCCTGGAGAAGCACTGGGCTGCTCCTTTCCCCAGTGTGGATTCTGTCTGATAGGGAGGTACGCCCAGAAATTGTCCTACAGTCTCTTTAGCTACTCTCTCTACTCCACCCTGGTGAGACCCCACCTGGAATACACCTGTGGATTCCTCAGTGTGGGAAAGACATGGATCTGTTAGAGTGGGTGCAGAGCAGGACCACAAAGATGATGAGAGGGCTGGAGCACCTTTCCTAGGAGGACAGGCTGAGAGAGTTGGGGTTGTTCAGCCTGGAGAAGAGAAGGCTCTGGAGAGACTGTAATGCAGCACTTTTCAATATTTAAAAGCTGCTTAAAACTAAGATGGGAACAGATTTTTTAGTAGGGCCTGTAGCAATAGCACAAGGGGTAATGGTAGATTCAGATTAGATACAAAAAAAGACATTTTTTACAATGAGTGTGGTGAAGCACTGAAAAAGATTTCCCAGAGAGGTGGTAGATGTCCCATCTCTGAAAACATTAAAGGTCAGGTCAGACACTGGGCTCTGAGCTACCTGACCTAGTTGAAGAGGTCCCCATCGATTGCATGGGGGTTGAACTATATGACCTTTAAAAGTTTCCTTCCAACCCAAACCATTCTAGGATTCTACATAGAATCACAAAATCAGAAGAGTTGAGGTTGGAAGGGACCTTTAAAGGTCATCCTGGTCTAAACCTCCTCCTCAAGGAGCTCTCCTAGAGCAGGTTGTGCAGGACTAAATATTACCTCTGTGTGGGCAGGAGCTCCTAGCAGGTGTACTCCCATGGAACTTACAAAACTGCTTCCTCTTGATGGAATAGTCATAGGAGAGACAAAGAGAGGAAAACGAGACAAAACTAACTCTCAGTTACATAAGACCTAGGGATGACTACAGAAGCCATCAAATGCAAATAGGTTGTCTCTTGAACTTGGCTTTCCCTTGAGATGTTGTATAGACACACACTACTTATGAATTCTCAAAAACTGATGGCATAATACAAATTTTAAAAGATGCTGGTTTATTCAGCATTTATTGCTTGTTTTTAAGAGACAAAATGTATTTTAAAGCTTAGAAATAAAGATAGTTTGTTTTCTAAAATTAACAAACTTGAAGAGACCATTCCACTTTCTAATTAAATAATGCTACAAATCCTTACTTATGAGTGATGATATATTTCTATTGTGGATTGTCAAAGTGAAACATTTCTCAAACTTTGAATCATAACATCAACATTTTGGGGAATGCATTACTTGAAACTTTTTCATGCTTCTTAATCAGAATACTATTTAAGTGTTTATGTAAATTTTACAATATCATGTTGATCATAGAATTATTTTATGCATGGAAAAACCTATTTAATTTGCTTAAGGGAATAGGCTTTCACTACAAAACGAAAATATATATATTTTTGGTAAATCTAATAACTGAGTGATGAAATGTAAGGCTTTCAGAGCAGCACAGAAGTCAGCAGTCTGACAGACGACACAAGAGAAAAGTTTGAATGATACCACAGAGGATGTTGCAAGGTGATCAGATGGAAACAATACTGCCTTGAGATAATTTTTTTTACAATCACTTTTATCCTCTGATTTTAGAATAAAAAAAAAATGACTGCTAACCTCTGCAGTTTAACAGTATTTAATGAGTTCATAGTAGCTTACATAAATATGTGCTATTTATATATTATATTTAGTTTCTTAATTTTATTACCCCAGAGATATTTTTGGCTAGAATGTTACTGAAAATAATTATCTACTAGTTATTATTACAATAATACACTGGCATTCCACAGAACTGAAAAAGCAAGTTAAAGAAGAGAAGTTACTACTCCATCCAGTTAAAAAAGGAAAATGTTTTGTATCACCGATAATTGGTCATTCTTGTTCTAGATAATACCCTGAGTTTTATTTCTGTGTGGTTTGTTAACACTAGTTCTTGAACACTAGTTTAAGAATGAAGTGTTTTCTTGAAGATTAAACCTCAACTCAGCTACAATCTGTTGGTCTTCTATCATTTTCTTGCTATCAAAAGACAGTCACTTTGATAACACTAAGTGGAGAGCAAGGAATAATAGAAAAACAACATGTTGAAGTTACCTTCCGTGCCCTACTGCCTTTAAGAAGTGAGAGTTGGCTGCTGAGCACAGCAGTGAGTGAAAGACTCACGCAGTGAGTGAAAGACTCACGCAGTGAGCAGCTGCCTACCTTGGAATAACATGTGTTTCAAAATACTCTCTTACAGGTAATTCTGCCTTTACAGGGCAAAAAGCCTCAGCTGCTCTCAAGGACAAAGCTCATGGTACCAAGCTGTCTAAAAGGTGATTTCCCGATTTCCTGTAGAGAGGGGCTTTTTCCCCCCTTTAATTTAAAGACCTTAAGATAATAAAAAAGATGTATGTGGATTAGAGAATACAAAGCAAGCATAAGTCTGCAAGAAGCTGAGTTAACACTCAGTCCTTTCTCATGTGATTCAAATCTAGAGTGCTCCACAGTGTAAGGAGGTGCTTAAGAACTCATACACCTAAAATTCACATAATGGAGACAACTTTTAACACTATGGAAGGTTGGACCTGCTGACACATTCAGTCAGCAAAGTTGCTACAATAAGCAGCAGGTCAGGCCATTGCAAACTGCTGGTGATGTTCCTGGCACAAAAACATGCCCAGTTTGAATAGAAACAGCAAATGGCTCCCAGCCCTAACTTCAGGCCAGAGACCTGAGCACAGACTAAAGGCACTGCTGTGCCACAAGCACCTCCAGCCCTTTGCTGGGGGCTCTTACAAGCAGGCTCAGCTTAGAATAACTGCAAAGATGGTCTGATCTGCAGGGCATCTGATTTGTCAGGAACCAGACTTGTGGACATGAGGAAAGGTGATACAATCCTGCTCAACATACCTGATCTCTACACTGGGGTGTACTCCTTTAATACAGAACTGGGTATTAAATGGTATTGCTACTTTTGCCAGACCGAAAATTTAATCTTGTGAAAGATAGTTTCCCTTTAAACTTTATAAATTACTTTCTGCCTTGGCAACTTAAACACCATCTCATCTGTCCCTCCCTCTAAAATGATCCTAGTCTTTCCTTAGCCTTCACTTTAATTACTGGAGAAATCAACGGCTTCATTTTATTAACAGAAATAAGCTGAATTACCCTGGATTTTTCATCTACAAAATTAAGGATAAAAATATAAGAAGTACTTTATGAGCTATAGAAATAGAAGTTTTTCCACTTCCAGTTTTTCTGCATATGAATGCAGACAAATGATGTATTGCACATTTTGACCATTAAATAGCCAGAAGGGCTCTATGCAGAGAAGCCTTCATATATTATCCATTTGTAATATTGCTAAATATATTTGTTGGGAAAAATATCTGCGTCCCTGCTCACTCCTCCTGTTTCCTTATCTAAGTTGTTCTGAGGGACTCAATCCTCTAAGCCTAGGTAACCACATTTTCATTAACTATGAAATTTCCATCAAACTGTTGTGATGCTCAGCTGAACCCAATAAATAAATCATTGAAGTTCTGGTTTGAAACCCAAGTCCTCAATGGGAAAACAGATTAATGATTTTTGAGAGGACTGAATCACATAAAACTATAACAAAATTACTACTCAGGTAATAATTTTAAAAAGCAGAAATTCATGCTTTTATTTTAATGGAACATTGTTCCACTACATCAGCTATTAACAATAACAACCTTTTTTCACATAAATAATACTAATACAGCCAAACAAACTAATCACATAAAGAGCTACACATGCATCTAAAATTTTGCTGGAGAGCTGAATTGTTTAGATGACATCTGTGTTTTCAGATTCTTTTAAAGAGTTTTGGCTGTTAGATAACCAAAGATTTTACTTCTCCTTCTCAAGTGACAGACTAAAGCACAGGCTTCTGGCTTTGGAGCAGATCATGCAATAAACTTATTCTTGTGTTTGGTGAAAGGCTAAAACAACATGAATTGTTTCACTGTTGCTGAAAAATTCCTAGTGCTACCTTTGTAAGTGGTATTTCAATACTGAAATCACATTTTCAGTTTTCAAAATAACATCAAAGTCACAATACTTTTTCTTTTTAGGACTAAAGCCCTTCATGCTGAAGTTGGAAACGAAACCAGACACTAATATTTTGATATACCAGCACAATCTGCAAGTCAAACGTAACTTATATAGATGTGCTCAGTAACTTTCACAGTTCAATCACTCATTTTTCCAATGTCACTTTATGTGTATTCATATGATGCACCACGACATATCACGCAATGTGGATTTCTTAAAAATACCTGAGGATATTTTTATTATTTTAATGGTAAAATATAAATGCTGATGACCTGCAGCCCAGAATTTTTTTCTACGAAGAAAAACACTCTACATCATTATAACACTCTTTGCATTAATGCAATGAATATAAACTTTTGCAGAACAGCACTATTTTGTTGATTGAAAAACCTTGAAACAGTAGCACATTTTGACTGGATTTCAGCTTGAGAACTGTTTAATGATGGGTGTACAACTTGCTCAAAGTCACAGCTCTATGGTAAATGTATATAAATGTATATTTATGAAGTCAGGGTTGCAGATTTTGGCACTCATCTCTCTCTTTATCATTACCTATACTAGTGAGAAAAGCTTGCCTGAAAGTGCAAAAAAAGGTTCTGCCCTCGGTGACCCAACATTTAGTAAGGCTCATGAATCTCACAAGGAGAAAAGAAAAATGGAAAATTCCTTGTTCTATCTAGTCAGAAAACAAAAGGGAATATTAAAGGCTTAACAATAGATGATAAAATGGTTTACCTAAGTCTTTCCTATTCAAATATAAGGTTTTTTTATGGAACTCTTTTATAAAATGTGTAAAAGTGCATTTCATCAAATTTTCATAATTAAATCTCTCATTGTAAGGTGCACAATCATAGATTAAAAGCTCTTTCTACAATGTGAAGTAAATTATCCTGCAAGCCTTTGAGTGGAGTTTTTTCAGTCACAAATAGAGAATGTAAATGACAAGCCTTGATAATTAAGAAACCTAGACTCAGATTCCTAATATCATGATTATAATTCAAATTCTGAGAAGGATATTCAATGTCTCATACATCTGTGAAGAATTTCAAAGGATCAGCCATTAAGCTGACAAATAAACTGACAAACGCTTTGAAATCTAGGCTCCATTAAAAGTAATATCTGACAAATCAGTATTAAGAATTTTAAAAATTAACTTTTTTAAAAATGTAAATATAACTCCAACTTCAGAAAAAAGTAAAACGTAAACAACTTAGGCAAATGGGTAACCTCAGTGTATTGGCTACTTTGTATTCCAAGTAGAACAATTACAAGTTTTAAACCACAGATGATAACCCGTATATAAAGTAAAAGATGTAGTTTGTATAATTTAAACATACACCCAAGTCACTACACGGAGCAGTGACCTCTTTATAGTTAAAATTAAGCTTCATTGGGGCTGTTCAAGTATTGAAAATTTTGCTGAAGGAATCTGTGCTTAAATGAGTGATGTGTGGAGTGGTGCCTCCTGTGTCCACCTGACACATTAAAGGTCAGGTCAGACACCGTATGGATAAAAGAGAATGCTCTGATTCACCAGGGCACTGCTCCTGTTTTTCTGACTAATTCTGCTTAAAACAACATAATTCCTGCAATATGTCAAATGCCTACAGGTACAGCCTCTATTGCATGCAGGATTTGAAACCGTTCAGCCACTTACCAAATAAATCCTTATACTAATGCTGTTGTTGCTTATTCTACTATAAAGCACACAAGCATCTATTGTATTAGAGTCTCCAATATTTAAAAACTTCTCTATTCAACTGTATTCAAAATTTCCATAGGGGGCAAACTTGGTGCATATTAAAGCATACCTGCTCACAAATTTCTTCTGTTTACTCTCTCTTCTTCAATTTTGCTTTTCTTTTTTTTTTTTCCCCCTAAATATCAGAATATGCTCATACAGAGAGAAGCCATTGTCATACTATTAAATTATCTCCTGCCTTTTTAGTAAGTACCATTTCAAGCATTAACTAACAGAATTTTTATTAAGGAGATTTAGTCCTTCCTCTGGCTATAAAAATGTACTGATAACATAAGTCTGAATTTTCAGTCTTTTTTTTTTTTGTATTCTAAGTGAAATAGATTAAGCTCTGAACAGATAATGGTTCATACAGAAAGCATTGAACTGCTGAAAAAAGTATTCTACCAAAAATATTAAATACAATATTGCCCTGTAAAAAGTACCATCAATAAAAAGTAATATCCAGCATTATGTAAAGTGGCAGACTTGGAGATATTTGCTCAAATTAAGACCTTTTGCATACAAAGCTGTATTATTATGAAGCTAATCAGAGCAGTATTGGAGGTTTCAGGTAAAGTACTGCAAAGTGATTTTTTTTCCACAGAAGTCTTGTTTTGAAGTTGTTGTTAATACATTTGGATAAAACATTTTTTTTCCTGTTCACATTAGCTGGGTAGGCTTTTGGCAGGGGTGCTCCTTCTCTCAGGTCAAAAGGTAAAAAGTGTCTTTTGATGAAATTTCCAGTAAGTCTCTGTGCTATCACAATTCTAGCATGGATTGTGCTCCAAGGGTACCCTCCATCTTTCCACAAGAGCAAAGAGTTTAGCTGACTAGCTTGGACTTAACTGCAACTACTCTGAATGCAAATTACTTCATTTATCTGTGTTTAGTGATGTTGCACCCAGAACAGCCAAAGTTGCAATGTATGAACTACTCTTCCTCAGGCTGACAGATCATTCAGGATCTTTCCAGACACACGCTGGTCTTCACCTTCTTGTACGGAGAATGCCAGCTGTGACAAAGTATGCAAATTTAATTTAATGCTTTAATACTTTGTGTCATATTCATTAGGGAGCATGCTTTTTTCTTTTTAATTAACTTTGCAAAAGATGACTTCTGACCACTTTGAAGCTGAACACGTGTTTGCAATTCATAAACATGCCAAACCCAACACCCTGCTCTTTCTGCTGATGGATTTTATACATTATTGTCCTACAGCAGATGGTTGAAGAACCTAATAAATTGATCTTGTACAAAGCAGCAAAAATAAGCCAGGATCTGTAGTTATCACAAGAAAATTGTAGAACTCCCTACCTAATATACTGAAATAATTCCTGCAAAGCATTGAATGGGCTTGTACCATACTATCAAAAAATCCTTCACTGTATCAATGATCTCTCTGGGCAAGAAAAGCTGCAACAACATAAAGCTCAGATGGCTTTTACTGAGCCTTGTCCCTTTTCTGACCTGGGTACTGAGAGAAAATTCCATCTCTTCTCATTCTCAAGTATTTCCTTTCAGGCACTTCCTATTGAATACTTCCTCCACATCCTTAAGTCAGACTATGTGCCCTCATTCTGACTGCTTTCTTCACACTTCTCTACACTTCAGGTATGGACAAAAGACAAGCCTGGGAAGAGAGTTGACATTAGAACATTTGTCGAGTTGTCCTTAAAAAAGGTTAAAGATGAATGCAAGGCTTAACAGAAGTCAAAAGGAAACTCCAGTTGAATCAGTTTCCTCAAGTTTGGATTTGCTAAAAGTCTTTGGTTTTGTGGTTTTTTTTGGTTGGTTGTTTTTTTTTTTTTTAAAAAAACCCTGTTAATCAGCTTTTAATTACTTCAAAATAAGAATCATAATCCTAACTTAAAACACCACCAGAAATGTAATTAAGCAGGCACTATGGTAGATTTCCTCTTTGTTTTACATCAAAAAACTTCATTTCCATGACTTGGTGATTTGATTCTTGGGTATGATTTTTCAGTTTTACTTAATTTCACAGTGCAACCACTGTGGCAAATTGCTGCCTTCATTTGTTAAGTGAGATCAAATAGATGTCCTCTTTCCTGAAATTCCTAATTACAAGATGCACAGTAATCCTAAATTTGTTTTAGAGTTAATTGTTGAGAGGTTGGGTTTGGGTTTTTTGTTTTGTTTTTTAATTATCATTATTAACTTCACATCAGAGTAAATACATTGATACTGTACATTAGTCCACCCTGCAATAGGGCTGGATTCTACAAAATGCACCAGCAGGAAGTAAAGACAAGAAGACTGAAAATGTAGAAAGGGACAGGACACCATGGTGGCACCATTACACACTTAATGCAGAACTCACTGAGGACAATGTTTATGGTTGGACAAGTCACACTTGGCCCAGAGAATGACATTAGGCTCTGCAATAAATATCCACAAATTATTTCTGACCTCTGTGTGTGTTTATAGTGAAAACTCCTTTAACCTCTGAAAAGGAGGATTATTAAAATCACTTCTGCATGAACATTTATTTAAAAATCAGACCAATCTTTACATTTTCTTTGCATGTGTGATTCAAGTTGTCTCTGCTGTGACGATCAAATTTCAGCTTTCAGCTTAGACCAAAGTCTAATCAAGCCACAGTTGACTTTTTTCTTCTTGCTGCAGTTTGCCTGACATAAACATGTTTGTTTATTGGAGGTGATATTGCTTAACTCACATGTCAAATAGAGAAATCTGCAGAAATACATCAGCAAAACTCACAATCTGCTTTAGAACAGTACATAAATATTAACTAAGGAAATGTGGGAATACGTTAGCTAAGACAAATGAGCAGTGAGTGTTCATTTTTTTATGTTCCCGTTGATATCTCTGGTTCCAGAGAAGCCTGAAGAAAAACCTGTATGCCCGAACTGTATGAAATTAAATGTAACATGTATATGCAGTGAAGTAAGACAACATCCAAAAATTTAAGATCAGGTAAAAAAGTGTTTAATAGCCCTTGGTCCTAAAAAATAATAAGTTCCTTTTAGTCAGGAGTTTGTCTCCTAGTTTTAAATCCATTCATTTGTCTATAAGAAAAGAACACAGGCTCATTCCATTGCCCTCCCAAATACTTTTTCGTGAGGAAATGCACTGCACCCCTATTTGCAAGTGTATTTGCACAACTGTGTAAATATAAATATTAACTGAAAAAGGAAGATAATAGAAAAATACAGACTTTTTAGTTTTTATTTTGTATGGGGTAATACCATCCTATGAATTTTCAGTTTAGGGTAGCGAAAGCAACAGCTTCATGTTCTGCATTCTTCTTTTGCAAACACTTGGGTCAAAGACATTAGACATAGATAAATCCTAGAATTTAGTCTTATTTATCCTCACATGCCTCACAGAGGTAAGAGCAATGGCTACAAGAAAGAAGAGAAGGCTACTGGCCAGGCTTACACAAGAGACTAGATGACCTCCCTGAGGTGTCCCCTCTCCTTGGCAATTTTGTGCAAAGAAAACACCACGCCAAGATTTCCTCTAACACTGCAGACAGTTCTAACAGTGATAAATGAAAACAGCAGACAGTTTGTGAATTCACTGAGTAGACAGTCTTGAATTTGCCTGTGCAAAATGGGTTTCTTTAATCTTAGATTAATGAGTAAGTAACATGAAGTCAAACCTTATAATCAATTACAGCGGCTTCCTAGCAGTTACAAACAGATTAGGCTTAATGGCCTTATTTCTGCTGTCAGACATTTAACTTCTTCAAGAGAGACAAGAACATTGTTACATTTGAAAGAGAACCGAGACAGAAAAAAACAGTAGAAGAAAGACTTGCTTGCCATTTCCAAAGATTCCAAGTGTTTCACGCTAAATACCAAAAAAGCAATGCAAATATAATGTAAAACAAGAGTCACCGCAAATGAAACCAATAATACCACAGATGCCTGAAAAAGACTGAAGTAGAAATAAGGATGAAATAAAACACAGTAATATGATTAACAGAAAGACCCCAAAGCACCAAAAGGATTATTAATGTTCTTCTATTTCTTTAGGTGTTGTGTTGAGGGCAAATGAAAAATTTGGACAATACTCTATACATAAATAAACTAAGAGGAGTTAACACACTGTAGTGTTTTATAGAAAACAGAGGAATTATTTCCAATATATTTTTTCATTTAACTTAATTCTCAATGCTTAATGAACATGGGCATCAAAATAGTTTAATTTTTCTCTATTTCTTAAAACATTCTTTAGTACTTGAGTCTTCAAATTATAGCAGTAAAATGAAAATGTTCATTACTTTTACTTCTTTTTTTCAGCTTTAAAATACTGCTACTATACTTTACTACTCTTAGCTGCACCACTGTTAAGACATACCCACCATCTTGCATTTTTACTTCTTTCAGAAGAAACAGGTAACCCGCTCCTTACTGTTTGCCCATGTCTTGTTCCCATAACATGTCTGCAGCAGGGTAAGTTTGTCAGGAACAAGCTTGTTCGTAACCAGGAACAGACATAATTAACCTTTTTTCACATGTCAGGCAAACCATTTTTGCCCTAGGAGCAATATTCCTATTCACCACTCTGAAAGAGCGCAGTAATAAACAGTTTGACACTGTCAGAACAGATGCACTTTCAGGCTAGTTTGTATCAGAACTAATTTAAATTTTGTTTCTGAACTATGAATTATGGTAAAAAAAAAAAAAAGCTTTGTCTAGAACTCAGCCTGGCTACTCCCTCCTGTTCTCAGAGCTCTGTACTGAAGGGCAAAAAAAAAAAGGATGCAAACAAAATATTTTGCATGATCTCTGCCAGCTTCTTTATGCAAAACAAGCACTATGGGTTTTGTGTCTCTCACAAAGCTGTTAGGAAAAGGTCAAAGTCTCAGTTACCAGAATAAATTTCTCAATTTTTTCTACAAATCAGGAATTCATAGAACTAAGAGCCCACTCTCAGTTCTGAAAATCTACTTTCCTTAACACAGCACCACACTTGCACACTTGACATGCACACAAGCAGCTACCTCAGCCAACAGTCTCCTTCAGGAAATATTTTATGGCTGCAAGCATGCATCAAAATGGCATTTAAATTCAGTGGAAGCTAGATGACTAATTCCTATCAGAACTTTGGAAAATTCCAATTAATGAGCTTGGGAACATTGAGGCTAATAAGTGAAAATGTAGTTATTTTTAATTAAAAGGCACAGTTCTAATAAGGACTGTGAATATCACAAAGTGCATACAAAGCAGACAGCAGCAAAGCAGAACTGGCCTACATAACTCCTATGTAGGCAGAGTGGCCATTTCCTACAATTCTTTTCATCAGCACTTGACTGCTTGTTTGTTCCAGCAAATTACATTTTGTTAGAAAATATCACTTTCACTCCGTGGGAATGACAAAAGATCAATAAAGTCACAAACACGGGGAATGTATAATAAGTTCCTTCAGAGCTGGGAATATTGACAGTCTGTATGACAGATTGTTTCTGTACTGCTGGAGAATATTGTGACATGCTAAGCAGCAGAACTTTTACACTTCCCAACTTGCTTTAAAGAAGGAAAACTAGACCACTCCAGAAAAAGATTTGTAAAAACTTTCGTACTGAGATTTGCAGATTAAATACACAGGGAATGTTCACAACATTCTTTGCTTTTTCTTTTTCTGTAATGCCCAACGTGAACAGAACAGTTGAAATGTGTCAAACAAATTAAAAGCAAAATCAGACCGAGATGAACAAATGAAAGAACTCTATTTGAAGTGCAGGGAGTGTATTTTTGAAAACATCTCAAGTCACGTCTGTATATATTAAAACAAAATATTGTGACAATCTCCTACAACGATTTTGGCAAGTAAACCAGAAGGCTAACTATAAAATAGAGGGTAGGGGCACAATACTCAAGACACCAAATGTGTAAGTGTCTAGAAAGGGGGGAAAAAACCAACCAAACAAGCCAAGAAACAACTTGGATGAGACTGTGAGCAGCAACACAACAAAAATCACCCAGTTATTCCTCTTTTCCTCATTACTAAGCTAGAAATGTATACTTGGATCTTGGTCGTTTTAAGAAGTAGTAGCAAATGACCATTATCATAGCCAGAATGATGTTTTTCCGTTTTCAGTTACCCAAACAATACGGAAACCTCTCCTGTTCATCAACATACAGGAAGTAACCAGCTGAACATATGGACTACAGGCTTTTTACATTACTTTTGAAACATACAGCCCACATAGGAACCAGCAAGCAGAGCTGGGAGGAAAAATGGTGGAGGCAGAGGGACAGGGAAAAGCTGAGTAACTTGGTCCAAGTTAAATAAATCACATCACCTGAGTCAAATCTCCAAATCTTTCTTCTCTCTTTGACTATAATCTCTTTAGTACATTATACATCTACATACCTCTGACTTGTTTTAGCCAAATGCAGTCTCCTTTAAGAATCATTTATCCAAATTAGAGCTTGCATTGTATTTATCTCTGAACATACCTGCAGTCCCAGCCATCTTCTCCATAAACCACACAATCAATTCTCAGGTGCTTTTGAGCATGTCAAGCATTGAACTACAATCACATTTAGATTTTTAAGTAGAACAAACAACAGAGTTTTATTTCTCTAGCCCATGGAAGATTTATTAAAATAATATATCCAATGACTCTGCCTGTGGTTTGAAGAAAAATATTTGTGAGATTGTAAATAAATTAAATTTCATAAAAATGAGATATTTTAGTGCTCATATAAATATAGCTCTAATCTATTAAAGGACAAAATTTTGGGCATGTCAGGCAACAAGCTGTGTATTTAATGACATTTAGTTTATCAATTTAGTAAGGGATCTATTGCACATATTCAAATGTTCCACTGAAAACAGCATGTAAATAGCTATAAAATTATATTTCACAGTAGGAAAAAATATTAGAAGCTACAAGAAAGGCTTGAATAGGTTGCCTGAGAAACCATAATTGGATAAACAAATGCACATGTAATTTTAAAACAGCCAAGTCAAATTTGAATTGACTGAATCTCTTCAACATTTTACTTTCCTGACAAGGCATTCCTGCTCATAAACGAAAAATAAAATTAGTTAAATGTCATGAAACTGAAGTAGAGCTGATTAGCAGGTTTTGGTTCAGTCCAAGTAAAAATTTGCTGACAAAAGTAAACCGGGAAACATAGTAAATTCTTAGAGTGAAATCTGAGTAAGTGTGTATTCCATTACTGCCAGCTCTATTTGTCAGTAGTTTATTGTAATATTGTGTTTCATTTAGAGATTTGCTATGTCTGGCAATCCCCGGATTTAATCCTACAGTCAGTGAGGTCAGCAGTGAAGAAGGAGGATTTTTGGTGGGTTTCATTTATTACAGTTCACATCCATTACAACAGTACTGAGAGGTGTCAGGTTTGCTGGCACTGTCAAGAGCATTACACTCTAGAAACTTTTTGGTGTTTCATGTCACTTCCTGTAATATTGTCATGCGATTTTCTTTGTATGCAAGTAATGACCAGATGAGATTAGAGAAAAGAACAGAAGGGTAATGCACAGAACAGAGCAGAGAGCCAAGGAAGATTTGGAGACACTTGACTAAGTCTCCTTCCCTGTTTCATTGATTCTTCCAAGCCGTTTACATCAGAGCTCAGCAAGCACCAGTGCTGCCAGACTCACTGCTTACCTTTTTGTCCCACTCTAGTACTCAAAAATGTCTCTGCCCAATGTAATGAATGCATAAAACTGGTTATCCTAACAATGCAACTCAAACAATCTCTATCAATAATAAATTAATGACTATAAAACTAATACAACTGATTAAAAACAGATAATGTGTATACAGTGAAGCGATACATGTAACGGAAGACAGAATTTGATCTTAGCTGTTATTAATAACTTATGATTTAGGCATCTCAGTTAAATTTTATTATTGATAATGTCCAAATCCATTTAAATATTACAATATTTATTGAAGAACTAGTTGCTTTAAAATATTTTCTGTGACACCTGCTGCATTATAGCCTTTATTTCCCATGCTCAGATGCAATTAACACTAAAGAATGCATGAAGCATCCAGGGAAATTTGTTTTTCAGTGGATTAATTGAAGTGACATAATTAGCCCTGTTTAAAATAAAGTATTAACATGACTTCTAAGATATAATCTAAACAACAAGCATTTTTAAGGGCTATTTATACAGCACTTTTCCTCTAAGGAAAGTAAATAAATCCAGTTTATTTGCAATATATGGGTTCAGAAGAACTCAGGTTATATATATTTCACATACTACAATTATCCAAACAAAAAGACACTTCCTTTTACTGGTAACTTATTTATAGTCAACTTGAAAATTTGATTGTTCTAACAACCTGGTATTATTAAATCAATTACTGCACAGAGACAGAAGACTAAAATCCTATTTTAATGTAATAATACCTTTCACACCACCTTAGTAAATAAAAAATACCATGAGTAGACCTTTTTCCTGAGCTTTTTCTTTTTAAAAATCAATGACATTTATCTTCCCTCCAGAGACGTCTTACCCAACAAAGGCCTGTACACCACAAATAGCTTATGTAAGTCTGTATAGATTATATATAGGTGATTCTTTAAGTAATTACAATAAGGACACAATCTATTTTGTAACATCACATAGAATGGTTATTGAAAAATAATTCAATATTAAGAATAAAGCAGATTATTAGGTTTGGGCCTCTTTTACGTGTATAATATACTATGGGCAGTGGCAGCTAACAATAACAGATACTCCTGCATGTTGCAGTTCTGTGACTTTCATGTGTAAACTGCTTTACAAACATTCAATAACACCCTAAGTGTTAAGGATACCTCAGAAAGTACTGCAGGGAGGGTCACACTGACTGTGCAGGAATATAGAGGGGGAAAAATAATCTGTTTACTGTGCTTGGTGGCAAAACTGTTGAATTCAAATGAGCAACAATGTCTCAGGATTTAGAAAACCACTGTGGATGAGGGTTTTATATAAGATAAGTCAAAGGGAAAGAGAAGTTAGCACTTTTCACCAATGGCTACCAATTGAAATAATCTTCAGCAGCTCCAGTTGATGATAAAGGTGCTCAGGGTACAACAGCTGAGCTTGCTGTTTTCTGTTGCATTTTTTCTGTCCAACAGCTCTCACAGGAAAATAATTTTGTAATAGACTATGTAATTATGCAAAGATAATAATACAACAGTAAAGGGAATACCACCACTTTCCACTACCCTTGTCTCATAACTATATTATACACTTTCATGAATTAGATATGTTACAGATTTTTGTTCCTTTTTAAATTCTTGACTAAAAATTGGAAGAACTACACTAAAATCTCAGGAGTTATACCAAAGCTGTAGGTTGCACACAAGGTAAAGAAAAACCGTAAGTATTTTTAAAACGTTTTCTGAGTCTTCTATGATGTTTCTGCATCACAAAATACTTGGGTAGTCTTTTCTAAAGGATAGTCGCACCTCTACAGAATATAGTGTCAGAATACTATAATTAAACAGATTACTATCATTATTGTGACCTTCTTTGCATCACTTTAAAACACCCTGGTGTTCTCTGATTAGTACACAAGCAAAATAATATTGAGTCCTTTTTTAGGGATAAAAGCACATATGTAATAATGAGATGTATTACACAGAGTGACTTCACTACAATGACAGTACAAATCAACCCTGAGACTCCCTATGACAAAGCATGGGGACTGCACTGGTGGGTGGCTGGATCACTCACAGCTGTCTCCTGAAAACTGTGCTGGAAGTGGGAATTGCATGGTCCAGAGAGAGAGATAAGTACCATAATCTTGCAGCTATGTGTGGTGCAACTATAACCACTGTAGAAAAGGATATTGCAGTGAAAATATAGGAAAAATAGACAGCAAAAACTGGAGCTGATGATCGTTTTGGGAGACTTGCATGCCCAGGAAGAACAATTTGCTAAATTAAGCTCAGAGCGCCTTGTAAAAAGAGGAGGAAAATTGAGGGTTTGTACTTTTTCTTTAAGCTATAGGAATTCATATGCTGGTGATTGCTCCTAAAGGGAATAGAGCATGCTATAGAATAGGAATGATCAAATTATAGATTTCAACTTTGCAGAGGTAGAGTCAATCTCTAAGGTGTCAAGATACTTTACAATCTCCTGGGGTGCTCAGATGGCACTGTAGCATGGTTTCCCTTATAGACAACACAGCTGCTTTCACTCTCCTCAAACAGGGGAAAGGCTACAGCCATTTTAAGAGCTGCATCCTTCCATCAGGCTGCATACGATTTCATGTGGTTGGGAGACATTATTCCTGAAGGTGCAGGACAGAATGTTTACTAAAAAAACAACAGCTGCATAAAACATCTCATGACTTAGGTTAAACACCTGAGCACCACAGATGGAAAAGATGATTCTGGGCAAGCCATTGATTTTGGACTGTAGGACTGTTTTGAAGCCAATCTACTGAAGAAGAATCCACTGTGGCTGAACTGGATAATTCTGAAACTCACAGCACAAAGTTCTGAATGGAAAAAAAGTTTTCTAGCATTTTTAAACTCAAATGCTCATACTTAGTCTACATAACCAGCAACTGCACTTTGAAACAACATTTGGGATAACTTATAACTACAAATGGAAAAGTGCTTTTAAAACCTGGCGAAAAAAGCATCAGAGACCACAAACCTCCTCACATACAGAACTTGTGAAGTACAACTGACACGCGGTCTCATGCTGCTGCCTTTGTTTCCTTTTTGTCTCATTTTTCCATAGGAGGGTGCAGATGGAGAGAAGGAAGGGTTAGCCTGTTGTTTTCACAGTTGCTTGCAGTGAAATTGAGGCAGTAACAACACTCTACACTCGAAACAGAACAGAGAGAACTCTGGCTACCTCCTTCCCAAAGAATCCAACTATTTCCAGCTGCTGGGAGATATGAAAGGGAAGACTGAGGCAGCAAAGTGCATGATAAGTTCAGTTCTTGTTTGGGAACTGACAAGTTGCTCCAAACACAGCTCTTGAAAACTAACCTGGAAGGAATTTTTCTGCAACAGTGACCCATGTTTTTATGAAATTGTTTTTACAGTTCTAATTTCTTAGATGGTCTTAAGAGTAACTATAGTCTTGATGTCATTTGGTGCTACAGGAACAACCATAGAAGATACCATGGAAAAGGTTAAATGGAAGATGGCAAAAGACGGCTCAAGATGCAAAGAAACCACCCTTCCTTCTCCCACTAGCACTGCTGTGCATAAGCAGATGGGTATTTCATATGCTGAAACACAGGAGACTAAAAGTGTTAACCTTGAGCTGCTGTATTTTACTGAATGACATACAGCTCCTCAAATATAGACAGACTTCTTTATTGCCTTCATTTCAAAAGGAAGACTCAGATGTGTTATTTCTGATAGTTATTCAGGCAGTAGAGAAAGTAGAAAATGCATCAGTCCTATTCAAGTCACATCTGTGTCACTGCTGGTGCACCTGTTATACAGAACACTCATTGTCTTTCTTCAGTGTTATATTCCTGAGGCACTTCCCTGGCATGGGGATACAGAGTACACCTATTAGTAAGATATCTCACAAGCTTAGTATATAGTTCTGTTCTTACACGAGAACTGGCGTTCCACTGCATTTCAGTCACTGTATGGAATCTTACAGCTTACTGAACAACAATTAGTTAAGAAAGGATAGAAGCATTTAGGCTGGAAAAGACCTTTAAGATTACCAAGTCCATTCACTTCTTCCTCATCTTCCAGAAATTTAAATCTATACAGTTCTGGGTATGTAAAATTGCTGAAATAAAGCATTATTGCCCTCTCAGGTGAGCAAGAAAGAAACTTGGCCAAAATAATTAAATAGTTTTTCCAGGCAGTCATGACTATCTTCTCCCATGTGCTAATGATAGGAGTTATTTTCCTATAGAAACATTGAGATATTATTCATTATTCCTCCCTAGGATCTACAAATCTGTGACAGAGTAATTCTCAAAAGAGAGAAAAAGGGAAAGAAAAACAAAAAAAGGGAAATGTGCCTTTCTTACAGCCTGTTTCTTTCTCATTGCCTACAAACAAGTCCCTCCCTCTCACAGCAGAAGAGCAGAGCAGTTGATCTGTGCTACCTTTCAGCCTTCCTTTTCAGCTTCCTTCTCCTTTATATAGGAACTTACAAACTACTGCCCTGCCCTCATAGCACATCAGAGCACAGTCCAGTCTCATTTACTTAATCCAGCCAGGAAAGGCAGGTGAATTCTAAGCTCTATTCCTTCCTATGCTATCTATTAATTTTCTGTGTTACTTTTTGCACCATTATCCTTAAGACCAGTTTTGTTTTCAAACTAAGGCTGGAAAGTCTCTCCAAACTTGTGTGGTACCAAAATACGACATAGTAAGAGCTCTTCACTGCTGATATCACATCTGTGTTCATTCCTCCATTACAAGCTTCCTGTTTTACCAATCATCCTATTTGTCCTGTCTTCAATATGAAAATAAAACCAAGGTGGGTCAGAATGACTCTTTCCATAATCCCTTCCTAGAATGCAATTTCATGTCCCCTTCTCATCTGAAGCTTTCAAACTATGGCAACTTCAGATTTCCTTCAGTGGCATTTTTCTTTTTGGCTTCTGTTTTCTTTTAATGAAAATCTAGATGAAACTAAAAGGCATCTCATTCAAGTGTCATGGGATAACAGGATAAATTCTTGCCCTATTTTAATTAGGACTTGAATCCTACTGAGTTTAATTATCCTGTCTTATTATAAATTTGACAATAACGACAACCTGCGGAAAAATATGGTGGTTTTTTTTTTTGGTTTTCAGGAAAAGCTGTCATGGTCCATTTGCATCTCAGATTTACATGACAATGTACTCTGTGACTTAAACTTTGTTTCATGAACTCATTAAGAAATACAATAAACAAATATGACAAAGAGGGGCTCAATCCCCTTTGATCCAGGCTAGTCTATCATGTGAATTCACTTATTCACCTTTCCAGTCACAAGGTTTCATAACTGAGAACCATAAAGGCTGCACATCCCATCAGCCCTTCCCAGCTGCCTGCCCTGTGATGGAACTGCTCCTTTCATCCTTCTGGCACTGATCCTGGCACGCTGGAAGTCTTGGCAGGGCTGGGTCAGCCACAGCCTGAGCGGGGCTGAGGAACAGCTACAACAGCTCAGAGTTTCCTATGGCTACACCATTTACTAGAACAGGATAATATTTACTAGAATAGTTGTATTTATTATTTTATTACAGTAAGCAACAATTACTTCCTCGTATTTAAATCCTACTACTTAGTAATTCCCATTTTAAAATGTATTGTCTTATGGTTTAGTTTTTTTTCCACAGCATTATAATAAAATTCTCCTATTTCTAAACATAATTAAATGTCATAGATGTAGCCAATTTAGAAATATTGTAAATGTAAGAACCTTTACAACACTTTATATTATATCCTTATTGAAATTTCATGATTCATAGCAGTGATAATTTACCTGCATTTTTTTCAATATGTTGATTAACAGAGAGCTAAATTGGTAGCTTCATAAACTGCATTGCAGTAATGCGCATACTAGACATGAAAAATAATTGTATTATTCTTTTCACCTCACAAATATGGAAAACAAGGCAAGTTATATTTATGCTTTCCCAATCCAATTTCATATTAAACAAATATTCTTTTAATTTGAACCGCATTTTTTTAAAAAATAAAACCTGCCATTCCTCCCACGCACCAATTAGTACCTTCACTAATGGATTTAGCAATGCCTTAAAAGCAATTAAGTGGGGGGGTGTTACAGAGACAACTGTTTTCATTTGTAAAGCATTACAAGGGATCTGTAATTTTCCTATAAACAATATTTGGCTAAAGAATACTCCTAAGTATAACAGAACCTGAACAAGCAATGTGTGTAATAATACAGCACTAACCATATTTCTATCTCAAATAGGAAGAAATATTAAAGAATAACAGAGATGGAAAGTAATAAGAACTTCCTTTGGAAAGAAGTTTCTAATAATAAACTCTTGAGTATTCTAATTAAAACCTCTATGAGTATTTAAGGCACTTAATAATGTGCTTCCTTTTCTTGCTTAGTTGAGAAAGAAATTATAAAAAGTATTAAATATTTGAGGAGAGGGTCAGATTACTTAATTTATTTAGAGAACATATCAATCTAAATTAAACCAGTAAACCTCTCAACAGAGTTAGATACAAATTTAATGAATGATAACTAAATATTTGCTTTCCTTTTAAATGTTTTATGTACTTTGCACATGATTTTCCTCCACCTTTTTCTCTGTTAAAGAGCTTCTTGTAAGGTAGTTATGAAAGTAGATACAGGGGAAATTAGGGGAAAAAAGCATAAAAATTTACCATCCTTTTTTCCTTTTAAAAACAAAGATTAATGCAAATCAAAAAACACAATTAAAAAACCCCCAAACTAAACAAACCCCAAAATAAAGCAAAAGCAGAAGTAATGTCTTCATTTCAGTAGAGGCAGGAATTCCAAAGGAATCTTGAGCTGCATTAGACTTGAGGACTAATTTGAATTAATTTGTAACACTGATCCATTGTACCAAGATGGTGACTTCAGATTTCTCCATAGGATGCATGCCAGTGATAATGTGCTGGGTACAGCTCCAGCAGCCTCCCAAGCACAGGAATGTGAGGATGCAGTCCCAGAGGCACTGGCCATCCTTAAAGCAGCCTGACAACAACCCAGTACAAAATACACTTCTGACTGTATCCTTCTGAAATGAACTCTCAAAGCAAAAAGAAGTTGTTCCCATATGTTTTAAATAGAGCACACTAAGCCCAGCATTATGGCACATGACAAAATGCTGTAGGGTTTTAGCCTAGGTCAACAAAAGCTCCCCATGATTTAAGGTGTTAACAGGACAGAGAGCTACTAAGTACCACAGACTGGTCCAGCGTAAATTCTGATACTGTGGGAGTTGCTCCAGTGATCTCGCTTATAAATCCTCATATTGCACATATTGTACACAAACCATTTTCTTGTTATCAGTCAGACATTTTTGTAGCCTCCTGTCCTCAGGTATCCAACCAACCAAGCCATCCCTGTTTCTCCCAGGGCTTCTCCTCCCACGCTGTGGGGCAGCAGTGCAGCCTTTCCTCAGCTGTACTGCAGCAACACACGCCCAGACCAAGCCCTGATTCCAGCTCCCCAACCAAGTTACTGCAGGAGCAATCCTGCTGCTCTCTATTTTCTGTGCAATGACTCAGACTCACTGCTTCCATGAAGAAATGCCTTTTTCCACCAATACTTGCTCCTTTTTCTGCCACATGCAAGCCTAAAATGAAGGTATTATGGAAGGCCTACTAAGCTGCTCCGTCCATGTGATTTATTATTAATGTGGGGAGTCTGAAGACCAGCACCTCTCCCACCTTCAGATAAAGCTGCGCACTCAAGTGAGCTATGCTGCCAGACTACAGGACATTTCTAATTTGTCATGCAGTTAGATCTTGTTTATACTTGCAAAGCGTTTAATAAACACCATGAGACACCATAATGACCGGAATTAAGGCAACAGATATTCCAAATAATTGTGATCTTAAAATGATAAAATTATGAGGATGCTTTAGAAAATTGCATGCTAGATTTGAAATATAACATATGGACTTGATGTTGAAACCCCCTAATGAGCTTCTAACAGTGTTCAGTGACCTTGCTAATCCTGTCTTCTGTCTCTAAGAACCAGTGATGACAGAGACCACTTGGAATTAGTTCCAAGAAAAAAGATTTCCCTGGCCCATAAATAGTATATTTATATTTTTTAGTAGTAAAAATTTCTCTTGCAAACAAACTTAATAATCTTAATTTTAAAAAAGAAATTAATTTCAGGACATTTACAAGTATTTCAGCAGCATGAACTGCGAATGCTGCTCCAAAAAGTAATAAAGACAGATGAGCTGCTGAGGAAAACAAGGGTAAATAGAACTGAGTGTAATAATCTTAAGTGAAAAGGCAAAAAGATATTACGTCATCTAGGGAAGTGAAGTGATAGTATAAAATACATGGAATAAAACCTGTGGAACAGAGCGAAAACTATGTAACGTAAAGCACATCAATCAAGACCAGAATGTGTAAATCAGAAAGGAGTAAATAAGGCTGAAATGAGGAAAATATTCTAATAAAAATACATTTTGAAATACATGACAGCTAGTAGCAAAAAAAAAGCCATTTAGCTATTTTGCAGTTTGTGAAAAGGACTGCACGATGTCAAGTAAGAGCCCTCCTTTTGCTGATGAACAGACAAAAGCCACAAAAGAACTGTGCCAGCTGTCACTACCTGACTGCTGTTCAGCTGTGCTTCCCAGCAGGGAGAGCATTGTCCTCTGCAAAGATACACAAATATTGATTTGTGATAGAAACAGAAGGCATTTTCTCGGGTAAGCACCTCATAATTCAACATAAAAGAGAAAGCTGCACTCTGAAAATGGCTCCACTGTTTACTCAGAAATATGAATTCTGTGCTGGTTTAAAATGGTTTGGGTTTAGCCAAATGTGTAGAACAATGCAGGAAATAAGGAAACAGACCCTGTGAGTCAGGAAGAAATTGCCCAGCTAGAAGAATTTGCTTGTGTTGCCTCAGTTTCAGGGTTTTATTGGCCGGATATAACAAGGTTTTTTAGCACAGATGTGTCACCTAACCAGTGAACACTACAACCATTCCCATCAGTTATGTCTCAGGTCTGCAAGCCAAAGGAGTTGAGTCAGATTTAGGGAGTTACAGAATGAACACATCAGAATTCAGTATTTTCTACCTAATCCTATCACTAATGTGGTCAGGAGTAACTTTGGGAGAGACCCGTAGGACACCCTAAGAGGCCTTGAGGACCTGAGCAGAACCAGAATGAACCCCACAGCCCTGGAGCATCATCCTGTCTTTGTGCAGCACTCCTCTAACCCACGGGACCTTCCTCCCAAACCACACCACCTCCCTTGCACAACAGGCAAGTTATTTAATTTGTTGTACCTGGGATTAAAATGTTCTGACATCAATTCCATTTAGTCTCCATACTGTCAACTTGGTTTCAAGACAAGCACAGCTTAAAAATGCACATCTATTAGAAAGCACCTAGGTTTTTTTGGATACTACAGTGCTTGTTATGCTTTATGATACATGGAATCCTTCTTCCTACATGAATTTTCACTTTTACAACTGGTCTCATGGGTAACTCAAAGGAGGTAACTGGACAGTTTTCAGAGTTACATTTTAACTCCAGGGTTTTGAACAGACACAGTAAATTTGTTATAGAGAGATCTAAGAACTATTAAAACATGTAAACTACTTCATTAATCCTTTGGAAAAAAAAATCTCTTGATGCTAGTTATCTTATCATTCTATCATTCACCTACAGAAAAGCTCTTCAACAAACAAAACCAAGCTGAGATTCTGGCCTGAGGTGCAACATAGCTCTCATTTAAGAAATCATTACTCTTTATTTTGAAAAGCCTGAAGGCTATTAGGAAGTATCAGTGCATATGACTTGCAACATCATAAATTTCTGTGATACACATGCTATGAGATATAAAACACTTTGAAAAATTTCAGAACAGCTATTTGTACAATATATGGTCTGCACTCATCCTTCTTATTCTAGTTCTGTGCTAGCATGATTTGGAGTTCAGCTCAGTCACAACGTAAGCCTGATGGAATGTAATGAAAATTCAGGTTATATCTGGCAAATATCATTTGCATTCAAACCAGAAAAGATGTATTCACTCAAATTTAGGAAGCTGGCAACATAAGGACACTGGCATTTGCAGTACAGTCAGTTTTTGAAAGACTTTCTGACTGCATTTATTAGCCACATAAGTAGAATATGAACTAATGAATTATGAACTAAACTACATTTTATCTGCTTTTTGGTAGGTTGGTTGAATTCATCTGTCCCTCCAGGGTTTCCAGAAATATTTTTCATCTATAAGCTAACAACTGTTTCTTATTATTTATAATAAAACTATTAGCCATAGAATAAAGTATGTTCATGCATATAACATCCAGCTGATAAAAAAAATGGGTTTTTTTCCGGAAGTTTTCAAAATGACATTTACCTTTAAAAAGCACACCCCACAAATACACAGCAGGCCAGATCATTGTTTTCCTATTCAGATTTTAATCCAGAGCAATTCTAACACATTCACTGCAATTTTTGTGAGTTCACATCACAGTAATTGAAATCAGAATCTGGATCGGTTTTCCAAATACAACAATTGTTTGTTCAGCTGGCCACGCATTTGGAAGTAATTTCTAGTGCTTTAAAATCATGTCAAACAGATCCATCTCTCTCTCCTGCCTCTCACAGAATGAAATTAAATTTTCTGTGGCTCAGAAAAAGTCCAACTTTTGCAACTTCCTCTTAATTTTCAGAGAAGTTATCCATGCCAGTCTTGTAACAGTTGAATATATTTTTCCTACACTCACCTTTAACTAACTGAGATACTTGTAGCAGCTATCCTGGTTTGAAATTAGAACAGGACAATAGCCATAATCTTACTTATCTTACTCATTACGAGATTAGTTTCTGGCATTACCCCCCGGAGTAAAACATGTCAGAAGAAAGCAGTCAAGGAATTCTCATGCATCTATTTAACCTATTTGTAAAAACATTCCATACAGATTTTGCATCTAGACTGAAAATGTGCAGCTGAAACACCCTGTGTGATTTATGTTGCTTAAAAACCTTAACAAAAGGAAGACATCAGTGCAAATCAAGATTCGAAAGAAAACAGTTTCTGAGGAGGAAGTTAAACTGGAATTTAACTGGAAGTTAAACTTATTTCTCTGAAAGGTGTTTGGCCATGCTTTCATGATTACCCAAGATAAATGTCTGTGTGCAAGTGTGGTGCCAGCATGCTGCTTCTAACACTTGCTTTGACTTCACTGAAGTCTTTTGGAAACAGCAGGAGATTCTGCGACTGCCCTAAAACTTTACAAATTGTGATTTTTGGCTATTAGATGTTGTTTCAGTTAATTCATGTTACTGTAAGGTATGCAAAAGTAAACTGAGGAACTATGCAACTAAAATGGTAAGTTACTTACCATAACTAGCACCCAGAGATTCTAGAACTACATGTACCTACATCACATAGAAACTCAGCCCTGCCCCAGGCACCCCAAGAGCCCCAGCTGAGTCAGGAGGCTGCAGCTGCCAACACACCACTAAGTTGGTGCATTCATCACCACGCAGACCAGCTCCTCAGGGCTGAGTGATGATGGATTTTATGTGCACTAGAGGCCCCTGAGGGCTGACCTTCCTTCCTAAATATCAAGTTGGGTTTGTTTAGCTGGATTTGATGGTCCTTCAGGACTACTGGAATCACTGCTCATTAGCCAGTCCTTCTTGCAAGCCCCCTCAGCCAGCAGTTCACATGGCTGGTTATATCTGTTCATCCCAGCATCTTGAATCCGAGGGCAATATCCCATACATGCCATTCCAGTAATGTATAGCAAGATGCAGCAGAGCTTTGTTGCATGATGTTTTACATTGGTTCATGCAAGTAAAACTTTAACAGGTTTAGTATTATTCAACACTCCCATGTTGCTGACAAGATGTTTCAAGAGTCTGTGTCTCATGGCTGCATATTCCAAAATGACTATTTAGTGAATATTTATTTCCTTGCATATTTTACCAACTTGTACAGCATAATCAGTAATTGTCTTATACCTGAAGAAACAATGTTAAATCATATTTTTTTCATTTCAGGCTATTTTCAGCCATCACTTTCAGTGTTTCCATGAGATCACTGTAATGGTGCAATAGCACTAAAGGTCAAACTTTTCAGAAAGTTCTGCTCCACCTCTTGGTAAGAAAACTGGAAAATTCCACGTTCCTGCTTTGTGCATTTCATGTAACAGAAACAAATTAACGACATAAAATGATAATGAAGTAACATTACAGACTATCTCTCACACAAGAGAAAGCAAAAAAAAAAAGCCTATTTTTATTTACAATTGGTGGTCAGTTAAAATAGAATACCTCACAGCTCAGGCTGAAAACAGTACAAAAGCTGAAAAACTCAGTGATACAAAAGAAAGGCTTTGAAGTCAATGAACTGCAGAGTCAGGATCTTATTCAGCAAGATGCAGGAATGCATGCCTAACTTCAAACATCTAAGTAGGCCAGCTCAACTTATTTGCATTATGGCACCTTTATATAAAATATGCAAATGAGAATCAGATACATCCACTTCAAAGAGCCTCTCCTGAAATTGTAGTCTGAAACCTAGTTGGGTTCATAACTGAATTACACACACTTTGCTGGCCATGTGAAATGCTAGACAGGTACTGCCTTATACTTCAGTTCCAGGCAAGGTTATTTAGTGTTATTTCTTACAACCACTTCATTCGCACATTTCTGGACTCTCAGAAGATCACAGGCTTCCATCTGAGTGACGAGTAAGCCCGAGTTATAGATAAAGTAGTATGACATTACATTGCCACAAAGCTCTTGAAATGGGAAAAAAATAACCAAAAAACCAAGCTAGTTAAGTGCAAAAATTATATATGAATATGCATTGTCATGTGCTGCTGGTCTGGAAAGATGCTTTTTTTTTTAACAAAGCAGAATCTTTGTATTCTTCAAAAGTTTAGAAAACAATAGCAATACCTAAAATATGAAGCAGAGCTCCAACTGGCAAAAACTCAATTTGTGGATCTGTGCAAGTAGCGTCAGCTATGAACATGTGTCTGTGTCAAACTGCAATGAATAGGAGGATATGACTTCAGTTTACTACAGGTTATGAATATTTGATAGAGACTGCTCTATCAAATCCTTCAGGGACAAAAAAATAGAAAGTTAGCTCATGGTTGTATCCCAGCAAGACAGTCAACTTAAACCTAACATGGTATTTGTTCCTCAGTGCATAACATAAAATGAATTGCTTAGCACAAATAGTTTTATAAGTCAATGAATTTAGCTTGTAGACTGTTTTAAAAGGTTTTGGCAGTACGACAAGTTTACTAATGCCAGTAACTTTTGGAGAGTGCAGCATTATAAGGGTGTTGATGGCGTTATATTTCCCTCCTTTCTCACCGGTGAGGTTCTAATGGGATTGTCTAATAAAGATGTAAAACAACCTGATCTAGGAGTCTAGTCTGTGCTTCACAGGGTTTAGTAATTTCTCAAAGTGTTGCAAGGACAGGCTAGATAATGGGAAATTTAGAATAAATTAAGAGATAAGAATAAATTTGTGCGATATGGAGACTGTATATAAACAGCAGACAAGTTTGAGAAGTCTTTAACTGGAAAACTGCCACTGCCTGCATGAACTCTCTTACTCTGCATCCTGTTCTTCTATTTTTATAATGTTTTTCACAAGTTTCATCATTAAAAAAAAAATAGCTCAGATTATAGAGTTTTATACTTGAGTTTGAAACAAATAATGAAAAACTAGGACTGCCTTTCTCTTTTAATACATTTTCAGTATATAAAAGAACAGATGCCTTAATTTCTTTGCTGTATCACTGTTGTCTATATGTAGTTGTGAAAGAAACACTAAACAGTACAGATGTTCTTAAACCATCTTTTTGAACTGGTCATTTCCCATACTACACATCAGGTTTTCCTCTTATTCCTGCACTTATCTATCTTCTTATTCAGTCACAGTTTTCATTTACGTACCTCACTGGCACAGTGCAGGGACAAGCCTCTCAGTCCTATAGACACTGAAATTATACCCATCCAAAGACCAGTGCTATTATTTATATTACTATTTTTTTGGTTTGAAACATAGTTCAAGTTAACATATATTTTCACTGAATGAAAACATTAAGAAGGTAAAAAGAGAATAATATATTCAGTACCCTTTCCACTCAGAGTGGAGAACACAAAAATATACACAAGTCCAAAGAAATATCATTCCCAGAACTTTTTGGGGAGAGATTGGCATTTCAAATAAACATACTGTGCCTCCCAAAGATGTAATTCTGTATTTAGCACACTACTGGTTGAAAAAGTACCATAAGGCATTTTATTATTCCATCAGGTGTTTGCAATGGTTCTATCTCCTTAGGAGCCCTCTCAAAAATGGTATTACCTCCCAACCTTCAGACTCCTTTGAGTTGCATTCTGAGAGAGTTAGCAACTTGAGTTTCAAGGTCAGGTGTGCAAGAAAATGGGCAAGTAACTGTTTTGTTAATTAAGATGTTGGATTTCTATTGTGCATTTATGAAATACGACAAATTTTTAGGAATTTGTTTTGACACTTAACATGAAAGTTAAAAGTCATCATAATGTCATTACTTATCTGTATTACTTACTGTGTGCTGAGAAATCATAACTACCCAGCTCAACAATAACTGCATGTAATTGTTTACCAATCCCTCTTCCTCTCATTTGCACTATTTTCTTCATTCATCCAGTGCACCTTTTCCCCTCCCAATCTCAATCCTTTTCATGTCTGTACTGTTCTTCAGTACAGTATGCATCTCCAGTGCTCATCTTTCATTTTCTGCAATGATATTTAGACATGTATCAAATTCCATTTTTGTGCAACATTGCTTTGTACAGCAACAGAATTTGCGAGGCCTGCCTTGCATTCACAGACTTAATAACACCATGTAAGGTATTAGTGATCCCATCTCTCTATTGCATTACCCAATCTGCACATTAGAACATGGGTTTTTTGTATTGCACAGGTGTGTTTTCAGTGAGTGAGTTAATATGCTGAATGGAATCAGGAAGCTCAGATGCAGACATTACATTTGGCTCTGCTACCACAGCAGTAACCCTAAGGAGGGGGCAGGCAAGGCCTCTGAATTATCACACGTTTAACGTTCTCTGCAACTCAGGGCCTCAGTGTCTCAGCACCACGTTCTCCAATTCCAAGTAGACAGTCAGCAATAGGACTATTCTAAGCTACAGACCTGTCATTTTATGTCACCTCATTACAGTTTGTTTTTAAATAACCCATGGACTGTACAAAACATCCACAGAACACGACTGAGAACAATGAATTTCCTCCACTGTCAGCA
This sequence comes from Ptilonorhynchus violaceus, assembly GCA_013397565.1. NCBI lineage: Eukaryota > Metazoa > Chordata > Aves > Passeriformes > Ptilonorhynchidae > Ptilonorhynchus > Ptilonorhynchus violaceus. The sequence continues at coordinate 3,131,191 of VZRJ01011659.1, forward strand.
AGAAGGCCCTACTGCAGTGCGGTCCCCCTGCAACAAAAGGATTGACAATGAACTGAAGCAAAATCTTCCTCTTTAACAATCTGCACTGCCTAAGTACTGTAAATGCAGTCTTGGGACTTCAGTTGTGCTGCCGTGAACATGCCTCAGGTTCATTAAGGCTTGCGAAGAACCGCTGCAGCATTGTATTGCTAATTCAGGGCTGCCAATAGTACTTCTGCCACATACTTAATGTAAAGCTGCAGAGAAAAGGGACCATTCAGGCTTCTGGTGAAACAAAATGGCACCATTCAAAGCTATTTCAGTTGCCATTAGCTGAGGAGATACTTCTCTCGAATTAGAGATTAGTTAACAGAATGTTTGTTCTGCGGGCTTTCATAACCTCAGCTACCCCCTCACGCTTAAGCATCCAACCAAAACTTTGAGCACTACTAAAGTACAAACCCAAAGACTGTAACAATCAAAATGAGCAGGAACTACAGACACAGAGAACTCAGAATAATGCGTAAGATGATCCTGGTAGGATTGCATTGCAGTAGCATAAAATCAATTCAAGTCACTCAAGTATAAAGGTTATTCTCAGGATCATTTAATAAGTGTTTGTCAAAACACTCATTCTTTAATGCATCAGAATGGAAATGCTTATCAAATATTGATAACCTCTATCATCATATACTTCACCTATATTCAAACCAGAACTATATTAGGGGACAACCGACCTAACTCATATCAGATTTGTACCTCAAAAATCTGAACATTAACAATGAAGTGAAGGCTAAGGAATACACTGGCACAGAGCACAACAGAATGTGGAAGGTCTTTGAAAAATAGAAGTGAGCCACAGATGTTATAGGCTATAACTAAAGTGTTCTTTTTGGCATGAAATACACAGAAATTAGTGGCTCTAATGTAGAATGTATGTGTTGGCTGTACAACTGACAGCTCTGGTTTTTCATAGCACATTTGATTTAAACAAGTAAGCCAGAGGTAAATCTTGCAAGATTAACTGTGGCAACTGCCACATCCTAAACTTTTCCTCCAAGACATAAACTAAAGCTTTAGCTACCTACAGTATAAAGAAACGTTACTGTTATTACATATGATTTATTTCTGATTACTTCTCTTTATATTTTGAAACAAAAGAAATTTCAGCAGTGTCATGAGGGCTGTTTACAAATGCAGATTGAAAGTTCTAGTGATGCTCTGAACATGGTCTGTGTCCCCCCAAATAATTTGATTATATCACTGAAACAACAGAGAAGACAAACACAACCAATGCCAAGAGCTGGCTGAGACATAGTTTGATTCCTGTGGTAATTACCACCACAATAAAACAGCACATGGATTCCACATCCCAAACTTGATTCTTTCTCTCCCTGGAATGCACTGTCAAGCTCTGGCTCAGCAATAAGCTTATCTGGGTTAGTCTATTGTGTCCAAAAGTGAGATTCTTTCAAGAATTAGTAAGACTGACTAGTCAAGCTATAGAAGCAAGGTACATCGCTGTTAAGTCATAATAGCTTATTTCACATACAACTTTCCTACACAAACTCCATCACAGTTGTGCTAAATTAATGTTTGAAAGTTACAATTGCTAAAAGATCAAGTGATTGTACAGATCAGTCCTTCATAAACAACAAAAATAGCAATCCCAGCAAACCTTTGATTGAGCTCAGAAGCCTAAGTTTACCTCCTAAACCTTATTTAATAAACAGTGTCTGAACACTATCAATCACAGTCTTTGCCCCAATCATTATCAGTGATATTTTGCCCCGCAAACAATAAGTTTACTGAGCTGTTTTGTGAATAAAATACCCACAAGGGTAAATAGATTTCCTCTGTTTAAAGGCACCTGGCCTGGGTGTGCTATAAACACCTATACAATAGCTTTCAATTCTCATGGCATTTCCCTTGTTTCAATTTCAAACTATTATTGTTTCAGAAAAAAGTTTCATAAATATAAAGAAGAAAAATCCCAGCCTGATCTATGTCTAGAATTCTAATCTGAGATGCAGACAGGAACAGGCAGAATCTTTCAAACCCAATTCTCGTATATGATGAAACACCTTTGCTTACCCCATGTTAAAATATTTTGGTACAATTTATTCTCTGCAATAACAGCATACACCAAAAGACAAAACATTCTTTTTCTCTCTCCCCTGTGTCAGAGTGCAAGGCAAGCACCCACAAATACAGACCATCTGTTTTCATCTGATGTTTTCCTCCTTTTAAACATTCATCAGGAAAAGCTTGGTAATAAAATTATTATTGCCCAAGCAACATGACAAAAGAGAACAAAAATATGTAAATCATAATATCATTTGATCTGTTGCTGGATTTTTGCAGCCCCAACTCAGGCAGACAAGGCAAAAGCATTGACATGAGTCCAGATGATTTCAATGAACCTAAACAAGAGCAGCAGTGACTGACATCAGCTGAGCATTTATTCCACTCTTCAGTAAGAGATTAGCCAGGGCAAGAGCAAATAAATCTGCCCATTTTCAATTGATTCAGCCTTAATTAAGAAGAATGAGATAAAGACAAGTGCATCTGATAGCACCCTGTATTATCCTTTCATATGAATTTTGGTCTTAATTCAGTTTTGAAAGCTGGAATAACCTATCTGATCCCCGTGATGACTCCTCTCCTCATTTGTCAAGTTCAGTGCTTGTCTGACAAAACCCCGCAGAAGATATTGAACAAACAATCATGAAAATGAGCAAACAGATAGAGATTTATGAACATAATCTGCAGAAAAGGAGATCTTCTAGATATGCCATTCATTAGAGTTCTACACATAAATTCCACTGAACTTCAAGGAACAATTCTGGCAGCTCTTAACTGCAGGGAAGCAAGGGGCTTCACTCTTTGCTGTACGTTACTAGAACAAAAGCTCCTTCTTACATACTTACTAGGTACTGAAAGATAACTTGACCCAGTTACAGAGACCTCACTTTGATCAGTCACTGATGACAAAAAAAAAAAGCCATGTTGATGTGATTAAAAGGAAAATTCAGCATAGCTGAATTTATAATTGTGTGCATGAACACATTTTTGGAAAACACTACACTGACAAACTGCGAATCAATTTCAGACTGAGGCAACAAATGATACAATAGGAATAAGCTACCATAGTATTTGTTTATCTGTAAAATAAATATGCAAACCACTAAACATGTAGAAAGGAGAAATAGAAAAGAACAATAAAGATTAATTATTTATACTTAAATATTAAGGTATCATTAGAAACTCCAGTATAGCTTGTTTCATTAGAGGATAACAATCATCCCAATTTTGTACTGTTTGATTCCTTAAGCCCAGTTACTCAGCTCAATTTCAAGAAATGGAGAAAGACAATACACCCATAGAGAGAGTTATCAGTTTGATACAAAATAGTAGTTTATTTTTTCTAGCACATCAGCGGATAGTGATGAATTTAAACAAGGATTAGAACTTGATCTACGATCCAGATTTGCAACTGTACCCAGACTTAATTCGTACTTGTTTTCCATACTGCTTGCATCTGTATAACAGCAGAGGCACTTCAGCTGCACCATTTACACAGAAGGCAAACAAAGAGTTTCCTCCACCACTTTGTCTCTCAGCCCCTGCCTACTTGCCTTCGTATCTCCTCCCAGAAATAGACTAAATTCTTTCAAAATCCAGGGCCAATGGTGTGGTGGGGAAGTAGGGGTTGAGGAAGAGGGAGGTTCCTATCATTTACTGTACATTATCAATGAACAGTGTCATATTTTTAATTTGTGATATCATCAAACAAATTCTGACCTGTAGTTTGTTGTATTTCATAAAAGCCCTCAAATTTATAGGATTAGACTGCACATACATCTATACTTTATCTAGCAAATTATTCCAAGAGAGAGACACAAGAGACAATTCCTTGTATAAAGCTCCTGTGAGTCAAACATCCAACATTAACAAAGGGATAGATTAGATAAAACCTCCCTGGAATATCCTTCAACCTATGCAGATGCACTTCCAGATCACGCACTGTTCTTTAATGATCTTTGAGAGGAAAGCAGGTAATATCGTGCCCTGCTACCATCATACTGCAAGTACGCGTAGCACCTATAAAAGTGAGTTGCACTTAAATAGAAATCATTAAATATCTAGCAAGCATGACACTACGCACTGAACAAATTTCAGCATACAATGTAATTTGTGCAAGAATTTAGAGCTTTTCCTCATTTTGGGTGCGGTTTTTTTTGTGTATTTGGGATAAAGACAGCCTCCTCATACTATTTTCCCTCCTGGCCCGCTGAGGAGGGGAATCTCATCTCCATCTACACAGCACAAAGACATTTATTTTTAATTTAAGATCATGCTTGTGGATTGGGACACTTGGAGACAAAACTTTTGTAAACAGAGTACTTATATTTAGAAAAGTTCAGAAAGAAAAACCTCTAACATGCATAAATACAACAACACTACTATGCACAGGGCTTAGACTATTTCACACAGCTATAATTTGGCAGCTCTTCCCTCAGCAAACACTTCTGAGCAAACACCCTCAATCTTCCAGCAAAACACTTAATTGTCATTGATTTCAAAATCACTTGAAGGTGTGTACCTATGTCCAGGTTTTTGCAATCTGTTTTCAGCTTCACAGGGCAGAAAAAGGCTGCAAACTTGCTCTGATTCACATATTTTTTTCCAACTCTCAATCCAGGTTAAATTGCAACAGGCATTTGTAGGTGATGCTTTTCCAACACTTCCTCCTCTAAGCTGTATCTACCAAAGAGAGATTATACTTTGACTGCTTTATTACCCACTTCCGTGGAAAACCTTGCCCTGCCAACAACACAGTACAAATTGAATGGATATTGTTCTCAGGTGTAGAAGTCAATATTACAAGGGAAAAAAAAATCCTATCAAAGGAAAAAAACCACAGGAACATAAATGCTAAAACCAAAGACAGCCTAAAGCTATTTTACCCCAGTGGCTGTTCCTCTACAGCAAGAAGACACAGCACAAAAAAAGTTCAAGACTGGTTGGTGACAGAAACTGCTCAAGATTCAAAGTCAAGAAGAGCAGCAAGATGAACAGTCAGTACCTCAGAAGAGCTATGTCAATTTGTGTAAAGGAAGAAATTAATTAAAAGTAACTTTTCAGCTTTTCCATCGTTTCCTTAAAAGCCCTAAGAAATAATACCCTGCACAGTCACCAGGAAGCCTTGGTATAATATTAATTTCATTAGGATGAAGAGTGCTACATTCTTCTAACAAACTGCAGTTATCTAAAATTTTTAGGAAAAGGCATAAAATAAAGCACCAAAAGTTCCACAGAGTTAAACAGAGACAGGGCTGCCTTTCTTTTGCCCAATGAAGCTGACCCTTAAAACTTGAGTCAGTTTTTTGATTCACCTATTTGATTCAAAACTGTTAGCTTAGAGGTTTGTTGAAAACAGAATAATTTGCTGCTTAGAGGGGTGAACTAGTTTGGACAAGACTAACTAGAAACCTAGCATTGTATTAGAAATACCCCTATTTCTAATATAACATTTAAAACATTTAATAACATTTAAAAATTGTTTAATATTTTCCTTGCAAAAAGATGTAATACCTGCCACTAAACACACAATAAAGGTCTGTGGAAAATACCACGATGAGCACTCTGCAGCAAGAGCTGGATGTTAGCCCTGAATATACTGCCCAAACCTTTGGTCTGTAGCACAATTGAGCAAAGTCGACGGCATGGGCTAAAGGCCAAAACACTTCAGAAGCTTTGGTTCACTCCTTGCCTCCACATGACCTACAGAGGTCATTTGAATGATTCAACAGACTCCATATGACACACATCAGCGTTGAATCAGTCTCCTTCATGTCTGAAATCAGGGAGCTCTTTCCCTCAGTGATAAGTTGGGCATTCCAGGACTTTGCCTGAAGTTACCATATGTTTCCTTGTTAATATGCATTAAAAAATACAGGTCTGCCAAGAGTACTTAATGAAAACTAGACACTGAAAATAAACCCATAAGAGATCCTCTAGCATCCAATGCCATGATGGTTTGCATTATCAAGTAACATCATGTTGGTATTACATATTACTTTCATCTCAGTAAAACAGGTATACAGAGGGTTTTTTATAACATGCCTTTAAAGGACAATCAATACAGCTAAAAATGAGTCTGAAACTGTGTATGGCTATGAATATGTTAAAAACATATTAAATGATATTCCTGAGAGAGAGCTGAATGTTCTATTTCTGCCAGCTTCTTGTCTTCTGTCATTTCTGATTACCGATGCAATATGTGTCAATGTTCAATAATGACTGTTGAAGGCTTCATGCTTGATGGCTTAGGATGTCATAATGAAAGTACAAGCTTTATTAATCCTCTCATCAATAGAAGCCCCAGGGTGTCTGTCACACTTCATTTGTATGTGCCAAGAGTAAATAAACTGCAGCAAATGAAAACTGTGTTTATAAATATGGACAGATGTCAAGTGGTTTACACAGTCACCCATGCTGGTATTTCCTATTATAGTCTTGCAGGGTTTATAAAAGGCTGACAGAGCCATACTTGAAGATATCTATGTTTACATAAATATTTTACATCAATTATGTATAACATGAAATAGAAAGACTATTAAATTAATGGCCAAGTAGAAAGAATTTCATCTCTCAGTCTGTCTCAAAACCATTTCTCAGCCAGCAATTGGCTATTAGGGCAAACTCCAACATCTCAGAATCTGATTTACAATGACGGGCACCTATGTGTTAAAAAAAAAATGTACTTTCTGGATTTTAGGCATTCAAGTGAGAGATGGAAGATACTCTGTTCAGAAGGGTATTATATAACCATTTTGCCTGGCAAGTGATGGTCACCTCTGCTTTAACAGGACTGAGGAAAGTTCATTGAGATACAGAGCAGTTTATACTGAAATTCAAATTATTATTAGCTCTCTTTAAACATGGAAAATTCAAGGGAAGAGGGGATGATATTTGCTCATATCCCTGTGTTTTGTTATCAGCTCAGTTTCTTGTTTTGTAACCTAATGGACTTTCAAAAGCTTGCAGAAATCGCTAGAGTCTACACAACAACAAATGATTTGGTGATAAAAACAAAAATCAAAATTGACAGTAATTGAATATTTTAAAGTAATGCATGTAGGAAAAAGATAGCTGCAATTTATTCTACACAATGATGCCTGAACATTAACATTCAAAAATGAGACCCAGGAGTTGAAATACATTGTTCTACTGGGAAAAAAAGAGTGATCCCAGTAATGCTCAAAAAGCAAACCAAATGCTGTTCACTGACACTACTTACAGAGAAGCAGAGCACAGGAGATGAAGTACAATAATGTCATCATACAAACCCATGGAGCAATTGGACTCCACCTGCTGCGGCAGCTCCTATTCTCACATGGAAAACAGTGAAAATGGAGCTATAAAGAATAAAAGCATGGAGGATCAGCGATAAGAAATCATTGGTATGCAATGAAAAATGAAACAAATTAGGACATACTAGACTGAGAAAAAATGACTGACAGAAGAGCATGGCACAAAGCTTAAAGAAATCACAAATGCCTTTGGAAAAGGTTGTCAAGATTATTTGTTCCCTCCCATTCAGGTGAAAGAACAGACCAGAAGGCTGTGGATGCTCACAGCTTAGATGGTTTCAAAGAGTTTTCCAAGCAAACACTGAAGCATAACCCATCCAGACTTATCATAAAAATAAGAAAAGTCAGCTATTCACTGTTTCCAGAAATCAGGAAAATAGTAGGAAAGGATGAGTGTATCTATCCATAGTCCCTACATTTTTCACCAGGAAATCAGTGTTAGTATTTGCCTGAGAAAGATCAGTGGGCTGGGGGAAATGTTTAGCTTAAAACCCCAAAATCATTCTTATATTTTTATGTGCGTTAAAATTCTTTCCACAGGTTGTTTTTTCCTTTTAACATTAAGAAGAAAAGAGAGTTATAATTCCAAGCAGCAAAATTTCCCTTATACCTGAGTTCCAAAAAATCCAGCTGTAAAACTAGTATTGTAGTCTTCAAAATCAAAATGAAGAGCTTTAATGCACATTAGAGGTCTCTGCAATACTGACTTATTTTCATTGGCTCAGGTTGAAAAATGGGTAGAGAAGGCTGGCAAAGGAAAATGTAATAGGGAAAAACAGAAGGAGAAGAAGTGGAATAATAAAGAAAAGAAGAAAAATATGGAAGATGGAAGGCAGCTTGGCAGAATGGATCAATCTGTCCTCATGCTATATCAAAATCCCAGTGCTCAGTCTACAGTTTGCTAAAGGAACCAGAACAGAGTGAAAAGGCACCTTGTCAGACCAAGGAGGGAGGTAATTCTGTGTCTGTCTGACAGAAACTATTGCACCTGTGACAGGGCACGAACCACACCATAAAGCAGCCCTATAGTATCTTCGTGCTGAGCTCTGCCCAAGATCCCACTTAGTGAGTATGTGCAAAAAGCTCCTTGGGCAGAAAGGCAGGCTGCAAACAGAGACATATTTGGCAGATGAGATCATATGACAGTGAATATGTATTTCTCCTCTGCAGTGATCATGTGCATTCTTAGCCAAAAGAGTGAGAAGCAGTCCCTGGCAGCAAAGTACCACTGATAAACCACCAGGCACACTCAAACAATACGTGAAACGAACAAAAAAAAAATTTGTTTGCTTAAATGAATAAAAATATGCCAAAATACCTACATGAATTCACTTTATATTGAACCTGAGAATGCAATACCAAACCATTGCTCAAATCCTAGCCCCGTTTATTGGCACTACACCATTGTTTTGTCGATCTGATTGGCTTAGTCTTCCTGCCCAGTGCCTGCAGTACAGTCCAAGGAGCTGCCAGGCGCGAGCCCTGCCGTGGTTTGTCAGCTGGCAGCCCCAGGCCTCCTCACAGACCCTGCTCATGTGTGCCTTGGCTGAGCCTGATCTGGTTCAGCTGGAACTGTTTTTCTAATTTAGGGGGTGTCCACCACCAATTTCGCTCACAGTTATCTCTTTTTATATATATCATATCTAATGCATGTTTCCCTTTGTCCCTAAACTACATTTGGAGTGTAACATCTTATATGAAGTGATTGGTTTAGGGAATCACAAACTAATGGAAACAAAGACATGCTGTGTTCACAATTTTGATTAGCTGCTCAGAGCAACAGTTGTAAACTACCCTCATGGTATCTCATATTTCAGAACAGTTTATGCCACAGTTATCCTCAGCAGCACCTAATTAACTCCTGCTGTTCTCTACTAAAAGTCAACAGTTATTTCTAAATTTATGTCTACTTTATATCCTGACACATGAAGTTTAGTAAAATAAAAATATAATTTTACTGGAATGAACCCAGAATTAGAAGGAAATTTTACACAATAAGTAAACTTGCATCATCATTCAAATAAATCAGACCTTGATAATATACCAAGTGATAGCTCCATCTATAAACATATTGAAGTAAAACTTTTAAAGTATTCTATGAAGTTTTGAAGTTTTGTTTACTTAACCAGATTGTGAGTATAAATATTAAGTAATTAGATTTCATAAGCCAAATACAAAGATTGTAGCTTGTTTAGAACCAAGAAACCCACAATTAAAATAATTTCAATCATACAGTAATGATACAGAAAATATTAGGGAAAGCCAACAAAAACATATACAGGCAAGCTTTCATTCTAACAGTTTCTCCAGCACTCCTTTCCTGTAGCCGCACTAATTCTGTGCGACATATTAAAACCTCTATTTCTTATGTCTTTAAAGTGGAATCGTTAAAAACCCCCTAAAACAACCAAACCCAAAGATTAAAACCCACTAAAGACTGCTTTTTTTGAGAAGAAGAAAAAAAAAAAACCAGCAAAAAAAAAACCAGCAAATAAATTACTTGGTTTAGGAGACTTATGTTCCTGGTACTGTGTTTGTTTTTTTTCCAACTATCAAAAATCCTGCCCTGAATCTTCCTAGTCTTTTCCTAAAACACAACTCTGATGTATTCTATGCCAGGCTCATAATTTCAGACTGCATAATGCCTGTTCCTTTGTATTCAGCAGATAATTGAAAAAAATGGCTCCTTTAGAACACCTTAACAGATTTATTTTTTTTTTATATAGAATACATGCAAATGCTCAGCAACTTCTTCAGTGCTTATACTTCAAATACGTTATTTCATTGCTTTAAATGAAAACATTCAGAAGTAAAAAAAAACTTTGGACACAAATACCTCTGTTTATATCACATAAATCACTAAATCAGGAGCTGCTTTTTAACCACAGCCACTTGCAAACACTCACAAGCTCTGCATTTTCCATGCGGTAGTCGCTCTGCCAAAGTAACGATATTTTTAGTCCCCATTTACTGATTGTCCTAACATGAACAACGTAACCATGTATTTTCTTCCATGCACTTTTTAGTATCCAAGGAAAGACTTACCACATCCCAAAGCAGGACAGGCAGAGCTGCTCCATGAGCCAGGACACATCCAGCGCAGAGTGAAAGCCCAAGCACAATGACCCGGAGCTCCTGGCTGAGGGTGGGGCCCAGGTGAGGCTCATCAAGGCAATTAAGGCTCATTAGTGACCCCCCTGGCTAATGACTCAAGGGCTAAAACACTTTCACCTGTAGTTAAACTTTTCCAGTCTCCTTTTTTGGTTGGCTTTTAACAGGAAGGGAGAATGTATCTTCTCACAAAAGAACTTCTGTGTTAATAGAAATTATGTTCATGAATCGAAATGAAAACTTGCCTTACAATTATAAGGAAAAAGATCATATTAAATTTTTACTGAATAACAGTGTAAAGTCATTAGTTAGACAAGCATCCCCAACAAAGCATTACAATTACATCTTAAAACCATTTCACCTGTGATACTTTAATTAAAATGTACTTTAAAAATTGGGTGTTTCCAAGTTCCACTATAAATGCACTAATGCTTGAAATTACTTATTTCTTTCTTTGTTAATTGTAGATGTTTAAGTAGGTTTTTGGGGAGTCACACATCTTCTGTTTTCTAAATGTCTGGATGAGAATTTCAAAATAGTCCAATCTGAGAGAGACTTAGACATTTTTTCTTGCAAGCTATTTGCCCCATTTTTGTGAAACAAGCTGCAGGAATGCTTGGCACACTGCCCTAGCCATTAAGAACTTGATGATATGGGACTTAATACTATTTTTTGTTTCCTGACCTTGACATGTTCCTTTCACTGTTTCACAGTCTATAAGATGGTAGAAAGGGCCCTAAATCCACCGTGAAAGCCATTAAAATTTGCTCATAAATTTTCATACTTGATGTATATATGGTAATTAGGGGCCTAATATAGATAATAACGTTCTAGACCTACTGAGAGCAGTAACAAGGGTTCTACTATCTTAAACTAAAGCCAGAATTTCACTTAACAAATTCAGAAAATTACATCTTTGCATATGGATTCATCTGTGCGTGTCTCACGTGTCTGTCAGATGAGCACCGTTTCTAAGTCTATATTTTATATTATTTTCTCCCTCCCTGACTCTAGCTACAGAGATATTCATTTGTTAATTGGCATAACAGAGAGAACAGGAACATAGACCCCATCCTACTTTCTTTTCTGAAAGAGAAAAATGTCTGTTTCCGTGCTTCTGGTAGATACACAGACAACCATTTTTTTTCTGAACACCAAGAAAAGAACTTAAGTCAGCACCGATTTGTGATGAAGTCAGCTTTTCACTGACCTCTGATTTAACAGGAGCTGATGTTGTGCAAGTCTTTCAGAAAGTCGGTTCTTTTCTAGATCTTTGTAGCAAATTTAAATTTAAAGGCTCTTTTCATATCTTTTTTATCCAGCACACTACACAGAAGATTCGTGTTTTCCTGCCTTCCAGCCATATTGTTGTAGTTAATAAAAGTTCAAATTAGATGTGTCTGTAATTTCAAAGGCAAGCTATATTCCAGGACACAGTCTTTTCAGATTAACTGATACAATGAAAATATTTTTTGGTAATAAATTTGAAACTCATTTTCAATTTTCTGTCCTGTCCATGATCAATTACATGACCACAGAAGAATGACGGTATTTTGCATATCTTATTTAATCACATGTCTGCAAGGGAAATAGTATTTCCTTATCTCTTAGAATAAAAGACTAGTGGATAATTAACAGGCATGAATCTTTCAAATGCCAAATCGAAGATGCAAGATCAGTCTAGATTTCTTGCTTTCAATGAGGAACTAGCACACCTGCCTATATAATTCCATTGAACTGGAAGCAGAAATGCATTAATGCAGTATTAATTAGCTAAGATATTTCACTAGGTTGATTCAATATATTTATACAAACATATTGTTTGTAACACAGAAATTTCTATATTTTGTGTTTTATGTGAACAGAGATTCAGGGATCACTGTATCACACACTACACCCCCATGCTATGTATGTCCACTGAATTCTATAGAACCTTCCGTGTGTAGAGTGCTAGGACTGATGAAAATCTATACAAAATTCACAGTTCCCATACTATTAGAAATTATAAATAATTTCAGTCTAAATTAATTTAGACATGATACCAGCAATAAGAGCAAGGACTCTTCTCTACACCATATCCTACTGGAGAATGCAGTTTGCGGTGCAAACCTTATAAAATTCCTGCTGAATTCATCCCATGTGCATGATATGTACACAATCCATGTATCTGCAGTGTAAACATGAGTGTACAGAGAGGGAGGCACTTCAAGCACTTCATGCAATGGCTTTTTAAGGAGGATTATGTTTGGTATAGTGCTAGAGAGGGTAGAGTGTGGAACATGGAGCAATTTATATCAAACTGCAGCATGACCATGAGTAAGTTCCACACAGTAGGCTCCTATATAAGCTGTAATCTTAAAAAAAAACTACTGGGATACAGGAAAAAGCTAATTTAAAAAATTAGTGTTTCTCAAACCATGTCCAAATGAAGAAACGAGCTGTAGGCAACAACAAGTAAGACAGTAGAACAAGAAACATAGCTGACATGTGCTTTAAACTAAAATAAAAGCAAGAATGCTATTTTACATTTGGATGCTGAGGACTGGCTTTGGTTATACTCCAGATGTTTCTGTTATTCAGATTTATCAGCAGAAATCCCTATTGCAAATGTCTCTATAACCAGCAGGACATTACCCTTCCAAAACAACATGGATCTGGTCATGACTTCAGAGTTATTTGCAATAATGTTTTTATTAGGACTCCTCCTCCTCCACCTAGATCTGGCCAAGGAAACATGGGGAGCCGGAAAGGCAAAACTGAATAACTTCGCAGTTTCTTCTGCTGTGCATGATCATGTAAACAATGAGCTATTGGTAGCATATACTTCACTTACAATAATCATCTTATTGTAAACAGGTGAAAGGAAGAAAAAAAGTTTTATTTTGATATTCATTTACATTCAAAAGAAATTTTTGTGTGCCTGTCTTCTGAGTATGTCTTAAATCCAGGTGTAAGATAACAGAGTACTCCAACCCAATGTTGCTTCTGTGTTCCAAAGTAATATAAATAATATTAACAGTAGTAGATTGAAAATTGTTCACTGCCCTGAAATATTTCCTTTAATTTATATTGAGAAGCTAGAACTATGGAATATCTTAATTTCTGTATGCTACGGCAAAAAAAACCCCAAACCAAGCCAAACCACCCCCCACACCCTCCACCTCATAAATAATACATTAATTAATTAATCTTTAAATATGGACTGTCAAAAATCACATCATTTACTGCTAATTCTTAAATAATGTCCAATGATGATGAATGAGGTTTTGGATCCCATTTTGTTCTGTGTTTTGTTACAGTGCCATAAAGGGGCTCCACTATTTGTGGAATGACTATGGTGAACAGGCCAATAATGAGATTTACTCATCTTTTGGTGGTAAAAGGGGCTCTGGGCAGACTCCTGTGGCATTAAAAAATACTGTCTGGCACTCTAATTACATTCCTGTGCATCACATTGAAACAAAAATCCCTTGCTCACCAGAGTAGTGAAAGCCTACAGCAGTTAACAGGACTCCTTTCATTCATTTCAAAACCTTTGAGCAGGCTCTCTAAAACCAGTGAATGTGGGTCAGAAACGGTGATTTGCAGTCCAAATACAGGATATGGAGGCTATTCAATACTGTTACTCCAGCAGATCTGAGCCAACAGATTCTATCAGGAAAATACACCATGAGATCCAGATCACTGCATATTTCATCTCTCTCTGTACAAGAGCGGAACAAAGGCACTGCTGCATCCATAAGACAAGAAATTAGCCTCTCAGAGAGGAGGAAAAACTCAAAAGAGTAATTGTGTCAGTAGTGCATATAAGCAGCAAAACAAAAACTACAGTCCCACTGCACTTTCTCCAAGCCGGTTGTGGAATTTAGTGAAATTCTGGAAAGGACGTATTTGCATAAGATGTATATTTTTATCATCTTTTTCCCTGAAGGAAAACAAGGGAATTCTACAGAGCTCTCCCTATCAATAATCTCATGACATTTTACATGTGTTCATTTCAAAGAGGTGACTTGTCTATAATTTAGAGATCTAGAGAAGCAAAAGCTTCATTTGGTATAGAGTATTCTTATATAGTAATATTTATTTTAATCTAATGGGAATATTTTCATAAACTTCAAAGGAAATAGAAAAGGAGCTCCAGAGCAGATAAGGGAAAGGGAGGTCACAGTATAAATAGAGCTGTTGTTCTGAAATAGATAGAAAAGGACAAGTATATTAATATACTTTTCCTTTACATTTACTATTTTTAGTTTATTTCCACTTATAAATCAGGTTATTTTGTAACTCTATTTTTAGATGAATCAATATTTACTAAAATAAGTCTCCACATATTCTTCTACTACGCCATCAACTTTTCCCAATAAACTATAGCTTTATGAATTAAAGTAAGCTAGTTACCAAATTACTATTTATTGGCCATCGCTACTAAAACTATATACATATACTGAAACTGAGGGGAGGTTCCTCTTATTTTTGTGTTTTCTGCATTTACCCAGCTCAATGTTATTCATTCTGATCCAATAAATGAAATTTTGAAAAATGAGGCACTCTCTTAAGTTGTATTTCATATGGTGAAAAACCTATAAGGCACTCCCTAAAGACCCTGATTACACAGCCAGATACAAGGTCATTTCCAAAGATGGCAACAGGAAAGCTCTGCCCAGAAATAGTGAATTACATGGTGGAGCTGGTGCAACTAAAGACAGAGGCAGAAATAGACCCAGGTGTCTTCCTGCTGCAAGACAAAAATGTGCGTCCCCTACAGCCCTGAAATCCTTAACCTGGAATGTGGTTAAGGTTTTGAAAGATAAGAACAGATACTTGACTAATGACTGGAATGATTACAGATTCTCCCCAGAATAACGTATTGGATCTTTATTCACTACAGAAAACCAGACGAGCCTTGCCAGCCATTTCTCACTCATGTGAGAGGGTGATGTGAGCATGGAAATGGAATAAAGGATTTGAGGAAACCTGGCTCCCAGCTAGGGGTAAGAGCTGGCCAGTACTGCACAGTGAGAAATTCACAGCTAGGAAAAGGTGGGGCTAAGATATCTCACTTGCCTGCCCACTGGTAATTCTCTTTGGTTAAAGCACTCAGACATTCCCTTACAGAGGATAATTCCCTTGGCATTGCACAAGGAGTGCAGCCATTTCTTCCAGTGGGAGAATTTGAACCAAAAGCAGACAACACCCAGATGGGTGCCGTTCTAATGATCTCCATTGTCACACCTACATCCCTGGATGCAAATATTTTTATTTCTGCAGTCTAAGGAAATTTTAAAATAAATTTGTGAAATAATTTAATTTTAAGCAATAATTTTGAACAAAGAGTTAATTTCCTAACAGAAGTTCATTTGCTGTTTTCCTTTTTTTGATTTTTTAAAATTAATTAATTTAATATTTTCCCTTGGTGGTGTGTTTCTGTCTTGCTGTTTTGACCACCTGATATAGCTGCCAAAATCAGATGCCTAATACTGGATAGCATATAATAATATCTGTAGTATTATTTATTAATTCAAGTGTGGTAGAGATTAAGAGTTCTAGCCCTATCACACTGGAGGCTTCACAAACATATTTTCTCATGACTTTACAATATATGTAAAAAACCCCAAACCACACCAAACAGGATCCTTTAAGTTATAAAAAATCCTTAACTATATGCACATGAATTTATATGGATACATATTTTGTTCTGCAGTTGACTATATCAGAAAATTGCATTTTCAAATTTATTTCCCAGATAAATTTCGCAACATAAAAATCTTGTGGGGCTTATTCCCTTCTTTACAGATATCTTAAGTCAGAAATTATTCTACATCCGTGTTCATAACAGACCTCCTGGGAGTTTTTCCTTTCTAAATTCAGCATAACTGGTTGCTAGCAAATGCCATTCAAAGATCAAAGAGAGACACACTCAGCCAGCACTACATCAAGCAGATATTTACTCCTTGAAACATTTGCAGCACTGAAAGTTGGCACATATCATACCAATCAGTGCTCTTACATGATGCTTCTTATTTCTTTTTCTATTTCGAAAGTAACCTGAACAAGAAAACTTTATCTAAATGAAGGTTGGAATTTTTACACAGTTTAGGAAACCCTGTGTTTTTACTAGGGACCAAATTAATATGTAATGATGAAAATCACTGTATTTTTTATCAGCAATTACCATATATATATATATATATATATATCTCAGAATTTTGACATTTATTTACAGTCAAGTGTGGCAATGGTACAGTCCACCTTGAGGAATGGATCCGCCCGCAGGCCATGGTGGGCCGTCTCTCGGGTTTGATCCACCCACATCTCCTCCCTCGACAGCTGAATGACAGTTACCATATACGGTTACAGTTCTAGACCGTTCTTCAAAATTTGTAACCTTATTGGACCCCTTCCCTTGGTCCCTCCCTCCTCCCTTCCCCATTGGTTGTACCCTTGTCACTTACCTCCTGGCCCTCACCCTATTGGCCCTGATGTTCTACCCACCTACCTACCCCTTATAAGCCGATGTCCTGGGCGACATCTTGTCTTTGGTCCCTGACCCCTTCTCAATAAACCCTGCTGAGGAGAACATACCAGAGACCCATCTTTCTTCTTTGCCGTCTCCGGTCACCAGAGAAATAGCCTGCCTGTGTGGTCACGTCCCTCCTAGGACTGTGAGAGTTGCCTGTGCCTCTGGTAAAAGCGATCCCGTTCGGGGAGCTTTTGGGAAGGTCGCGGCAGCCACCGCCCGTGCAGCCGTGACAGTCAAGAATATCATAACAGTTATATAAAGCAAGGCAGAGTGAAATGTAAGAAGCAAACACTGAAGCATGGGTTTTTATACTTACTGGAACTATCTGTCTATCAGATGAACCTCATTTATCCATACTTTCCCTAAGGTTTCTATAACTCTCCTTACCGGCATAGAATTCTATTTAGTAGCATTTTCTCAGCAAACATTCTTCTAGTAATAAACCAATACACATTTCTAAAACTTTGCTCTCATTTTGTCTCATTGAAAGAAAGTGCTGAAGTTACATATGTTAAAACAGGACTAAATATTTCCTTAACAACTGAATTTATACTTAAATTCAAGTCACTATTCTGGTTCTTCATTGTTCTGAACTTTAGGCAGCCTTAATATTAGTAGCAAACAACCAAAGCATTTAACCTAAAAAGAATTTATTCTAAAAATGTACTTTGTTTTGCTAAATTGCGTGTTCAGGTGTGGTAGCAAATGATTTTCATTTAACAGTTCTTGATGTTAAAGGGAACACTAAAATCTCCCTAAAACTTCCATTTGTTAATGGCAAATCTTGGTTCTATCAGTGCACCAGTGTTTCTGTGAGCTAGAGGAGGACAGTACTAACCCCTTTTGATGTTTTGGGATATTTTTCTTTTTCATCTGTAGATATGGTAATTTATTTAAATATTGTTATATTTAAAATAGTTACTATTGTAACTATTTTAAAGATAGTGTAACGCTTGTAAAATAAAAAAAACTATTGTAAAGAAGCCTTTACAAACCCGCTTCTCTTTTCAGCAGTGAGTGACGGTTAACCAAGCAGACAAGTCAAAAGGAAATCAATTAAGACAACATAAGATCAGCAGTAAAAAACCACACAGTTAAAGCAACCCATGGACACCAGATTAACTGAGGAGCAAACACTGGATTTTGCTTGTGTACATTGTTTTTGCAAAAAATCATACATGCAAAATGCCTGGTTCACTCAGAGACATCTGACCTTTGCGGGGTCAAATATGACCCTAAATCATCAAAGTATTATGGAAATACTTTTTTTCCCCGACACAATTTACATTAAAGTTACTTTAAAATAGAGATAAATCCATTCATATGCAAAGAAAAATTAAATTTTGATAAAACCACTCTTGTCTACTGCTCATTTTATGTCATGAATGTCAAGGATGTAAACTGATATTCTCATTAAATTGTAGTTTAAATAGAAAATACATTTATCAGAAATAGACTGCATAGAAAAGTTTAGCGAGTTCTACCTTCTCTGTGAGAATAAGGAAGGGGAATCTGGTGGAGGTAAAGCTGTTAGTGGGAATTTCGTCATACCCTTTACTACAGCCTTGGATTTGCTCTGTTTGTCTAAACTCCCAAGAAGATCAGGGACTAGGAATGCATGGACAGAACAGCACGAGATCCCCATTAAGTTATGCCACACTGAAACAGAATGCACAGGTTTGCCTTTGGAATTGTAGTGACACAGCTTTCATCTTATTCAGAAAGGGGAGAACAAGCATGTGTCTGTTTAGAAAAAAGACATTATCAACCAGCAATATGTATGTAGTCATAGCTTCTCCCTGGCCTTCTTTCAACACAGAAAGCAACCCAAGGCAAATGTGATATTACAAAATAAGCCAACAACAAAGCAGAACATCTGAATCCAAAGCAGCTGACATCACAAAATACCACACAGAACTATTCCTAACATACTTATTGGAAAAGGAGGTTGATCCAACAGAAAGTTGTTGCTTCAGTAATGTGCTTAAATGGTGGCAGTACAACTCATATTACCAACTCATTGTATATTTGTTAAAAGCAAAACTCTTCAATATCAATACCCACTCAATACCCACTTTATATACACTTGTTTTCACATGTTTCAGTGGGACAGCCTCTAATTCATACTGACACAAGAGGACCCTTGCACTCCTTATTTGTAAGAACACATGAGACTGGAAACCCCAAACATTTCCTATCTCACAGCAATGTGAAGCAAATACAGAGAGAGATGTCATTCTACTTTACACATATTCCCAGTGTATTACAACATTGTAAAAAATATTACTAGTTAAACTCCCATGTTTATTCGAGCAGGGTTAGAATTAGTGAACTTCTTGCATAAGGAGTTTCGTACCCCTCCTTACTGTTGCAAGAAACAAGGTAGGTACTTCCTTCCCTTTGCCAGGCTGATCAAAGGTTTGGCCCTGTTTCATTCTGTTTGAGGCCCTGGTTCCAAGCCTGCGGGGTGACAGCCTCAAGCAGATGCATCTTGATGTGTTCACAGCATTGAGTGTGCCAGAATTAGTAACTCAGATGACCTTATTGATTAAATCTGGGAACACAGATGGTTGTAATCGATTTTAACACATCCAGTATCTTATCCAAGGTCTCTATAAACTGTTAAAAGGCTACAGCCACTGAGTCACCAGAGATTACCGTATCTATTAGAAATAGGAGTCTACTGTAGATGTCCAAAAAGACCAAGTGAGCTGATTTCAAGATTTTACTTTGCTTTAAATAAACCATGTCTTGTGATTCTAAGTTCATTGTGTAAGCTGTTATTCTCTTGGAGAGTTATTCTTATGAATAAATTTCTGAGTATATATTATTAAAATGTCTTTGTAAAGACGTTATTCCTACAAAGAAAGGGACTACAAAGGGGCACCATTTTCAGTGACACTGGGACTAATGGCCAAGAGGTCAGCTGGAAACAGCACAGTTCTGCTCAGCAGGGCTGATTTGCGTGAGCCAACCAAAGTGTCTTTTACCAATCCAGCAGAACCATCTCTGTGTGACACTACATAGATGTGAATAAACGGAACTATAAGCAACTTGTAAAATTTAAACAGATAACACACTTTGAACTAAGCCACCAATTATGTCTGGTTTACTCTCAAATTCAAGTTAAATGTTCTGTAATGGACAATCAGAAGCGCTATGCTCTAGCAGCCACTTCTCTTCATCATTTTAGAATTTCAGTCCACTAACAACTAAAAAGATTTAAAAATAAATAATTTTTTTATTATTTCTTGCACGACTTCAGTCCTGTTTTCGTCTTTACTCCTTCACAGAACATTTCCTAGACTATCCTGAAACCCGTCTTCTAAGAGATGCATTTTTTATATTTTTATATAGTCGTCTGAATTCTGGAAATCTTTATCTATTATTATTCTGCTTTCGTTTGAAGTTAACTCAATCATATTTATTATAGCTGATTTTGGTAAGGTATTTTTGTTTGAAATAAATATGTGTCTCCACATAAGAAAGATATCTCAAAAATCTCAGATGATGATGTGTTTGCCACAGCATCCTAATAGCAACCCCATGAACAAAACTGTCAGATATCTCAAAGTGTTGGCCACTGCTGTTCAAGGTATTCCAGGCTGGCAGTCACTTTATTGCCTAGACTAGGACTTTGTCCTGATGCTATAATTGCTCCGTGAGATTTGTTCAGCTTTGCTTTGGTAAAGGACACACCCTGTCTGAGGAAATTTAAGGCAGGTGAGAAGGAAAGCTGCATTCCTGGCTGAGTGCACCACACAGGTGCTGCAGCAGAACACGGGACCGCCTCTGCTCTACCACTTCAGAACTTAAAGCATCAACATTTCTAAAAGAAATGGCAAAGATTGAGCAGTGTGGCATTAATACCTGCCTTTAGGATGGTACTTCTCACCTTTAACAACAGCATTTAGTGCTTCACACCACATACAGAGATTAAAAATGGTCAATAACATTCATTTTAAGGTCAGTAGGATTTTAATTATTCAATATTTTCCTGCATTAAGATCTAAACTTTCTTCTAGCTTGCAAAGACAGGAAAAGTTTTCTGAATCATGTTCATCAAGTAAAGGGGGTACTGTGAGATATCATGGATAAGACTGAAAAGGTTATTCCTAACAAAAGCTCATCTAAAAATCAAACAGTGAATCATATTTTCATCTCTGCCATGGTTAATAATTTCTACTAAAATATGAACTGACCTTGGAATCCTGTTGCTGCTGACATGGACACCCCCTGAAAAATAAAACAGCATTTAAAATGTAAGTAGTTATATCAAAATTGACCCATATATTGCAAACTAAGAATAGCTAAGCTATTATGTAGACAAAGCATTTGAATAACAATTTCAGTCCATTCCGGAATTATATTTGACTTTAAAGCACTTACTTATCTGAAAATTATTCCCTGTGCCAGCACTGTGAGATCAAGGAGAAACTTAAATACACTACTAGAAAAAATTGAAACATTTCTATTACATATTTTTACTTTCTCTTGCAATTTCATTTTATAATCAATAGATCCAACCTTTTTCTTTGACAGTAAGACATGATTTTTTTTTATTTGCAATAATTTTCTCATTCAGTTTGATAAAGTGTAAAGCTGTAAAAAACAAATCCAGAGGAACATATTTTAAATTAATGGCAAGGGTACAACATTAAATTATTTTGCATTTAGAGATATCCATAATACAATTCACACTTGTGCTTAGCAGATTTAATAAATGGACAAAAACTCTATAGAAACTTTCTTTACTATATTAAAATACGTTCATTTTATTTAAAAGAATGACCATTTGGTAGAAGTCATAAGTTCTGTCTTTACTATTAATCATGTTTCTGCCAAGTTTCCCTGAAACCTTTAGCTATGTAAGTTTTTCTTTATCTCTTATCCCAAACCTGTATGAGCAAGATATTTCTCTACCTAGACTTGTTGCAGACAAAAATGACAAGAAAATATCAGTCAATAAATAGGTTTCTGAGCAGCAAATATCTGATACTATTTCTTTTTTATCAAATTTATTACCTACTATGCCATGAAATCCCAGCAGTCACCAAAATTAATCTGGAAAAATGTTATTTTTAGAACTCTGCAGAGTTGGGTTATCAAAAGCAGCTTTGTTTTGGCCAAATGTCACAAAAAGACACTTGACCCAATAAGACTGTGAAGCTCTCTAAAAACATCCTGCATTCTGATGCACTGCCAGTGATCTCACTGAGTTAAAAATTATATCTGATTTAAAAGCCCTGAAATCAAGGCACCTGCATTGGAAATTAATTTGGATCAATATATAAATAAGAAGTCAAACCTTCAATACCACATACTTTCTAATGAGATTTATCATTAATAGAGGTGAAATCGAATTACTTATGCAGTGGTTTAAATGAGTTTTGAGGACAAGAGAAATCTGCCCTCTCTTGCTGCACAGCACTGCAGGAGCACTAACATAGGTTTTTTGTCCATAGGTACAGTAAAAGCATCAGCAGATTTCCAATTTCTTATTTGCAATTGTCTGACATGCTCAAACTTTCAAAACAAATGTATAATCTTTCAGTGAAATTTTATTAAATAATACCAAAGTTAGCACTATAAAGTTATTTTATTTCAGATGTAGACTATATTTGTATTATCTCTGTTGCTTTCTATATTATTTTCCTTCATTCGCATTGCCACTACTGCTTTTTGAAGAGTGTGTAGCTAACATGCTTCTTGTTCTAAAACCATGCAACTTTATGAATACTGCCAATTCTTTTAGCAACTTTAATCCTACAACCTCAAACCAGTAGTATCCAGTTAGAGACTGTTACTTAATTCTCACATGTGATTGCTGTATTTGGCACTTTCTTGGCAGAAAAGTAACAGAAAGCTCTTTGTTCTAACACAAACAGCAAACTGTGGTTTTATAACATTTTTATTTTTACCCTTCTTCAGGCATCTGTAAAATATACATGGCTCAAGATCAAAAACCATCTTTTAGAAAACCAAGAACTCTATCTTCTGTTTTCCCCAATCCATTCTTGAGAAGGAAAATCTTTGTAAATTCTACTGTTACTTGCTGTTTTGGTAAAACAATTTTCTGTTTCTGGGACACAAATACTGTGTCCATCTTTAAGGACAAGGAAGCCAGATAGAAAACTATCCAATCTTCATCAGCATGACAATGTGACAACTCATCTACCTGAGGATCAGCTCCTTGCAGAAGAATTTGAAGTTTATTAAAGTAATTAGAAAATGGCAGATGAGTTGGTTAAGAGCAGATTTATGACACATGTAGACACATGTATAAATAGGAAAGGATTTTTGAGAGCTGAATCTGTGAGGAACATCTGAACAGCATGTATAATGAGTTAAATATTAACATTTTAATAATAGGGCTAGCATGTGGGTGACAGTGGGGGACCAATGTCTGAAAGCTGCAAGGAAAAAGCAAACTGTTGTCAGATCACTCCCTCTTCCTGCCCGAAGGTAAAGCATTAAAAATTCAGGGGGCATTTTGGTTATGTCACGAATAACATGACCAAAAGGTGACCGCAGCCAAAACACAGGCAAGGCTTGCAGTGAGATGGGAAAGGTAAACTACAGCCACCACAGCCTTTCCTCTTAGTGAAGCCTGTGTGTAAATCAGGGTGACTACAGTGGCTTTGAGGAAGCCATGCCTAGACCCATCTAATCTCACACAAATGCTGACCCTGCACTGAGCAGGATGCTGGACAAGGTTCCTCAGCGACATGGGGGTTCTGTGGCTTGCACTACACCGTGATTTAGCTGTTGACAGGGAAGAACACAAACAGTTTGGCTCATCTACTTTAAACTCCTAGTGGAGACTACTGTCTAAGACTTAAGACTGCCAAAGGAGGAGAGAAAAGAGAGAGAAAAAAGGGGATTTCATGTTCTGTCTTCCTTCCTGCTGAGGGACTGCAATAAAGCAGCAGAAGTATTGACTGAAGAGTTTAACTATCTCTGTACCACATCTGTTAAAAAGACAGTGTGACAAAAATTTTGCTGAGTCCAGCTCAGCAAGCATTTAAAATTCCTCTCCATATTCATAAATTTTATACATATTAGGTGTGATCAAAGCGTACTTTGCTATGTTTTTTTAATAATGGATAGGTCTGGTTTTAGTTTCCTGAGGCAAGAATGGGGGAAGTATGTTTGTGCCATCATAATTGAGCAGTCCAATTTGCACGAAGTCATCAATATTCCCTTGGCACTTGATAATTTTTTAAGCAAATGATTCTGGAAACATTCTTTCCTCCTCTACTCTTAGGATTTCCTCACGAGTGGCAGAAGATAATGTGGTAATCATAAAATGTTTTCATTGGCCAATTGCAATTTATTCAGCGCTTATATTATTTAAAAGTATTTTTCCTCAGCAGTACCGGTTTAAAGGTGGTTCAAAAGCATCGTATTGTTCATCAACATTACAAAACAAGTCAATAGATGAAGGCTAATGTGACCAGGTTTTGCTTTATTCTTGACTTCTAATTCCCATTACATCAATGTCTATAAAGCTGGAAATGAAAAAAACTAAACAATAAATGCATATTTTTTCAGCTCTTGCCTAAAAGCCAACTGTAACTAAGGGTATTTAGTGGTTAATATTAAGACAAAGTATGTCAAAGTCTGGTGTCATTAAATCACATGTATTAAACTTTCTATGAAATGTTGAGTATTGAAGATGACTGTATTGGTATTTCTGATTCAAAAAAAACACCCCAGTATTTCTCAAGATAAATATCCATTTATAGCTGAGCATAATATATAGACACAAATAAATATGATACACAAAGGAGAAAGTTATTTTTCTTTAAAAAGTATTTTTTTGAGAGGGGTGGGGGTGTTTTTTTCAAAATAACCTTGAAAATGTAGGAGGTGTAAATGACTACAGGGGAAGTTCATCCTGTTCATCCTCTGCCTGTGTCATTGCTGCTTGGCCAGTGGTAGAAAGTGCCTGTCACCTGCTTCATTGCCATAATCACAAAGACTCAGAGCTCTGAATATTCAATATTCAGTTCTCCAGTGTAGGTTTGCTGATAAACTAAAACAAAATCATCATGAACTCCTTAGCTTTGGGACACTATCACAGGTCAGGTTGAGGTTACCTCCTCAACAGATCCAGATTTATGACCTTATTGTTGCAGTGCCTCTGATCAAGTTTGGGGAAAAGAAGAATACTTTTGTCCAGTTACCTAAATCAATATGGATCTCTGTCAAGTATGAATAGATCAATTTAAAAAGCGTAGACTGGTAGAATTTCTCTTAAATCAGTTATTCAGAAATACTACTTAATCTAAAGTACTACTTAGAAGTTTTAAGTATCTTACATACGAATGTCTATGAATAAACACACAGGGCTGGAGACTTTTTTACATTAAATTTAGAGTGCTGTAGTAGCATTGATTTCTGAGATAGACCTGATTCACAAGCATGCAAGTGAGAGGAGAGGCAAGTCCAAAAAAACATCGTCCAGAAATACAGATTTGGAAAAATAGCCAAAAGGCAGCTTTTCTTTCTCTTCAGTGTCAGATAATATAATTTTGATGTACTGGTTTTTTTTGAAAAGAAGAATTAATCCAGTGGGATTTGTTCAGGAAAAATGTCGTTTCAAAGCAGTAAACATCAGTGTCTCAGTGTAAAAAGAAATCTCAGTAGCTGTCATATGCAATAGAAAAGGTCGGCCTTTCAATACACTTTGTATTCGTGACATGCAGATACACATTAATGTACCAGCTACAGTGCTCTAGTAAAAACATCTCTTCCAATTCTTAATCCAGCCTCCCAGAAATGAGTGTCTGACACTAAACCCCTTCAAAGAGCTTAGACTCTCAAGTGGGATTTGTGTTTTATATGTTCTTGTCATTGTAATGGAAAACACATTGTCCTAATGCCAGGTTCTTAAAGTTGGGAGGGTCCTTTACAAGAAATAGTAATTCCAGGATTTATAAAGCAGTGGCAGTGAGGTTTCTCTTAAGGGTGGATTTTAGCTAATCATGTAAAATTATTCCATGCATCCCTTAAAAAAACACCCCACAATTTTTTAATGCAAATAAGGATGAGGTTGAGGCTGGGTTGGGTGGGGCTCTGAGCAACCTGGTGTAGTGGAAGTTGTCCCTGCCCATGACAGGGGGTTGGAACAAGATGATCTTTAAGGTCCATTCCAACTGAAGCCATGCAGTTCTACGAACTGCAGTGTATTTATAAAAGCTTTGGTTGATTATGGAAATAGGCATAATTATGCAATAGGACTGCGAGGTTACCTGTGGAATTTACATTCACAGGCTATTCAGGCTCGTCATTGCTTCCTCTATTTTGTCTTGAACTTCAGTTCCTGAGAGTTTCTGTCATAAGGCTGATAATCCCTGGTCACTGACTTAATGCAGTTTCACTGAACATGTAATTATACTAAAATGTAAGAACTTGGATTGAGGATTTGTCAGGTTACGCTGGCAATGAAGTCACGTGAAAAATATATGTGATATTTGATGGAGGCTCATCAGTGAGGAAACCTTTTTTAGCTTTCTTCAACAGCTTTTTAGCTTCTTAAAATCTTAGTGGGAAAACCATATCTCCATGAACTCCAGGAAATTATCATATAATCTCATAAACAGGCGAAAGATCATTGCGGGAGTTAAGGAAGTCTCTATTCAGAAACTTCATTGATGTGTAACTACTTCTGTTCTAATCTTTAAAATCAATGGTAAGGTTTCAATGCTCCACACAGTCATTTTGTTGGGGTTTTTTTTAAACCTGTTTCCACATTTGAAGCTGAAGTCATAAACATTAATAAGGATTAAATAGCTGAACTGATCTAATAATCCCTGCCCTTTAAAAGAAGTAATCCTTTTCTCTCATATCCCTTTTCCTTTTCTCTCCCTCTCCTAGCTCATTTATTTCCTTCTCTGAGTTTGCTTTCTACCATTTGAATGCTCTCATTTGGCTCACCAAGGAGATGAACCAAGAGATGAGGCCCAGACAAAGGGAGGGAAGTGGAAGGAAGGAGTACATGGTCAGGAGTAAATAAAGACTTAAAGGGAGCTGGAACTGTCTTCAGGGACTGTCCAACCATACCCTGTTATAAAGAGCTGTACCTCAAGCAACAGAGGAATTCATTTGAGATGACAAACTGGATCTATTAGTTCAGTGAAAATGCTCTATTAAAGTGACTCTATGGCCACTAATAATCCAAATACCTTATCTGGAGGTCACTAAGCTGTGTTGAAGTGGGATGGGACTGTTGATCTTTTTCTGTCTGGGTGCTCATTCTGCTGCAGGCCACCTAGTACAGAAGAATTCTCAACTTCAGTAAGACTCTATGAAAGGTCTTAGCAGAAAACTTCTATCTGACAGTGGAAGTCTGATAGAGCACAAAACAAGCAATTTGACTAAATTCTAGCTCTCAGAACAGATTGCTACACAACCTTGATTTTTGAATCAAATCTAGGCATTTTCCCTGCACTCAATGGCACATTTGTACTCAGTATAAAATCTTAAAATATTTTCAACACATAAATGATATCTGGAGGCATTTCAGACAGGATGCTTGACCAGATCCAATCACAAACAGAGAGAAGACCACAAGGATCCAACCATCAGAACTAACATAGACTTCTTTGGTTTTAAAATACACATTAAGAAACTTTTAGCAGTTTCATTAGAGCAAGATGAGCAGTCATAAGTTAATAAATGTTTCATATAAGATTAAATGGCATCTTTCTATTAAAGAGGAAACTTAGTCTGTTTTATTGCAACCACTGTAATGGATACAGTACACTTACAGTGTAGAATTCTTCACTGATCAGTACAAATCCAAGAGGACTTCCATGTTCTTTTTGCAGAGGTAGAAAAAGGGCAAAGACGCCACTTAGCTGTTCTAACTGATGAGCCACAATCACTGACAGCAGGGCTTTGATAAGAGTGTGGGTTCAATGGGGCCATTACTGGTATGCACTGGAATATGCTGAAAAAGAATCAGGATCAGACCATGGGGTTTAAAGCTGAGTGCAAAACAGGGAAGGCAAAGAGCCCCTGGTGTATATTAACACAATGCAGTATAGATCCATCGTCTGTAATGCATTGGCTGGCTTTTAACTCTCAGCCTGAAGCCAAATCAATTTCAACAGTTTGTGCTGGACAGAGACCAATTACTAATCTTCTTTCTCCTCTTTCCTGCTGCTTAACAGGGCTACAAATAATGGTTTAAAATTACTCTCTGAGACCTACCCACATGACTTTCAGAACAGAAACGAAAGTAACTTAAATGATCAAAAATCGTTTATACTTCAAGGTGAAGTGTCTTTGAAATTCACTGAAAAGAAAAATAGTGGGTAAAATTAATCCAGAAATACCAAGGGTTTGTAGTCACTGCAAGGGTCCTATCTGGATTTGCAATCATGTAAAAGAATCAATTAGGAGTCAAATTTAAAACATACTCAAAAAGAGTAAAGGGAACTTCTCACTATGTATTCAGGTATTGCAGAACACTTGCCATCATTCTGGCATTGCAAAACAACTATAAATCGAGTTAACTAAGCAATTAAGTGGATTTTGTATCTGCTGTGCATTGCTAGAGATTCAAAACAGCTGGAGCACAATGACAATCCTGGTTGTGTGAAGACTGGTCTGATTAGGTCTTTAATAGACAGCTCTTTCTGATAGTTATGTGAACACCCCTCCTCAACACCCAGAAATCATAAAACTAATACTACAAACCTAATAAACATATTATAAGGAAAGCATGAAGTTTGCTCTTCAGGCCTACGTCTCACTCTGAAGTGTATTTGAATGCTGGTACCGTTGTACAACTGCTCTGCGCTTACGACACACAACACTGAGCAATGCAGCCAAGTTTAGTGAAATATTTAAATATTTCCTCAACCTCAAGAGAAGGGGTCACTCATGAACCTCTTATATACAGTGTTGAAGTGAACTTTAAGCCTGGATTATACACAGCACTTAAAAGCAGAATGTTATTTTTACTTCTGTCTTAAAGTAACGAATTATAATAAAGCTTTTAGTAGTTCACAGCCTCACAGAATTTCACTCGTGGCTGAAATTCTTCTACCCTGCTCTTTGTGATCAGATCAGAAAAGAGGCTTTGGTTGTGTTTTTGCAGCCATACCTGGATTTCTTTATATTACGTCTGACAGTTTGCAGAATATTAGTTTAGCTTCCAACAGCTATTCATCCATGAACATAGCATGGATCAGCAGAGGTTTTTGCTTAAAAATTTTGACAGCTCCAGAAAGTCTTGAGTTTTAATGATGATCCATCCCCAAAAAAATTTGACCTGCCATATTTTCCACGAAATTTAAATATTTCCTGCTCTTATCTATACAAGACATGATCTGTGGAACTGCTGCTTAGAGTTGACAATGAACACAATGCCATCTTACGCTAATGAAAGACTGCTGAATTGCTAAAGTCAAATGGTAGATTAGATAGGAAAGAACTTTCCAGCCTCGTCCAGTATCAGATTGAAAGGAAGGGAAATTTCCTCCAGTCCTATCAAATACATAATACAAAAAAGAAAGTCAATTTTTGCTTTCAGTTCTTGACTGACTTTAGAAATACAAGAAACGTTATTGGGTTCTCAAACTGAAACTAACTTTTTATACACTCCCATTACATGTCACTATTTTAATTTCACTGACACATTAGACACCCTTAGTAGCACCCCCGATCAGAATCTCTAAGACAAAAAGTTGTATTAGAAGAGAGTTTTGGCTTGGATAATTCAAACAGATAAAAAAATTCTAGAATATTTTCTGTGTATCTTGTTTCTATTAAAAACAGTGGTTTTCTACCTCTTACTGTAGGTTTTCATTACTTGCTGAGTGCTTTTGGTCAGCTGCTTACTGAAATCCATCTCTAATACAATTTTAAGTATTGTGAAACAGAGACAATATTTTTTCATCTGTGTTGTTTCATTAGACTGAGAAAAAAGAATCAATAGTCCCTTATTACATGAAGACATAATGCCCTGGATTGAAACAGTGACAGAGGTTAATCGATATGAAATGAGTTCACCCAAGGATACCCAACAACGGGGGAGAGTGTGAAACACCACAAAGTGGCACAGCTTTCTACTACAGCTCTGCAGAAGCTTTATGTTTGCTACTTAGCACCTAGAGAAGAACACAAGTTTTGAATCTAGATTGTTATAAAATGTGTGTGCAACAGTAGGTAACTGAGCCAGATTCCTTAGATAGAAGAAATCCAGGGAATGTCTAATACAGAGCAGCTTCAGACTCACTGATTACTTACTGTCATATAATCATGTGTATAATTACACATAATTTGTTCTTCTAGTATGCATAATTACATGTGCATACAATCTTTTAATCAAATCTCTGTTAATTCCTAAAAATGTATGAAAGAAAAGTAGAAAATATTTAGAATAATACTTTTCATTTCAAGTTGTTGTTCATTATATATTTTATATAAGACAAACCTTTTTTGTAAGAAGTAGCAGTATGAGCGTCTAGAGAGGAGGAAGAGAGAAAAGCCCAACAATCTACATGATTAAATGACAGCTGAGGTCCAAATTAGACTACATCAGGTCTGAAAGATATGAAAATCTTGAAAATGAATGATTCATGACATGAACAATAACACCTGGAAAATGAGTTCAGAGAAGAATGGAGAGTGGGGTGTATGACACCACAAGGAGACCACCTTATACCAGAGCACATATAGAAACCCATGAGTGACATATTAAGGGACTTTTGAAACTTTCTCATTAGAGAACAACAGCTGTTTTGATAGTCAGTAAAATAATCCAATTTACTTGCCAGGTTCACTGAAATCAGAGACCTTACTCCACCATTACCCTGAGCAACAAAATTAAAGGGAGAAGAACAGCCTAGACTGTATTACAGGCACTGTAATATTGGAACAACAACTAAGCATTTTACTAAGAGTGAGGACTCCTCACTCATTAGCTTTCTGTCATTTGCTGCAAGCACTGTAGTTGAAATGTCACATTCTCTGGATTTTTCCGCCTCCCTGTTCTAAAAGAGTAGAGCTCTGACAGTTTCTCTGCAATCAGACTTTGCTACTCACACATGCTTTCCATTAAATTACTAGAAAAAATAAAAATAAAAACAAAGCTGGCATGAAATTAGGTTACCCAGTATGAAATTATTTACAGCAGCCCACCAAGCCCTACATCAGGGAAAGTCACAGTGCCTGAGACAGCAGAATCTACGCAGCTTGACTGTACTACATCTGGAGGTCAACAGCTGGTTATTATGTACACCTAATTTATCCAAGCTGTAAATACCACAAGTAGAGAAATCTATTCACCTAAGGCTTATGGTTCAGTTGGTTTAGTATTTTATGTTTAAAATAAAATGTAGAATAAATTATGAGCAACTCTTCCCCACATTTCCTCAACAGTGCATGATGCTCCATAATTTAAATACACTAAATGGAACATTTTTGATCTAATTACAGATCTGGCAAAGAACCTGATACCTGATTGTTTTTGAAAACAATTGCAATAATAATTTTAAATTCTAGGGTAAATGACAAAAGGTATTGGAACAATTAGACTACAACTGATAGCAAAGGACTACTTACAGCCTACAACAAGAAGGAAAAAATCCCAGAAAACTTATTTTAGTTCACTCGGTACTGAAATTACTCGATTATGTGCTAACTCTAACCCTAAGAAGAATACTAAGAAAGTATAATAATAATATTTTGTATACCTACGCTAATCTCCCTTCAGGTATCACTCAGCATATGCAAACAGTGACAAATTCTACAATGGCCTTATGAGGATATGTCTAAGCATAAATAAAAGTAAGTTGACCACAGAGAAAAGCATTTGAGGAATGAGATTCTCTAGATAATAGTTCTCAATCTCACTGAAAAACTGAAGGCAAATATCCCAAAGAAACTTTTTTATACCACTTTGATTTTAATAAAAAAGCCCCGTGCATATACAGAAATGCTGAATAGGTTTCTGTTCATGGTACTTCCAGAATTAAAAGTCAATTTTTCACTTTCTCACAATTCTCAGCCACAAATCATAGAAAGGCCTGGGTTGGNGATATGTCTAAGCATAAATAAAAGTAAGTTGACCACAGAGAAAAGCATTTGAGGAATGAGATTCTCTAGATAATAGTTCTCAATCTCACTGAAAAACTGAAGGCAAATATCCCAAAGAAACTTTTTTGTACCACTTTGATTTTAATAAAAAAGCCCCATGCATATACAGAAATGCTGAATAGGTTTCTGTTCATGGTACTTCCAGAATTAAAAGTCAATTTTTCACTTTCTCACAATTCTCAGCCACAAATCATAGAAAGGCCTGGGTTGGAAGGGACCTTAAGGGTCATTCATTCCAACAGACCCCTCCTCCATGGGACACGTTCCACTAGATCAGGTGCTCAGGACCCCATCCAACCTGGCCTTGAACTCTGCCAGGGATGAGGCATCCACAGTTTCTCTGGGCAACCCATGCCAGTGTCCCCCTGCACTGAGTTAAGAGTTTCTTACCAACATCTCATCTAAATCTCTTGTCTTTTAGTTTGAAACCATTCCTCCTCGTCCTGTCACTATCTGCCCATGGAAAAAGTCACTTTTCCTCTTTTTTGTAAGCTGCCTTTAAGTACTGGGAGTCTGTAATTGAGGTGTCCCCAGAGCCTTCTCTTCCTCAGGCCGAGCAACCCCAGCCTGTCTCCGTAGCAGAGGAGCTCCAGCCTTCTGAGCATCTTTGTGGCTTCCTCTGGACCTGCTCTAACAGATTCACAGCCTTTTTTAGAAAAACTTTCCTTTCTAAATTTCTTTTTGAATCAAATGGTTTAGTATTTTATGGACTTATCAGGCTTATGCAGGAAACAGGGTATAAAAATCTACTGGTGTTATACCTTTTGGAAAAATAATGTTGACTTGCTATCACTGTCTCCCGTGGCCATCTATCTTCACTCTAAAGGAATACGAACCAGAAATTTTACAGAACTTTCTAAAAATTAAAACTGACATTTTAAAATGAAATATTAAGATTTTCAGATTCTTCAAACTTACTTTTAGTGAGCCAATATTTTGAAAACTACTTTCTTCAGAGGGAAGAATATACAACAGGTGGCGGTTTTAATTTTTGGGAAAAAACGTAGCAGACAAAAACCCAAGGTTCTGGAACTACTTAGAGAATTCATTCTAAATTCAGCTACCAACAAAAGCAGGTCATTACTTTGCCAACTTGAACTCCCTGAGATTGCTAAATCAAGCCATCATTTCTTATTCTATCAAAGAGATGTGCAAAGAAATACAATAAGAGCCAGACTAAAATTCCACTACCTACTGTCACTCTATTATTCCATTACATTTCTTGTGAATATATTTCATCTTCAGCCAAGTGTTCACCCTTGCTCTCAGCTTGTTGCTCTTTCTCAGACATCACTTATTCAGATTGCATGTATTTATCTTCTTAATGTTACCTCATAAATCATTCTCTGAGATAAAATTCTTGTTTTTCTTCATTCTCATCTCTCCTTTGGCTCACCTCTTTTCAAACAATTTACTTGTATTTGTTGCCATTGAATGCAAGAGTCTCAAACCCTTAATAATACATTAAAAATTCTGATATGGGAGGTGGTTGAAGAGAAACAAAACTATTCAACAATAGTATTTTTTTTGTAAATAACAACAGAAGACTATAGCAGTTTCTGGAGAAGTTCCAAGCAATCTCTCCCTTTGTTGTAAATATCATCTCCCTATTATTGTACATATCTGTTCCTCTGAGTTTTATTTGTACCCCACGACATTATGTTTATACAGCGCACAAAGAATGGAAAGATGTGTCCTTTTGCCTATAAAGAAAAAGGGATGATGTACTGCCATTGAATGGGATCTTCTTTAGCTTAGGCTGGAAAATCCTATGGCAAAGATAGAATGAAAAAATCCAAGTTATCCTCTAGAAATGGAATCTCTCAATTTCCTTCTAAAGAATGTGATTCTCTCCTCACAGAAGTAAAACCATTCTTATCATTAAAAAGATATAGATGAGATTCGAAGCTGAAAAGCCCTTGATGGGTCAGCACAGTCCAGTCAAGACTAGGCATAGCAAAGCTGTGTGTGCACTTGCCACAGGCTTCTACCCTTAGCATTGTAAGACATCATTTAGAACATATAATATATAATTATATGCAATTTATATGTTAGATATTTTATGTATATGCTGTATCTATCTATAACATGCTATATATAGTTATATACATCATATTTATAACATCATTGCATTATATTATATACCTAACATAACACATAATATGTAACAAATTATGTCTCTCATAATATGCAACACACATTACTACATTACTTATGTTCTACATTTAACCTGTGAGTGAGTGTGTTTGTGTGCACCACAAATCTCAAACAGAGCTCCTGATGTTTGAAACACTTGTTATTATAAAAATTTATGACTTTAACATGATCAACCTCAAAAGAACTGTTCAATTAGTCTGTAAAGACCGTTTTGAACCTCCTGGACTTAATGCAGTTTTCTGTTCTTATTTTTCAGAAATGATTTTCACTCTCTAAACTTTGCCTTAAGAGACCTTAATTCTCCTCCTTATCCTCCTGGATGAATTTTGCTGGCCTGTCACCCCTCTAGCATTTTTTGCTAAATTGTGGTACACATTAACTCCAATATAATGTCAAATATATTACTCTAAAACAGCTCATTTACATCTGGAATCATCAATGTGGTTAACCAGGTTAACCTTTCATCTTTCTTCTCATTTTCCTTTAAGCCGTTTCTTGTCTTAAAAATGCTTTAGGAATGAAATTTCCTGGATGCCTCTCTCACACAGAGAAGTTAAATGTAGGTCCATTATGATCTCTAGTACATCTTGAATCAGATCTAAATCGAGTGCTACATCTACTTTTGAAGATTTCCTGACTGATTACTCCAAAAAGGACTGACTCAAAGTTTAGATATGTCAGAAGCAAGCATTCTGGCCTGATATGACATTTATCCAAGATTTATGAAGTTAGCTGAAGCTTCCCATTATTACTGTACTTTGAAGCCTTCTTAATCTTTTGTGTTTCATATTCTTTCTCACTTACCATCATTGCATGTAGGAGCTACAGGCCTGATGTAATTCTCTCTGAAATTGTATACTGTGTTTAAATCCATGGAGGAGACTCCATGTTGCTGACACTGTCACCTTAACTATCTGATCTGACTCTATGTTTTAATATAACATGCCCATCATGAACTGCAAAATACACCATAAAGGTACAATAAAACCTCTATTTTGGAACTATTTTATCAAACATTCCTATCGAGATGATGATTTTATCACTATGCTCATTTAAGCGCACTCGGTTAGATTCAGTCGTTCAAGAACAGTCTTTATGCACAAGTACGTGTGATGAAGTCTATGCACATTTACCTTCCTAACTGAAACTTTGTAAAAATGTTCCTTCCTATTTCCTACTCCCTTATTTATTTTACTTATTACCTGTATTCTCTACCTTTTTCCTGGAATAAGTAGGATTTAGAACTTAATGCTGCAATTATAGACCCTCCTGTAGCACATGATATTTGTACCAAGTGCCTTCATCCAGAGAAGGCTTTAAAAATAATACAACTAAGCATATATTATTTTAGAGACACTCAGGACCATTTAAGAGAAGAAATAAACCTTTTCTGGTCCCTAATTTATTTTTCCTCTTCCTCCATGAACTTCCCACTTAGTTGCGCAGTTTAGCCTCCTCTCACCATGTAATATTTTATACTGGCAGCTACTGTAATGCAGTAACTTATTTCTCCTTGAGAAAGAGAAATTATAATCTACACATATGTATTTCACATTTAAACTTCATGGCAATAAGGAAAACTTTCCCTGAAAATTTGAAGTCAGTAGATGAAATAAAGTCTGTGTTTGTACATAGTCCTCTTTCACGTGATATGAACAAGAAGCAGCAATACCAAGCATCTGAGTTTTGTAAATTCTGAAGAAAATTCAGTTGGGTCACAAATTGCAGACTGATGGTAAAGCTTATAAGTAGAAGTCACAGATTCTGTCACAGTGTAAAGTCAGAATCAGAGTATGTCAATAGGTTTTCCAATTCACTGACATTAATGATATTAGGATCAGAAAACTAATGGCTATTGATTGATTAGAAGTTTTGTTTGATTTAAGTGCATTTATGGAAGAACAACCTATTTTTCAACTTATTTCTACTAATCACAAACATTTGAGATGGTTATTTAAACACGTTTATGACCACCCTGCAGGCCCTCAGTGCTGTTTACTTGACATAATGTGTTTTTCTGACTTTCCCATTATGTTTGTAAAGACGGCAACAAAAGAATAAAAATACATAAATTCCAAATAGCAGCTGCCTCTAGTTTGTTTTCCATTACACAAATTGATTTATAATGCCTGTAAGATGCATTTCACTGTGGAACTCTACACTGGAGAAGCACTCAGCAGGCTCATTCCATGCTGCCGCTCCATTCTGGCTATAAAAGCGTGAGCTCCATCTTAGGAACTTTGTATCCTTAAGCAACAGAAAGTTTACAATTATAACTCCCACAGCATTGATCAAAATCATTAAAGACTAGAACCATCAAGGTTAGTGGTGGTTTGTACATTAGAGAATAGTGCTGATTTGTCCCCATCCAGTTCTGTGAGCACTCTCAGGCCAGTTTTGTACAGAACCCTCAGCATATGTGCTCGCAGCAGGCGTTTTTATCGGAACCTGTAAATAACACTCATCCAAGGAAAACTACTCAGCTTTGCCAAAATGCACGAACAACTGTATCCCAAATACTGAACACCGAACACCAAATATTGAGCCCTGAATAAGGAGCTTCTTAATTGAATGCTACCCAAGTAATCTAATTCTACTAATAAGGAGTGCAAATTTATTCAAAGCTTGTACTACAGAACTTTCATCTTCATTAATAAATGGCGAATGTCCCCGTTTCTCAAAGTGTCTATCATTGCCAAAACTTTTTTGAAGACAGCTTGCAGGAACCCTCCAAGTGTACAGCATGGCAATTTGAATATATCTTGAAAAAAGTGTATTACCTCTGCCATGTAGCTATACAATTATATCTCTGTTGGCACTCAGTTTTCCTGTGAAATCTATTCAAATGCACGTTGTTACCTAAGAGGATTAACTTTTTTCTTGCTCTAGCAACATTTTCTGGAAGAAACAAGTTTTATATAAATATTTTCATGAAAGATTAATAAATTGAGAGGTTTCTCTAAGCACGTACATTGGGACAACACTGCAATCAAAGCAAGAAATTCATCCAACTTGCTCTAGTCCTTTCCAGAAAAAAAGACTTGAAATATGTATTCAGAAGAATTAATAATAGCAACTCTCTAGTTAATTCTATAGAACTATGTTCTAGTTCCTCAACAGACAGTGAAAAAATAGAAATCTGTTTGCATTTGCCACAGTGAAATGAAGTGTCTTTGTTCTCACAGTTTTATTCTAGATGACATGCCAAGTAAATAAGAAAGGGGCAGCAATGCCATGTCAGACTGAGTCATGAGCCCAGTATTCAGCATTGTTTTAGAAAGTCAGGCTTGAGGATGATTAGTACATCAAAACAGAGTTTGCTCATAGATCCTGAAGACCCATAAATCATACAAATCCATTTACTAAACTGAATCCACTGCAATTTAAAGGAAAATAATAAAATTAAAAAAAAAAAGAAAGAAAAAAGGAAAAAAGATACAAAAGAGTATTTTGAAATGTTCACTTTCAGTAATTCGATAATGCTTTGACTGTGATACATATAATATCATTATACATCTTTGGGTCCCTTAGTTAATTCCTTTAACCCTAAATTTATTTGGAATGACAAGTTAAACATATGAACTTCATAACACATCCTCTTAATGAGTACAACACTTACCACAAACTTTTTTTCTGTTGTGTTCCATGCCAGGATTTGGTAAGAATAGATAAAAAATTAGTGAGACTGCAGGCACCACAGCTTCTTCATATACAGTGAAAGAATAAAATGGGCAGAGTCAGATAAACCCATCCAATATTCTTTTTTTACTACAATAGACTCTTTGGAGAAAATATTTTTTTTTCTTTGCCCAAGGCTATATCCGGCCCTGCCTAAGGCAGTTTCTAAACTATTGATAACTATTTTTCAGTCCTAACATTTAGCAATTCATAGGATTCCTAACCTAACACTAGACTGCATTCTTAGTTCTCAAACTTTTAATAATTTTACTTACGGTCATTTAGCAACTCAACTATAACTTATTTGGTGATATTACACATAGTGATCTCAATTCTGACTCTGACAGGTTACTACTTAAACTCTCTCATTCCCTGGAATTGAGAGGAAAAGAGCCCAGATTATCCAGTCTGTAGGTCAGATAGACATATCTACATATAAGAAACAGAGAGAGATATAAAAAGTGTTATAACCTTTTATCAGGAAGAAAACTGGAACAAGAGAGCCTCACTGCTTAGTGATGGAAATTGCAGTTAACCGAGTTAACAAAAATAATATTCCCTGATCTCGTGTCTGAACTGCAGGTCAAAACAGTGAAAAAAAAATTGAAAATTCCAAGGTATATAACTATATTGATGAGGAAGAACTAATAATCATAAAGGGCTAACGAGTCAAGAGTCACAGTTATAAAGTCACTCATTTAATTTAGTTAAATCAAGACAGTCAAAAATTATTGTCATTTCAAATGTCATGAATCACAGTAACTCCAAACTTTTGGAAAATAAAGACTGGATGCATAACTGTACAACTACTTTCCTTCTGGAATAGTACATCCTAAAAGTCAGGGCTATTTTCAGAACTGGAGACTTGAAGCAGAGCTTAACACTTCTTTTTGGCAACTGTATGGTGTTTTAACAGTTGTCATCCCCATTATTTTTGGCTTCAGGGATCTTTTTAATTAGGCTCATTAGTAAATAAGGCAAACAGTCCATGAACTCCAGAATCACAAAGTGTTTATAATTGGATTACATAACTGTTATGATTGGATCTTCTCTTTCTAATGCAAATTTCTTTTCCATTTGGGAACTCTCTGGAGCAGCTAATGATTGCCTCAAACTTATTTATTCTTAGATATTATCCACTAAGTGCTTTTGGAAAATACTTCCTGAGATACAACTAAATATTCCATTTCAGAATCAGTGTAGTAAAGACGAGGAAAAAAATAACTAACCAAGCAGCCAACAAAATCGCAAAGTAGTACAGTAAGTTCAGTAATAAGGTAATTCTGAATAACCCACATATAGGAAATAGGTAATCCTGGGTAACAATTCTGGCTCACTAGGGTCATCCATTTTCTGAGAGAAAGGGTATTTGTTCAGGAACTAGGGCAACTAATTCTCTTATATAATCTTCATTTTCTTCACCAGTTCGTTCTCTCACCCCTCATGACAGAACCTTCTCGTGCGGTTAACACAAAAAAGTGAAAATTATTAGTCCCAGTTTCTCCTTCATTGTTGATCTCCTGCTGTCTCTTGTTTCTACTAAAGAGAAGCAAAGCAGATTCATGTAACTCTCCTGTAGCTGCTTTGTTTGTAAAGGCTGACGTGTTATCAGCTGTGCCAGATTTCTGACCAGCAATATATTTCTGAGAGGTGCAGTGTTTCCACTGGAATGAACTGGACTATATAGATTTGGCAGACATTCCCAACCTACTTCCCAACAAGGTTCCATGCAGTTCCTTGATGCCACTTTTCAGAACAAGCTCTAAGGAAAGCAGCAGGCAACTTAGTACATTATTTAAGAAATAAGCATAACCCAAAACCACTTTCTGATCAAAGTTTTGCTCCCCACTTGCCATCACAACACAAGACTGGAGTAAGATTTCCAGGTTTCACTCATAGGAGATTACTTTTACATGGTATTTAGAAATAATATTGCAGAATCACAGAATGGTTAAAGTAAGAAGGGACAGACTTCAAACAGCAATGCTTTATACAAACACAAAAGTAAGTCTGTGAGAAGTGTGCTTTTGTTTGAAATGTTGCAGAAAAAAATTCCAAGCACAATGGATTTTTTGTTTTTCAAAAAACCTGCATTTTTTTCTACAGAACATCCTCGAAACAGACAACTGAAAGTGCACCTACTAAGAACCATCAAAAAAATGTTATCCATGAGAGTCTCAACACCTCCCATTCTGACCCTACCAAGTTTCTTTCACATTTTTTCCCTAAT
Source organism: Ptilonorhynchus violaceus (assembly GCA_013397565.1). Lineage (NCBI taxonomy): Eukaryota > Metazoa > Chordata > Aves > Passeriformes > Ptilonorhynchidae > Ptilonorhynchus > Ptilonorhynchus violaceus. The sequence goes on from VZRJ01011659.1 coordinate 3,171,359, forward strand.
ACCAATTCAAGAGTGAAAAGAAACTTGCTGTATAGAAATGCTTTGGCATTTAGAGGGATATCCGCATATAAATTAATATGTTAATTACACTCATGAGCTGCATATAATGAGATTTGCAGAGAACACTTAATGTTAGCCTTGAGTAGTGGATGTGTCCGAATATATCAAGCTCTTTTTAAAATATGTCACTTCAATAAACTTACAAATCATTAAAAAGTTGCATTTATTTTTATGCTAACTCTTTTTTTTTAAAGACAGAGTTTCTTGGAAATATTACAATCTAAGAAGTAGCAATTGAGAGGTCTGATAAAAGACATTAAGAGCAAAACCAGAAAAAAGGAGAATCATCATCATATATTCATGATTAAGAGCATTCCTATGCTATCTGATCTTCTATGTTGCTGCTACGTTGTTACATTCAGGTACACAATAGTAAAGTACAAAATACCTCCATACCTTTGGGTCAAGATTTTAAAAAAAAGTTAAACAAAAATTCCTGAGGTTTCAGAGGATAAATCTTGGCACTTCTGAAAATTCTGTCGTTTTAAAATCATGGAGAAAACACCCCAAAAAACCTCTGGAAACCCCTAATCATTATGTACAGCATACGTGCTATACAGTTATAACTCTTCCACCAATCAAGATGCTATCAATCTAAAACACTGTATAAATTCAAGTGCCTATGGAGCTATAACAATTCTGAGTTGCTGTGGATATTTTTTAACTGTATTTTGTTTAACTAAAAATCACAAAGCACAGCAATGTGTTAATTACTCATTTTTATCTATACAGTAGATGAATGTGCATAACTCTTGCTCCTGTTAGCATTGCAAGCTTATCCTGATAAATCCAGTATTGAAGTTATTGCAATATTGAACAATTAAGTCCTCAATAAGGATCATTACCCAACTTTCCACAGTAACAAGAGAAGCTGAACTTTTGACCTCCAGGGAGAGGTGGGAGGAAGTCCTCTTACTGGATGAACCAAAGATTTCAGATATATGTTTGAGCTGCTGGTGTTTCAACTACAGCTTTGAACCAGATCTAAGGTAAGCATTAAAAACAAACTTTTCTTCAAAAAGAATTAAAAAAATGGAAGAGAGGTTACTGTCTCCTTGGACATTAAGTTTCTTTGTTGTCTGTAGGGAAAATGTTAAGAGAATTTATAAATTAGGCAGAAAATATACTAACAGCAGCTAGTGGAAAATATACTAAAAGCAGTTTCACTGAGATTTTTTCAGTGAAAATGCTTTTACTTTTTTTTTTTGTCCTCCACTTGCTTAGAGAAGGACAACACATCAGCAGAGTGGGGTTTCGGCCATGAGATTAGTCCAATCTACCCTGCAGTAGGAGGCTTCTCAGTTACACCAGTGAGCCTTGCTTTATGAAACAAACACCAAGAATAAAATAAATTGATAGGAAGTCTCCAAGCTTTTCAGCACAGCCAACATTCCACCCACTTGGTACCACACAACGCACACTAACACTGACTATATTTCCTCTTCTCCACCTAGTGCCCTGGTTCACTCACCAAGAAGCATCCATTCTTTCCCCCCCAACAAATGTTATCCTGAAAAAAATTTACTAGCAACACAATTAAAATCCCAGGAAAGAATAATTGTTCTTTCTCTCATTTTGTTCTATGCACCCTGCAGTAATAGTGTACTTGCAACGTACAAGTGAATGCTAAGACAAACTTTCTGGTGTTGATAATTATTTTAGGGATGGCATTTTTGCATTTTAGTATGATATCCCATGACTCTATTACCTACACACACACCCCCCATACCAGCAGCATGCCTGCATGCTTTCGTTTTCCCCCCAGTGGCTTAGTGGATCTGCTATCGTCTCTCTTCCTCCAGCACAGGTGCTGCATTGTGATTTTACAAGTTCTCCTACTGTTTTTTATCAAGGACACACTTACTTTTCTACTCACACAGCTGCCCTGATCACAAAGATGGAATATAGTTATATTTATCTTAATAATTAATTTAGTATTCAAGAGAACCTGCGGATTATTAAGAATTCATGTGGTGTTCGTGTGAATGTCACAGGTACTTCCACATGAGTTCCATTGTAATCCAGCGTATTTAAAATGAGATTGGCAGCATGACTTGAAATACATAAGAACATCTGAGAAAGCAAAGAGCTCCTTTTCCTAAAACCTCTATTTTGAGATAATGCCATAAATCGTCACATAACATGAAAAAAGGGTAACATACAAATCAGCACTCCCCATAAATATTCTGGTCAAGAAGCAGTAGAATGAGACAAGTGTACTCTGAATTTTTCTTCCGTCTATGTACTCAGAATGCATTCACATGATGAAGGAGGAGAATGAAGGAAGAAACTACTGAAACTATTTTGATCACTTATAATGTCTGAACAGGAAGACTGATTTATAGTCTTCCTTTCACATGCTAAGGGATGAAGAGGTTATAACAATACAACAGTCAATCTGAGTTTCATTAAGATTTATCTGATTAGTAATAATAAGACTTAATCCCTTTCAGACTTCATCACTAACACTTTTCTGATGTCAGCACAGCTGTGTTTAAATCACTGCAAAAGATCAAAGCTATTCAGTCCCCATCCATATCCGCAGTAATGGAATGGAGCTGCTGTATCAATTATTCTAAATGTAGTGTAAGCTCTAACAGATATTACCCTTAATGAGCGGCTGCTCTGTTTGTAGACACCACTGCCACTGACAGCTACAGTATGAACAATTTATTACTCTTTGGTTTGGAAACTAAAGCTGTTTCTGTGTTCGGTGAATATTAATACAAGCTAGACAGCTGGGGCAAGTCCCATCTCAGATTCACTGTGGCTGTGGGAACATCAGCTTTTCTTAAGTTTCATGATACATGCACATGCCCCCAAAGAGTTCCCTCTTCTGTGATGAAATACTTGAACTGCTGCCATATAATATTTTTCTAGACAATATAACACTAATTACTAAATTTATTCTATACACCTTTTTTTCTCACCTGCTGAAAAACAAATATCACCTTACAAATCTGGGGGATTTTTCTTGTACACTCATCACAGGTGCTTTCAGTTTTAACCATCCACATTGAAAAATAAAAACAATAAACAAGTCATTAAAGTATCACCTTATACCAAAATCCTATACAGAGTATTAGTGAATTCTTCCTTAAGAGTTTATTTCTGTTAAAATAATATTTATATAGTCTTATGTATTAGTCATGCAACTGATACGTATGAGTAAGATACCCAAATCATACAATAACAAAGGGATTAATCAGTTCAACCACAGAACTTATTTTCATTGCAGCTGAAGAAATATGCACAATCCAAGGATAAGTTAAATTAAACAGATTAGGATATTTGGTGGTAAATTTAGATACCTTTAACATACTTGTTTGCTCTTAAATTCTGCTAACAGTAAAGTAAGACCACATTAGTATTGAGGAAAATGCCAGGCCAGTAGCTGTTTTTTAGCAGTGAAAAGTAGGGCTTTTTCGTATTTTAAAAACTGTACATGACTAATTAAGTAAAGCCTAGAAATACACGTAATGTACTAACTTTTGAAATGCATTATATAACTAAAATGAAATTATATTCTATAACAAAAAAGAAAATTGATAATTAACACTTTTTCAAATTACATGTCATGAGAGTGTCATTTCAGAAATGCTGTTCCTCTTACCTGCTGCCCGCAATCTTGCAGCAGCACTACAACAATATCCTGACAGCTGGTGTCTGTAGGACATGCTGAAGTAGCTGATATAAATTCCATGCACTCTCAACACAAAATTCACTGAGGAAGAAAAAAAAATCCTGGTGCCTTTATCATGAACCTATCAAGCTGATTTGATAATCTTAAGGCACAATTTCAATATATTTCCATATATTTTTACCTGACTTAGTGAATGCCTAGTCTTTCTGAGGATTCTGAGAACCACTTCTTGAATTACTCTTTATTCTTCTGGTGATAACCTCTAATAGTCATGCCTAAAGGATGAGGTGAAGGACACACCTACCTTTCACCTGGAGCTAGCAGGGAGCACAGGTGAGGACATGTGAGTTATATTTGCTGTGTTTGACTGGAGAGGAACTTGTAAAAAGACTCCCTGGCAATATCTGAGGGACAGGACACCTTGCACATCACATTTGTGCAGACCCCATGTTTACAAAAGCCCCTCATCTTATACTGAGGTGTTCTGGTCCAAGCACAAATCCAGGTGATCACTACTTGTGTTGACAATGCCAAACCAAGAGATAGGTAAATTATTTTTCTCTGTATCCAGTTTCAGTTTTGTTTCTCTAGAAAGGGTTGGGGTGCAAATTCACAGCACCCTGACAGCTCCATTCAATTCTCAAGGAATATTTTAGTGTCCAGTACCCACAGTTGTACTGCTCTACCAGTGCCCACCAGGAACATCCAAATATGGGCTTGTCTAAGATCATTAACCCCTAATTCACAGGAGAGCATGACAGACACACAAAAAAAACCCCAACAAAAACCAACCAAACAAAAAAATTGCATGACGGAAAAAAGTCATGACTGTTGATAGTAGAGAGGCTTAGAGTAAAATTTTAATACAGTTTCTGTCTCTACAGACTCATCTTTAAAGCACCTGAAAAAATTATCCATGCTATAGGAACAAGCTGATAACTGAAGGACATGGAAAGGTCACACCAATTCTGAAAACTTACTCTTTGAGACAAACTGTTTTACATCAGTGAAGACTTACACCCTTATATATTCTGAGTAGTCTGCATTGAAAGCAAATTGTGTTTTATTTTGAATAATTACTCGTTCTTGGCTAAGATAATTCTGGTTCAGCACTAGCAGCACATAAAGTTCTAATCCTTTATCACTTTGGTGCCATGATTCTCTTTTGTAATTCATCTTGATGTGTAATAGGCCTCCATACCATTACATGATTTGTTTCTTCAATTGTTTATAACTCAGTAGAGCACAACACCTGTAATTTGAGAACTGGAAGAATTTCAAGAGCCTGTCTCAGAGCAGCACTGAGGTAGATGAGGCTACGCTCTCAAGTGTACAAAATGAGTCTGCATTAAACAATTTCTTTACTAAGAATCTAGTCCCTGGCTTGCTATGTCAGAGAAAAAGTTTAAATACAATTATTTCTACTTCATCTATTATTTATTCATAATTTCTGTCCTAAATCAGCATTTTTATAACCCTTGTACTTCTTCCTTCAGGATTAGACTGTGTAAAAGTTCCAATGTAAAAGTTCTGAAAATTATGACTTTTCAGAAATGGCAAGTCGAATAATTAACGTCTGAGGAGGAAGAATTTAGAATTACTTTTTTTTTTCTCTCCCACAGGGTGTACCTCACAATTTCTAATAAACAGAGCTTAGCGTGATGCACACTCACAGCTGTGAGACCCCTGCACTTCTGTGGATGCAGGTTCCCTTATTAAACATACTCCCTCTGGGTGCTCCAGTGCTGCCAGTGTGAAAATGGATTTAAACTGCTGCTCTGTCATCATCTGTCTCACCCCACAGTCCCTCATAAGGATTGTGGCTGTTTTCCACACATCTCCGATACTTCTTTTCAATGTACTTCTACATTGTTTCAAAGGTCTTTTTGTAGTTCCATGGCTGCTCTTCAATCTGGGTGATGGTCCCCATCATCCCCAGCAGCATCGCTGTTTCTGCGGATCCCCTCAGCCAGATCTGTTTAGCTCAAGGGTGGAACAGCCACAGTATGAGGAAAAACTATTTGAAAAGGAAAGGGAAATGGGGAAAGCAAGGGAATAGATCAAACCCACAGAAGGAGATGTGAATGCAAGTTTCGCCTGCATTGAAACATCCAGTCCTAAAATGCATAGCATCTTCTCATAATTAAATAAATCAAATATAAATTATTTGTAATTAAATCCTGTGATTCAGATTACAAAAACACATCAATAAATGGACTTTGTAAATAAACCAAATATGCTTTTTATCAAGAATAATAAGAGTAATTAAGAGACTGTATCAACGCCGCATTCATTTAACTTTGTTCTTTACACCAACTTTGGGTTTTTGTTGAATTATTACACTCCATCATGCTTCTCAGTGAAAGTCAAGTTCATCAGTCCTGGTGCTGTGTCATATACAGTGTTGAAGGAAAGCCTTTTCAATAATAAAAAGTTTTCTTGCTAGATATAAGTGGGTTGTGTTTAAGTGTATAGTATATCAAGTATAGAACATATATGAACAGAAAAGTAATTTTTACCGGGGACATCGACTCTGATAACTTGGCCTTTGAGAGCAGAGTTGGACTGAAAGGTCTTTTTGTTCCCTCAGATGGTGTATTTTGATTGGATTTTGTAAAAATAGGTATCTGAGCCCAGGAAGAACTTTTATTAGACTTGGACCTGAGTACGTTCCACATTAATCACCAGGTCAGGCAAAACAGAGGGAAGAAAAACATAAGCATTTAGTGGAACAATTACCATTACTAAACAATTATTTAATTACAAATAAAAAATTATTTGAGCCAGTTTTTGCAGTATAAAACACTGTATTCTGACTCACCTCCACTTGTTATACAAAGCAGAGAGAAAATAAAATTTATTGTCAATAGTTTCTTTTCACATATACTAATCATAATCTGCATTTCCCATTAAGAAGAAAATATGATGGGAACAATCTTAGTGAATTGTAATTCCTGCCTGACTTTGGACCACATTTTCTGAGCATTTTAAAAGAGGGAGCCTGCTGGAACGTAACAAAGTTTATTGTTGCTACTGCTTGAGCAGAAAAGGTCTGACATAAAGAAAAATAAATAAGGCCTTTTTTAAGCAGTGTTACAACTGCATAATTAAGCACCTTATTTTCCTGGTGCCATGATGATGACACTATTGTAATTAATAGCCTATGGGTCTAAAATAACTAATTAAGTCAGCCGAAAGACTTCTGTAGACTTCTGTGACCTTTCGAAACAGTCTGTTCCAAACTTAACCTAATTACTTTTGTCTATCGAAGAAAATATTTTCCTCAGCATTATCAATTATTTTTACTTTGCTTTCTAAAATCAGAAAATTATGACAAAAGAAACAAAATTTGATGTATTTGCTCAAATATGCTGTATTTTTAGAATTAGCCTTTAAATATTTATGACTTATCAAGGGAAGATAAAATAATTGATAAGCAAGTGTTTTCATAATTGTCACTAAATATTGGGCATTTCCTATTCCATATGCTGATAATGCTGTCAGGGAAGACTTGCTCAGAATGTCTATGATGTGCTTTTGTTTCAGTATTCAATCATAATCGACAATTCCTGAAGTAGTAATAGTTCAAAATGGCCCCAAGGCCCCATAAAACAAGAAGTGCTGAGCTTTGTGACCTTGATCTTTAGAAAAGGTAAAATGTTTTAAGACTGGATCTGAATAAGAATGTTGTCGGGATGCTATTTAAGAGTTTTAGAATTTTCAAATATAATGTGTAATAACTTTGATAAAAGACACTTCACTTTATTGCAGAATTTAGTCTTCCTAATTAGATGTAATTTGCTCTAGTTTTCAGTACACAGCCACTAAAAAACCAAGATAAATGCTGCAGGAAACGTGGTATGACCTTTTCACTATTGCTTTGTCAGGACATCTGTCAAGAGACTTTTCCTCCATTCCAAAGCAGTCAGACACTGCAATGAACTGTAGTAAGGTATAGCTTGTTCTTGGTAGGATGCCAGACTGTGTTACCAAGTAAGATTCATAATGTACTACAGTCAATAAGATATCAAGTTACAAGGTACACAATAACCCCAAATTTATCTTTTGAAGTAGTAAAGATCAACAATTCACTGCACATTAAAAAGGAAGATACGAAAAGACAGAAAAAGATTGCATTTTCCACATCCCTGCTAATATTATCTATGATTGTACTCTACAATTTTTATTATACAAATCTATTTCTGAAATGTTTTTAATAAGAAATTTCATAACATCAACAATAAAAGGCAAATGAGAAATGGTGGCTCAAGATCCGCAGAAGAAAGAATACATGTAGACTGACGTACTTTTCTCACAAAAGGAAAAAAGTTAGGTTAGATTTATCGAGTTCTGGGGAGTGTAACGGTTATTGACAGTTTTAAGGAAGCTGCTCAAACCATGCTGTCTTCTCAGGTTAAAATGAACTGTTTCAGCAACAAAAGAACCATGTCAGCCCTGCAAAAATTAATAATCTTTTCCAGCTGCCTGTTATACAGTAAAGAAAAGAGTGACAAGCAGAGCCTGTTTCAGTGTGCCTGCCTACATTTTCCAGTCTCTTCATATTACTTCTAGAAGATTTGCGGAGTAAGGAAAGTACAAGATACACGTCAGTGGTATTGACACTCCTCTCTATCGGGAATGTTTTAGAAGCTTGTTAATCAAACCCATCGTAGGTATAGAACAAGCTAAAACTTAGCAGTAATTACCTGCTGCACCAATACATTCTCAGGCAAATATTTGCCACTCATGAGTAGTCATATCTTTATTCAATGAAATATATAGTTGAAATATTTAGAATGTTCTTAAACTTTTTACTGGTAATTAAATGTATTTCCATTACAGCTATCTCTCTGTTTTCTCCTGCTGTTTCACTTAACCTGTTACATCTCTCATTTAATTAAGCTTCCAATCTTGTAACTGATTATATGCAGAAAGGCTTCTGAACTCAAACTATGTCCCTTCGAGTCTTTCTACCCGTCACTTTACAACTGAGGCATGAGAGTACATTCTTTGGAAACTAAATGATGTCCTGCAAGTTTATGGATTTTTTTTTTTATATGAAAGAAAAAAATTATTTTATAACTTCCTATTTTAGTTTATGCCTTCAATTTTCAGAGCACTTAGGAGTCAGGACATATATAGCAGAAGGCAGCCAGTTATTGAAACACTGAGTTCAGTCTCACGTTATCAATGCTATCAATGCAATTTGTATATGTGTTTCGACTGCAGAGCCCCAAAAGATACATAAATAAGTATAAATCAATATTAGAAAGAACAATTACAGGAACTGTCAGTCTTGTTTATTAGATACCAGGGAAGAATGTCCCAGAGAGACATTCATTGCCACTGAGGAATGACACTATGATTTAGCAAATAATTCCCTTCTTATTTAATTCCATACGATGTTTTTAATGTTTTCTGATTCTTCAGTCAGCCCATTCCCATCCTCCTCTGCCCTCTTACATAGAAACACCCTGGGAGTCATGGTTAGTTACAGCTCAGCATCCTGGTTTATTGTCATTTTCTGGAACTGAGTCATGCTTTGACATGTCCAGTTCCTATTATTTCCTTTAACTTTTCACACAGTGAATAAAGCTGAACTTGGCCAGAGTAAAAAAGTGGAGTTAGAATCACGAAAATTTGCAACAATCATGAGGGACCTTAGAGTGAGAAGATAACAGAGCAGACATCTGAACCTGGTCTGGCACTGGCAGAAGTCACCTCACCAGCACAGCGACCTCCAACTGGGCCAGGCAGAGCATCCTCCCCCTGGAATGCCACAAGCAGCCTACATTCAGCTAGAGGTGCAGCACCAGGGACCCAGACCTGGGTGTGTGCATGTCACTGTGGTGCCTTTCTCACCAGCATGGGGATCAGCAGGTTTTAGGGAGAGAGAAGGTGGACACAAAGCTGGGGCACCCACAGCTCTAACAGGAGCTGCAGGTAAAGAGCAGAACCTGTTCCCCTGGGACCTGATGGGGTGCCTGCAACTCCCATGGCCTGCAAGAGAGGTAGCATGCACATAGAGCATGACTAGAACATCTGAGGAGCAGTTCTAATGCATTTAGGAAATTGTAGGTCTTCATTACCATTCTGTACAGGCTACTGTAGCTATCAGGAACGACTGTCTCACTGATGGTTAAAAACATGCAATTAATAAATCATTAAGCTGCTCCAAACCTTATTTTTTCTAAGCCACGAGTGGAGCAGTTTTCCCTGCCACGGCCTACCTCTGATTTTTATTTTATACAAAGCTTTGCTCTGTGTGCATGCCCAGAATAGCCAGACAACACAGCAGAGTGTAAATGAGAGAGACCTGTAAACCTATACTGCATTTCCTTACTACAGCTATTGATCCTGGCTGGAAAATTGTGCAGGTAGATCTTAGACCTCTGCAACTGTCTCCAAACATGTCAACACACTCACAGCTGCTGAGGTTATATGAACAAAGGAATGAACATAGAGAGAAGTTCTTTAAGGTACCACTGTCTTTTACCAGGGTCCTTCCAGTTCTTCAAGTGCTCTTTAGAGCATTTAGGCTCTAAGCAAAGCAGGTTCCAACAGGATTTATAGTTATGGTAAATAGATTACCACCTTCAGAGGACAAAATAGAGATCTGAGTTCACCTACAATGAGGAAGTAAGAGAGATTTATTTCTGTAAAACTTATTTAGTCTATAAAAAAAGACCTTTACACTGATATAAACTGCTAGAATGTGAAGCTAAGCAGATTCAGAAAAGATGGCACTTGGAATAACCCGACAAAATGAGGCAGAACAACTGCTGGCACCATAGCTGTGGTCTGTTCTTCAGCACTGGTACTGTTTTAGAGAAGACCTGACATTTAACTAGCAGTAATTCTCAAACCAAACAAGAAGTAACAGAGTTAAGGTGAAATCTTCTTGATGTAAATAATATAGGTCACTCATAATCACCCTTTGGATCTTGGAATATAACTGCCTGCCCAATAATTCCCATTCCTTCTACCACTGTTAATGTTCCTCTCTTTGCTATGCAGGAGAGGATTTTTTTTCTTCGAAGTTAATTATATTTTAACTAAAAAAGCCTATAAATTTGCAGTGTTTACAATCACATTTTCATGAAACTTTGGAAATAGGATGAAGTAAGTTCAAGAGGAATTAAATAATAAGTAAATGTAATTCAAATAAATCAATTCTATTTAATATTTATTGTAATTTAATGTAGGAGTCACTAAATTTGAATTTGAAAAATATTTTATTGCTTGTGCTTTATCAGTTAATGTGTAGTAAGTCACATGTGATTTTTTTAGTCTTTTTCCCTAAAGTTATTAAAGTGTTCCACTAAGTCTGGACAGCTTTTGATTACTTTCTAGAGAGGAATAAGTACCTTACATCAGCCAGTGGCTACAAATTTCATCTGAAAGGCCCATGGACCGAAAAAAACTTCACACTATATATAAGCATTTAAATTTAAGGGGACTCAGTTATGAAATAAACTTGGAATAGAGAGCAGCTGCACAGTCTTTGGTAGTTGTCTTTCACATTATACTACAAGAACTTTCTCAATGACACCCCTATCACCAACATCATCCCACTGTAAACACGAATCTCTTGGCATGGAATCTAAATATATACAACAAACCAATGGAGACAAAACATATCTCAAGCAAAACATTTGCTTTAGGATATCATGAGTCCCTCAAGGATCCTATAGACTGATATTATTTTTAATTATGTGTCACTTAATAAGTTTCTCCAAGTTTGGATATTATAACCAAGCTAATACTCTGACCAGTGACTTTCTCACTAGAAAGAAATGGTTTAACTGTCATATTTGCAGATACATAAAGATTGAGACAAAGATTAATGCAGTGGAATAATCATGACAAAAACCATCTCTAAAAAATTAATCTTTGCTATTGGCTAAATATATCATTTTATACAGAATAAAAGAAATAGTTCTTTAGGGGTAGGAAACAGCACTGGGAAGAAGTAATGCCAAAAAGAGCCCTGGGAATCATGAGCCCAAGCTCACAATGACAGTGCAGTAGAAGATGCTATGCATAAGCTTTTGCTGCACACTTAAGAGACAGAACACCTGCTTTGTGTCCTTATCTGCCATGATAAAATTCCTATTGGAATAGTGGCCAATGTCCACAGCAAAGGAAGGGTTGCAGAAACTGAAAGGGTTCAACTACAAATGTCATTGAAGGTTTAGATAACCTGCAGGACTGAAGCATTTTGGTCTATTTATTTTACTTTAGAAAGATGAAAAAGTAAGCTAATAATAATGTATAAATAACAATATGGAGAATAAAGGGGTAAAGAAATTCAACTTCGAGAAGTTCTTACTTTGTGCTATTTAAACTTAACATAAAAAACATCTTGGTGTTCTCTTTTCTTATAGGACAAGGGGGAGCGATTGATTAACACTAACACTGCAGTTCATCCCTTGACCCTTTGCCATAACTTGTCTGGTACTGTAGGTAATAATACACATATTACTGCAGTTTATCTTTATCATGGGGATTTCAATTACTCTTCCACAGCAAGCGCAAGTAAAACAGTGTATTTATTAATAATGTGCTTATTTCTATAAGCAAAATTTAACTTAATCATATTCAGTGTAACAATCATTACATACAGATGAGTTCTTCATTCATATATTTATGTATAAATATGTATATTACATATTACTGCCTGATTTCAAGGATGAATGGTTTTTATTTAGACCTAGTGAAATTGTGATTCTACTGCATGGCAGGAAAAACAGCCATCATGGAAGCATGGTCTAGGATGACTTGGAATAGTGGAAACATGTCACAAGTTATTGAGGAATTTGAGTCCACACTAATTATCATGAGCAAAACTGTTGTGAACAAACTAGTCTCAGCAGTGAGCAAGCTCATTGGAAAGCATCAGTACCAATAAGTAAGAGTTTCAAATACCTGTTGTGTTATTTAGGAAAACTTTTTATAAAAAGAATAAAAAACCAAAACCCAACACCTTCTCCCCATCAAAAATCCCAACAACAGAAAAAAAACCAAACCAAAACAAAAAACCAAAATGTCAACCACAACAGAATTTTATCAAAAATATCATTGAACTGTTTAAACAGCTTTATTAAAGTTGATAAATAGTTCTGAAAGATTGTGATACTGTTTCTCACACACATTCTCTACAACTGAGAAGTACACCAAAAAATAAAACGAAGAAAATGCTTCATAAAGTGCTTTAACAGGAATTTATAAGAATATATAACAAAGAAGCATCATGAAAATAACATCACTGTAACTTACCTGAGAACTAAACAGTACAGAAGCCCTTGCTTCTGCTGAAGTCTCTACTCGGCCAGATTTCCTTATTACAAAATGTCAAAGCAGAGCTGTTGGGAAAAACATTCTGTTTAGCACAACTTCAAACTAATTGCTTAATACTCAGGTAACTATTATTAAATATGTTTAACTATCCTGAAAACAAGAAGCAATCAAAAACAAGGAGGAAAACACATTGAACCAATATTTCACCTCCAGTTAATTGAAATCTTATCTTTTCCTCACACTGACTAACACTTACAGAGATAAGAGCTGATATTTTCAAATGCTTTTGTTAAATTAACACAGCCCAAACCTCTGTCTACTTTCAGTTGTCAGCCTCAGGGTGCAGGTACCAGGAAATGCCTCAGAGCACTGAGAAACCTCTTATTATTGATGGTTGTACAACTTTTTGACCATGATAGCACCTTGACTCATTTCTTTTTTTGTTGTGACAGATAAGCCTAAAATATTTCAGAGTTTGAAATGGAAGATAAGCAGTAAGCAGCAAAATGTTTGATGATTATTCAAAGCTTATCTGAATTGCCCATACTTCCTGAGACCAGTGAGTATCATAAGATCTACAGTTCTTCCAGATTCCAGACAGTTCAGAAGTACCAGGAAAATTGTTTTTAATCTCTGTATGTTGGCACTTTTATCTTTGCAGACTCCAGGTAAGACCTGTAAATGCAAAGCTGTGCACAAGTTTAAAAAAAAAAACAAAAAGCTTAATGTAAATCTGGACCTTAAATAGTTGTTTGATTTTTGAGGACTATTATAACTTTTATTTGGGACCCCTCAACTGCCATCTTATCCTCAATCACAGGTCTGCCATATGACTGGCCAGAAGTTAAATGCTCTTAGTCACATCATGTGCTTCTGCATCTGCTCAGTTTATTTTTCTAGATTTTAAATGATTCCTTTACTGTAGCAGCAAATTATATGCTCCAAAAGAATTAAGTTCTGGCATGGAAAAAAGGCACACAAAAAAAGAAGTTGCTCTTAAAATAATTCTCAGGAAGTAAAAAAAAAATCATAATCATTACATGTTTCTTCAGAATAATTAATTCTAGGTTTATCATTTGTGCTACAGAAAAATTGGAAAGCATTTTCAAGATAGGACAGTTAAGCAGTCCAAGCCATACTGCGTTTTCAACTATGCTCCTGAGTAAAAGCAGAATGAAATCCCTAAGTTATAACTTCAACCATTACAGGTACCCACCCTCACCCCAGCCTCATATCTCCTGGGAGAAAATGACTGTTCTATAACAAAACCAGAGAAATCCATGTTTGCTAATTTGCACAAGGCATCTCAAATCTGAATTGAGAAAGCAGAGGAAATGGGTTTGCCCAGGGCATTTGTGCTGCACTTGCAACACTTGTCAGCATCTAGTACACATGCTGAATGTCCATAAGTCCTGTTTAGAGGCGTTCCAAGGTACAGGATTATCTCCTTCTCTTTTCATAAAATTTTCGCTCATTTGGAAACTGTCCAGCACATCCTGTTAATGTGCATTGCACAAGGATTTAAATGTATTCTAAGGTATAGTCTGCATTGCCTCATTTGAAAAGTCAAGCACTTTGTATCTTCTAGTGACAGATTGAAATCCTTTGAATTTGGGAAGATATTCGAGGCACAGTCCCCAACTGTATAAATACCATTTTGACTTTAATCACTGCACTAGTCTCTAAGAATGTCCTGGAACTCAGAAGGACAGAAACCAGAACTTTCTCATAGACAATGGTCTTTTCTCAAAGAACATCTTTTCCCTTCATTTCTACTGATTCTCCCACCCTTGATTTTCCCAAGATCAAGAAACTGTGTCTACAGCTTTTGTATTTCATATTTTCATGATCTATTTACCAACACTGTTAGCAGCAATCAACTGCCCCTCCACTTGTGCCTTTATTTTAACATTTGAAGTACTTTGCAATTACCCAGGACTGGATTATCCAAAGAATTGAAATAAAAATTGACAATGTCTGTGTTCTTTAAAGACTTAAGCTTTTTTTTTCCTTCTAGACTAATGGACTTCAAATACTGAAGCTGCAAGCTGCCCCCCATGTCTGAGTGTTCCAGTTTCCGACAAACCATATGGCACATCTTTATTTAAGTGTTAATGATTTTCATGTTCAGTGTGAACCCTTTGAAGTAATGCTGCATTTGTCTTTGATATAAAGTAGCCTGATATAAAATAGCTTAATTAAAATAGTTTGATATGAAATAGCTTAATTAAAAGTTAATTCAATAAGTTTTCAGTGTGCTGTAACTATAATTCTTCAGCACTAAACTTTCCAATCAGGGCATACTTTTAATTGATAGAAGTGTTACAGTGGTTTTAGGAAATCTTTTTCAATTAATTTGGAAGCGTTGTTCCAGTTAATAGAATCAATGCCTGTTGCTATTTATCTTCAGGGGAATGTTTTGTTTCTAAGCAAATTAAATCCCAAAGGACATAAAGTTGTATTTTAGCAGGCTCTCAATATGTTTTCTGTTTGAAATAATTACAAATGTGCTGGTTGCTTTTAAAGCATATAATATGACTTCAACTTGTGTGCAAAAGTCCGTGAAAGACATTTTGGATGTACGATTTCCCAGGGGAAGCAAATCCATTGTTGGAATAGAAATTACATCAAGATTTCCATGCGAAAACTAATATACACCACAGTTCTAACATTAGTCTGACAGTACATCCATGCTCCTGTCATGTATTTTGTTTATCCTCATCAAAGCTGGACCTGACTGAAAGCAGCTGACAGTGTTCTAAGTAGACTGCCAGCAGGTGGTCATGTCGGGAAAAGTTTTTAACAAACCTCCCTGGGCACAAGGAACAGAAGCTAGCACTGCATCCCGGGAAGGATCCCAGACTTATAGTCAATTAGCAGCAACATTCTCCACAAAACAGCAAGTGATCTCCTTCAGGAACTGAGTGCACAGCACCCTCTTTACGAGTGACCTAAAGGCAGGACTGTTCACAATAGTGTTTCTGCTCAAGAAGTGCACTGGTCCTGCAAACAAACAAGTTTGAAATCCTACTCCGCTGGATTCAAATCTCATTTGGTTTCTTGACCTACAAGAAAATTCTGTGCATCTTTCTGGTAGTTCACAAGACATTTACGTGTAGTACGAGACCTTCCACTGAGGAGTATCTGCCCTGTTCAACCAGAGCAACATACTTGGGCAGTGTCATCCAACAACTTATCCCCAGTCAAAAGATATTTTATTAATAACCGAATAATCCCACCCCCCATACTCTAATATAAGGTTGTTTCTTCTCTATAGCACAGTTCCTTTTTCCTTTGGAATTCAAGCCATTCCTTCATTTCCCCCAAACTACATTTCATTCCTGTTGATGTAAAGTTAGGAATGCCTTTTTTCCTCCCAAACCAGAAAAATCAAGATAAAAGCAGGCTCACATGCAAAAACAAGCACAGCTTTTACAAGTTTATGTTCCATAACATAAGTGGAGAATCTTCACTGACACCCAACAAATTCACCAGCCACCTTTCTCAAATTTTGCCTATCCAGTTTCCCCTCCCCAGCCTCTTCCTAATGCACGAGTTTCTTTCTCAGATTCTCCTAGGCCATTGCTTATCTAACAGATCCTGATGCTCTGATAATCTCAAACCACAGAGTAGCCACTAAGTTTTTCCTCCCTGGAAGATGAACAGTTAGTCCCTAGGTGAAGTATGTGTCACACTGCTAGGGATTCACCCCAGATCTTTACATTTCAGCAAATTGTAACATTACAGATGAGAACATTGCATTAAAACTAGAAAAGACTCACACTTTACTTTCCTTAGGTAAATCTAAAGTGATAGCACAAGCTAAAGGAACTAATAGTAGAAATACAAGAAAATCTATCACTTAAGGAATACTGCTGAAGAAAATTATCTCCTTTCTCTCACATACATGGTGAGATGACAGTGATCCTGTAAGGTGCTCAAGCTCACGCTGTCAAGTGTAAAACATTTACTGTGCAATGATTATTTACAGTGCCCTGCCAGGATATGTCAGCATCTCCTTCAAGAAAAGGTGAAATGAGCCGGTGGAATACAAAGTGCTATACAATGATTAATGAAGAAAACTCAAAAGCTGGTCACTTATCAGGTAATATTAATTCCTTAGAGCCAAAGAAAGGATGACTATAATAATTCATTAATAACTTATCTAAAGAGAAAACATTTGAAACAATAATCAACCAGAAATGAGTAGCTATTCTGAGCTAATTAAGGCCCCCATTTAAGCACTGATTGACAGTCTTGCAGTACTGGGCATTGTGTAACAGACAATCCACAGAGGGCAGTTAAGCAAGAGTTATGCTGCCTCCCTTTTTAAAGCTGTGTGGCTTTTCTCGTTTGGAGATTTTTATATGCCTGCAGCAGATGGATTGTCTGAGAGTAACTTATGGACAGCAGTAGTGTTTCTACTCATAGCACAGCCAGTAACACATATAAAGTTATTGTAAAAGCATTTTCAGCAGAAATAAGCTACAGGGTCAAGGTTTCTAACACAATGCACACAGTTAACATCACATTTGTCTTTCAAGGGCGAAGTGGTACTTTTCCCCTCTAGCTTTTCAAGCTTGACGTGTTTCAGTAAGGTCTACCTATATCCTCTTAATGTTTCTTTCCCATAAAAATTAAGGTATTATACTACTTGGAAAAAATGTTATCTATATTTAAACCACTACATTCCAAACCAGAAAACAGCATCCTGAATTCAAGTTCAAAACACCTAATGCAATCTGTGTAAGTTACTCTTGCATCTCATTATTCAGAACATACTGGATTAAACTAGAATGAGCTATAAAGCGAAATATAAGAACTGTATTTTGTTAGTAGCATGTTAGCAATAGTTACTAAGTGTCATTATTCTGTTCTTGTTTTACTGGGAAATCATTGCATCATTCATGCATATCACCCACTTTTCTGCCTCTTCCCACTGTTTTCTTTCCTCTCCTTCACGTCAGAGATTTGGTGCAGCAGCATAAAAGCACGGGCAACTTGGGTATGTGCTACTCAATTCAAATTATGACTCGCATTTCACTGCTTTGCTAAATGCAAATAGCAAGGACTTGAGGAAATCATTATCAAGATCTTATTCTGAATTTTGGATGGTAATTGAGCATATATAGACAGCTAAGTCATTACTCATTTTTCTAGGAATTAAATAATTCACCATTTGAATTAAGCCATTTGAAATCACTTGACTAGTTAGTTCATGGAATGCTATGTTTAATCACTGTCTATTCAGATACGATAGCCAGCTTTCATTAGAAAAGAAGGGAACACATCCTACTCCACATTACACAACAAGACTCAGTTCCTACATCGAGCATTAGGACTGAAGCTAAGTTTGGGAATGCTGTATGTCAGCTGTGACAGGTCAGGTGACAAATCCCTGCCTTCCACATGAAGTTCAGAACAAGTCTGGGCTGCAGCACGAGAAGTGAACCAAAGAATTCTTCTAATTATCTGTATGAGTGGTACAGAGACACCAGAAGTATCTGTCAGGTGCTGAGGCTCAGGACTGTTTACAGAAGACTTTTTTGGTTTATCTATCAAGGCCTTCTGAGAGCAATATGTCTATTTGTCCATGCTGCAGGTTACACACATATGGCTTTTGGATTTTGGGCCCAACGTGACCAGCATAGAGGGTACCAACTCTGACTGGATGGAAAGCCATGTCCTCAGTGTGCCACTGTAGGAGCTGGGTCTTGTTGTGTGTACTCACTGAATGGGAAAGAACTCACGGAACAGGAAAGTATTGTGTGCTTTTGACAGTCCACAGTATTTCTCAGAATACGACCATTGAAGTTTTGAAATAATTCCTGCATAGTTAGATTCCTAAGTTTTTTCCCATGAATAAATGTTTTAGAAACGAAGTTTCAGAAAGTAGTATTCAAAAAGAGCTTACTGTGTAGTGTGGTGCGTAATTAGTGTCACCTACCACAAAGTTAACAATTTCCTGTTTGCAATCTGTGCTTACTATAAACGTGAATAGATGGAAAGTCAATGTATCTTAATGGACGTGTTGACTCATTTATGGCCTAGTTGGATTTGCTAACTGTCTGTGGTTTTTATTTTCTTCTGTTTATGCTTGGAAGGTTGACTCAATCAGTGCACTGAGGAAAGTATTGATCATTTGGGGAGATTACCTTCCAGTGGGCTGAATAACTTCAGAAGAAAAACACCCCAACACCAAGCCTTAATGGCTTCTTTAGAGTCTCTCAAACCCGATAATTCTGCAAATGCAGGTACACTTCTATCTAAACTGCAATGCTAGGTGCTATTTAGTGATAATTTTTTAATTCCAATTTACTGATTTGAGTGGATTATTTTTTGTTTTGTGTGTTTGTTTTTTTAAAATCTACAAAGTGTCTTCCTAGACTGAAGATGTTTGTCAGGCATTAAAAAGAAATTTGGGGGGGGGAGGAATACCTGATATTATTTGTAACTGTCTGTTATTTTTTTGCTCAGTAGACCTATGGTTAAGAGAAATGTGGAAACAGTTGATCATTAAAGATTAATACTGTGGGAGATTACGCTATCAGATAGAACTGCATTATTTATAGAAAAATACATTAATTTTCAAACCTTGTTCTGACAACTACTCTACTTATGGATTTCAAAATTAAACTGCACTTGAATTAGGGAGTTGGCTCCTACCCTGTCATTTACTGTCAGAGTTACAATCCAAGAGATACATAGCAACATAAAGAATTAGATGAGCACAAAATTGAAATATGCAGCAGTGAAAGATATCAATTAAAAAAGGATATAAAACCCCCTCACCTGTAATATTTTTTTCAGTTGCTCAGTGTCTACCACAGTGGCTCTGGCAAATTCTGCTTAATACAGATGGTATTAAGCAGTAAGAAAGTGAATCAACTGTATTTCACATTACTAATCTTTCTTTCGCAGAAAGACCCATCTTGCACAATCTCAGCATTTTTTTTATCATGTAGCTATCTCTTAGATACAATTTTAAAAAAAAAAATCTAAAAATATATGTGAACATTTCTGGCATTAGATACAGAATCTAACTTTTCAAAGACAAAATATTATAGATTTCTAGCATCCCATTACTCAGAAACTTAGATTTCAGGCTGATGTCAACATAGCCTTTTATAAATTAAAATTCTTCCCTATATTCTTGTAATTTAATGGTAAAGAACACTCCTGGCAAACTACAGGGTGGAAGATAGCATTCCTCTTTTCTCTGACTCTAAGGAGTCATTCAGCTTAACAGAATAATCCCTCAACTGTACATTAGGATACTACAGAGATTTCGGTAATAGGCTGTCAACATTTTCAGTTTCACCAATTACCCAAGAGATGAATTCTTAATGAATTAAACAGGCTGCTAATTTACAGGAATTGTCTCATTGTCCATACATTTAGTACTTTCTGTAAATGCAGAAATTTTTCTTTTTATTCTTTCCCTTTCCCTGACAACTGTTAATCAAATTGCATTCAGATCTAATTTTACTTACATTTATTTGTGCTTGAGGAGATTTGTTTTACTGAAATAATTTTCAATATGAAATTAACGTTTTTGGGACATATTTGTTATTTTTTTGTGAAAACTCCAAGACATATTCAACACACACACACACATAAAAAGGTACAATACAACTCCTTTGTTTCCATTCATAATAGAGCAAAATTAAGCCTTCATTCAGCTCAGTTATATTTCCATAAATATGTCATCACAGTATAAGGCAATATCTTTACACAAGAGCCTTAACTGGTCTTTAAAGAGACTTCATTGGCTCCAGCCTCCTGTATCAGAGCATCAGGTTCCTGCAGGAAGAGGATCAGTTCATCCCCTTTGAGACAGCTCCTCTTCTAGGACAACAAAGCTCCTACTTCAGCCACAACCTGGCATCACCTGAGGTGACCAACGTCATTCAGAAGATCAGAACGGAAAGGAAGAGCCTGTTCTGACTGACATTTTTATTGGGAAACACTCTCCCAGTGCACTCTAAAGTACTGAGCAGATTCCTAAAACTTAGTAAGTAACTAATGAAAAAGGTGTGTTCAGATATTCAAGAATATTTGAGAAATATTTTCTTCTGCCTTGTGTTATACCATTGCATCCTGAGCAGTAATAACAAACTATAGGTGTCACTGGTTCTTAAAACGAATGTAAAGACTGATTTCTGCATAGCCCAACTACAAACATAAAGTACCAAGGTAGTGAGACAGATACATTCTTCTAGTTGCTTCTCTTTTTTCTCTTTTTAGTTTTTTCTAATAATGTAATAATTTAGAGACATTATATATTTGTAAGTAATATTCCTTTTGTGTACTGCCAGAGTTCCCAAAATTCTTGGTGGATTTCAGAAGCACCAGCTGTGCTCACTTTCACTTACTGGGGTGTATACAGAGCTCACAGGTTTACAACAGTTCTGAAACTCTGAACTGCATTGTCACACGGCCCTAAAACATAACCAAGATTCATGTCTTGAACTGCATTTTGTTATGCTTACCAGAAGTTGATACCAGAAGTAAAACTCATATATAGAATGTATTTTTCTGTTGTCATACATTAATAAGCCATATCTAGCAAATCTTTTAAAACACTCAAATCTCCAAGGATCAATGTCTGTCTAAATATGAAAATATAGCAATTTTTTCTTCTAACTCCAGTTGGTGCAGAACCAAAATTAAACACACCAAATTTTTCTACTGCTGGGATGAAAAGGGCAACATTTTGATGTCTACAATATCTGCAATTATAATGTTACTAAGCGTGACCAAGGAATCAAAAAACTAAGTATATTGATAAATTTACTGAAGTGCTTTACGAAGGAAGTATCTACTGCTATCCACCTATCACAAGAAATTATTAAGAACACAAAATAAAAATTACTCAGTACAACTCTGTCAGGGACTTTACAGAAGTGTCAGCCTACAACAGGGTCAGTCCAGGAAACAGGGCTTGTCTTAACCTTTCTAGAACATGTGAAAGAAACATTTTCTTTACTTGTATCTAAAGTTAAAAGAAATTTTAAGAATGTGTATTTGATTTTTTTATTAGAGTATAACAGCCAACCCTGGACCACTCTGCAGCTGAACTGCACAAAGACAAGCTCTTTCCAAAGCAGCCCATAACAAACAAAAAAACCCCAAACCCACCAAAATAAAATAACATCACAGACAAAATATTGTACCCTTTTTACAACTGAGGGTCTGAGGCCCAAACATAGCAAGACGATTAGAAAAAGGGTTTTTCATCAAAGACCTCAAGTGAATACAAACCTCTTTAGGTCATTAATCATATTGCCACTGTTCAGTCTCGCTTTTGTCCAAGAGGCAACTGTAGGGCTTTTATTTATTTATTTACTTTTAAAGCAAAGAGAAAAAGGCTATAAAAACCATTGGTACTCCTCAAAAAAAGAAATCAACTTTGTTAATAATATTAACTTAGGGAGAAACTATTCAGTATACCGTCCCTCGTTGCAATTCATAATTGCCAGTACAAATCTGGTTTCTATATCTTCACTGCAATAAAAAATTCACTGCCATTAAGAACATAATTTCCATATTACATACAAAATCACCAGTTCTACAAATTTTCTAGCTGCCTGGGAAATAGAAGCTGTTAATATTCATATTGAATTATAAGCTTTTTATATAGCTTAAACAATTATTGTAATGAATGTTTCAATAGGTGTGTGATATTGGTTTTCAGTGGTATTAAATTATTCAAATTCATTGTAGTCAATATGACCTTAATTTATTATATTGCATTATTATAATGTAATTGCCTTCCCCATATTTGGTATGAACCTTGATTGCTGATTAAGTTCTGCAAGTTTCCCACAGTGCATGGCACCCAGCTCAGGCAGCAAATGCAGGTGTTAATGCAGCATTCCAGACTGCAGATGGCAGTGAGTAGTGCGTGAAGAGTAAACACCAAGTAACACTTTATTCCTAGGGCTTAGGACAGCACCGAGGTGTTTCTCTTCCTCATACCACATCCCTTTTCCACTGCAGGACCTGAGTTTAGGCCCAGGCACAACTTTTCTTCGCTTGGGATTACGGCAAAATACTGGACAATATTTCACAGTCCTCTAGCCCAGAAGGACCACGGCTGACCTTCAAGTGTCAGGAACTTGAGAGAAACTCCCACCCCATCATTTGTTAGAAATCTGATAACATGACTTACTCTGAACTGAATCTAAATGAAATTATTTAGGTCTTGGATAATCAGCCTCATCCCCGCTGGTGTGTTTGAACTTTATCTTATAGCACTGTCATGTCACATAATTATGACAAAACTCTTCTCTTCCCAGTGCTATCTCCTCTGCTGGTAGAAGAGCAGAATTGAATAGACTTACAGCAGCTTGCTCCAGGTCACTTATTAGACCAGACATCAAATTATTCTGCAAACAAATGCTATTCTGATCCTCTTAAGTTTGCTTTAATAAACAAAATCATTGACATTTGTGTCAACATAATATTAGCCTTTTTGTACATTACATGTTTTCTGAAAATTCTGGAAAAATCAAACTTACACCCAGGTAGTCATATTTTAGTTACAAAAATCAACTAAGACCATAAACTCTCATTTTTCATTGAAGACAACAGAGCTGTTCTGTTTCATTTGCGCTGAGACCTTGATCATTCAGATTATCTTGTCATGGTCACATAAATGCATTTTGCTACATCCCTTGTCTTCTGTCAGTTTACTTTAACTTGACAAGTTTGCTACCAGCTACTCCTTGCAATGTAAACCCTGGTAATCACAAAAAAGGGAATATACTCTGAAAAATAAACACATGAACCTCCCCACTCTCCCCCCTAAAAAACCCCCAAAGAAACAAACAAAAAACTCAAAACACCACATACACAAAACCCACCCACATAGTAAATATATTGGTATTTACCATCATTTATCCATTGCCACATTGTATACCTTAAAGCTCAGGTCATTCTTTCCTAGGACCCCAGTTAAGAGAGTGTTTTTATGACTGCTTACCCTATATAAAGGACATTAGCAAGTGCACACAGCTTGTAGCTGCAAGTCACAGACTTCAATAATTATCCAACTTGATTCTATGGAAAGTAACATTAATTGTTATTTGTTACAAAAATACTCTTTCTTGATCTTTAATTGTGATTTTACAATCCGTAATTCCAAACTACGTTGGAACGTCAGAAGTTGGAACAACTGGGACTGTTTCAAACCCAGGCTGCAGACTTTGTTTCCCAAAAGATGGGCTGGCTTTATCATTTACATCTTCTAATAGTGTCAGTTCCTTTAACTGAAAGGCTGCTGGTTTTTCCAAAGTACCTCTAGTTCCTGTGCATAATTTTATAAATGTCTTTTATTAGTTCTTAAATTCCATTTCCACTGTGGGCCTGCTTTAGGGACTTTGTTAATTATCTAATTTACCTCAAATTCTGACCCCTGGGTTATTGGCAGGAAACCAATTGCCCTTTACCTCTTTTTCTATTAATTGCATAGTTAGAACTGAAAGAATAAAAAGTCATCATGAAATGAAATTACACAAAGGTCAACCGTGGGGATGGCTTTTTTCTTGCCATGGTATTTGTTCCAAGTTAACTTTGATTTAAACCGGAAGGTGGATCTGGAGGCACTCGTAATCCTTGACAATGTTTAGGGGCACAGATGATTCCATATTGTCCATATTCTTGATACTATGGAATTCAGCAATGTTGAGGGCAACAATGGCTGTCCAAAACACTATGAATTTTTTGTTGTTATTGTCAATCATTCATTTAAGGAAAGAACTTGTAATAGAAGTTATCAGAGATTAACCAATTTTCCAATATTGAAAAAAACCTGAGTGAACCACTCCTAAAGCAAAATCAATATCCCATGATGCCAGCAATGGACATGACTAGTTATTTGTTTAAGCAGAGAGTTTACGAATAAGGAAGAAAATATATTTTGTAAAAATTGACCTTAAAAGAAATGTTAGTACTTCTGAGCAAACTGAAAAGGTTTACATACATAAGGTTTGCAAATACAAAATGCTATAAAGCATCCAGTAAGTTCTAAATTAGCAGCATTTAAGAGACCAACAGTCTCGGTGAATGCACATTATTCAAAGAAAGTGTGAGCCTATTTAAAAGAAGAAAAGAAAAATAGAAAATGTACCAATGTTTACTTGTTTCTCCACATGAAATGTAGCATTTGAAAGCCGATTCAAAGCCTTTCCAATACACTGAAACACTTCCCTCTGTGTTCAGTGGGCCTCAGATGGGGCCTCTGGGGAAGCAATAGAAGGTAGATGAGGTTTATGAAGGATAGTTTTGATTAAAAATGAATCTTCAAGGGGAAATTAAAACAAAAAGAATTGAGTGCATTTACATCTCTTTTGGCACTGGTTCATATGAAATGCAGTAAACTATACTGTCAGAAATCAAATGAATAATGGTAAGAGATTTCAAAATAGAATAGTTTAAAAGAACCTAGTTAAGAAATATCATTGAGGCACCTCCTGTGATGAACACCTGCTAGAGACTCTGACAGGGCACTTCTGAGCACTTGAGTTTGGAAACATTGCTTTTGTGCTGATTAACAAATGTTGGTCTGGGGGAGCAGGTGTGAAATTGTTACCATTTGAGATTTCCAGCTGGGTTTTGTAAAACAAATAAGACAAAACTTTCAGAGAATTCAAGTGAATTCAGTTTATGAAGCGCCAATCCTACCAGTGATGTTGTCAGAAGGGAGAGAGGAAGGCCATATAAACATGGTGATGAGTTTTATTTCACCATTTTCTTTTTGTTGCACACCAAAAGATGAGGCTAACAGGAGACATACAGGAATGTCAAAACTACTGGCTGTGAGTACTGCCTTTTGATTTCCTTCTTGAGCATATAGACATTCTTAAGTCTGAGCAAAAACTGCGTATTCACATTTCAAGGCTTTTAATGTCTTGAGGGTATAATTACTGGCCAAGCACAAAATATGCTGAGTTTAAAGGAACCATGCTGCAGGAAGACAGTATTGCTGGAGAAAGAGGAGACAGAGTGTAAACGTGTATCAGCTACAGCCTGTGTCTTTTTGCAGCTAAAAGACAAATGCAAACTTATCTCAATGGCAAGCACTTAAGATGGTTTTCCTCTAATAGTTGCTCTTGTTTTTTTAGAATTCCAGGGGGTTGAGGAGAAAAGACCGGGTGCATTTATTTTACAGTAAACTCACTAAAACACACGACCAAGTATGATAAATCATTTTTCCTTTCTACATTACAATGCCTGTTTTCTGAGTAGATGTGAATACAGAGAACTTGAACTAGACAGATATTGCTTGAGTTCTCAGTACCATCTATACAATCAACACTAACAGCTTTTAATTGCTTCATTTCTCTCATGAATCCACTTCACAAATTGAGCAGATGTGGAACAAGGGGATTAGGATTGAATTTCTGCCCTGAGCCACACGTCTCTTTCATGATGCTGAGTCGGTCACTTAAGCTGATGTATTCAAAATTACCTAAGGGACCGCAAAGGAAATAAAAAGCTGCAATTACCTATCTGTAGAATATCAGATCTGTACCTATCTTCCACTTTTCCAGACCAAAATGGTGACTGGATCAGTTCTCCAGCATTTCTGAGCTTTCTGTATACAACTGCAAAATGCTGGATTCTCTGTAAAGACACCTCTCAAGGAGCATCAGAAGCAGATCCATGAAGAAGGATGAGCAGGAGCCAGAGGTGAGTGCAGCAGGGGCTGTGTCCTCAGCAGCTGGCACCATCCCACAGAGCCTGAGCAGTGATAACACGCCACGTGACGGATACAAGAGACAGACTGGCACACCTATGATGGAGAGCAGGGAAGCACACTAAGCTCAAACGGAAAGAAAGGGAAGGAGGTGGGAGGCAGGGGAAGCTGGTCAAGGCATTTAAAGCCTACTGTTGCCCTGGGGGCCTTGACAATACCCAGGTGCCTGTGTTTCAGAAGTGAAATGAATTAAATAGCTGCAATCTAGTCCAATTTGCTCTTTATCAGCACAAAAGAAAGCTGGCCCAATTGCCAGGCTGCCCAGGAGACAGCCAGTAATGACATGACAAGAGCTTGGCTGGACTGAAGTGAGCTCTGCTGGCAGAGCTGTAGGGAAAAGCTTGTGGAGCACCTGTTCCCATCATGGTTGGCTCCAGCTGCCAGATCCAGATTCACAACATTTTTATGTGCAGTAGTTTTTGCTCTTATGAAAGGAATGAAACAATCACATACAATATTTCCAAGGCATAATGTTTCTTTTAAATATTTAAAAGCAGCAGAAGGAACCCATCAGAAAACCAAAAAAATGACACATAGCTACCGAGACACTATTATGACTTTATGTACTGAAGAGGCAACTTTGCTGTGTGTATGTGATCAAAAAGTTCTCTGGGTTTTAAGAAAGAACTTCCACCTGTCTGCGTACAAGAGCATTTTGGTAAGACTGTGCTGTCAGAGGATTTATTACTTTGGAAATATTTAGGTATGGTAGGTTTGGTACAAGAAAATGAGGGTAAGGACACACCAATGCATACAGGTAACCTTTACTGCTACATGCTGATCCAACAGGACGTTGGGTAAGCCACACTTTTGCCTGTGTTACCTATTCCTTTCTTAAGCCTCTGCGAATTCACCATAGGGAAAAAATATATGGAAAACATGGTATGTCTCTCCAATTCTATCTCTGGCTACCAGTATTCAATATAGATCTTGTGCAAAGTATTACAGTATGTGGAAAAACTAAATTATTTTTGAATGTGAAAGGCAGAAGCAAATGGAATTTTAAAGCCCTTTTTGCTGCAATAATAGCTCTAATTATTTGTCCCCATTAAAATTTATCACTGACAAACTTAAGACCAGTTTTTATAAGCTATTCATTTTATATTATCTGTCCTTTCCAATACTCGCAATGAATTGTCACAAGCTCAACTTTTGGGTACATCACAGAGGCAGAGTAATATTACCATTAATTACTGTAATTAATGCAAATTATGCAAAACCAGTAAAACTCAATTACCAAAGAAATAACAACCTTTAAACTGAAAATACAACAGTAAATACAGAAGTTCAGCTCATAATGGCTTAATTGTGATAGAAGGAATGCTGAGCAGTGTTTAGATTTTGGTTCTACATGCTAAAGCAGCTAATGATAAGCTGCATAAATTTATAGAATGCTAATATCGGAAGATAGTTTAAGAAGCGGTATTATATGAAGCTGCTCATATATAGAAATTTTCTCTTAAACCATTTTTTATAGGATTTGATACTGTTATTTAAACCAGCTATTTTAAAAAGCAATGCACAGTGTATTTCTCACAGAGGAAAATAAGGCATCTGAATTCCTGTTTTAATGGAAAAACTACATTCTCCCCTGTTTGAAATCAATAGACTATTCTTACAAAATTACTAGAGTTTCATAAAACCCTGGCTTCATATACAACATGCCCAACATGTCAGTATTTTAAGGGTTTTTGGTGGGGTAACTTGCTTACAATTCTAACCTAAATTCATTACAACCTTTAGTGTCAGTTAATGGGTCAGGAGTTTGTTTTTTTTAGTACGTGTACTATTTGTAATATAACTATAATAAATATATAAGAATTGAAATGGTCTGCAAAATTGTGAGCCAATTCACAGAGTTCATGAAAATCACCTGGTCCTACTGAAGTAAAAGAATTCAGGAGTTTATGTTGAGAATTAGAATTTCACCATCTCTGTTGTACTCAGATGCAAGATGAGGATTTTTACCTTCACAGCTTTCAGTTTCATGGCTACCCCTCCATCTTAGTCCTTATTCATCTAAACTTATTATTTGGCTGAATAATAGGGAGTATTGTACTAGGTTATATTAGTAACCAACCACTTTAGGACATTTGAAAAGTCAGCTCTTGAAGACAAACCATACTTTTACTAGTGAACTATCAGGTATGAAATAACCAGCTTAGCACAAATGTATTCTGAATTTCAAGCAGTTCATGGTCTTGAGTGTGCAGGTTTATGCAAATATCATATATCTAATGGAACTGTGGAAGTTCTCATGCATTTCTTTTATGAATCCTCCAGAGCAATTCAATTATGTTGTTCAGCAATCTGTCTCAAATATGAATTATGTGTCATATTAAAAAAAGGAAGCAATTCACATGTTTGGCTTTACTTTGCTCTGCTAAGATAGCTTTCTTTGGAATAAATAGCAGGAATGCTTCACACTAAACTTTGTAGATTTATATTTTGAAATTAAGACTTGCCCCGTGTCAGATATCTTACATGATTATACTGTGTCAAATGAGTGAAGTAAAATGCATCTCTTTGGAAAGGACACCATTGAAATTCCCTTTGCAATCTATTTTGCCATCAGCAACCTGGTCTAGGGGAAGGTGTCCCTGCCCATAGCAGTGGGCTGGAATGAGATGGTCTTTAAGGTTCCTTCCAAACCAAACCATTCTATGATTCTATAATAATAAAGGCACTTTCCCTTGCAATTCAGGAGATAATAGCTCATATCAATTGAAAATACAACTGCTGTTTAACTGAGAGAAAAAACTGTTGTTTTCAAGCATGTGTTAAATGGTGATCAGACACTGTAAAATACCAGATAGCCTAAAAAACCTGACAGCTGTGAATATAACAGAATTCTCCAGACAATCAGCAAAGGCCAGGTAGGATAATGCTGATGGTAAAATGCACCTACTACCTAATGAGTATAAATATTTAGGCAATGTATATTTTAAAATAAATATGGTACACACAGGTATATGTATAACTGGGAGTTACAGGTAAAATAAATATTCCCTATAAGATATGTGCCTATCGAGGACTGATTTCCCTACCAGATCTAAGTAATAGAGGAACAGTGATATTGACTGTAGACCAGACTCAGAGAACTGGTTTGTTGGTAACTGCCTGTAAGAAAATCCATCAACCTTACAATTTATTTTTATATATGAACAAAAACAGCGGAAAAGTTAAAGGCTTAATTCTGTGCCTTCTCTGAAGATTGGATTGCCCCTTCTAGGCCATTTTTCCCTTATATTGACTTCAAAAGACCTTATATCATGCTCTGTAGGTACAGTTTCATGACACTTGGAAATCAATTGGTTCATTCATTTCCCTAAATCCAAGAGTGCCTATAAGTGTTCACAAGATCATTGCCCGAGCCTCCTATTAAATATTTCATGTCATATTGTTTTATTGTAACTGACTCTAAGTATGATCACAATGCAAAATGGCTTTTGTTGAACAGAACCTCAAGAATGCTCAGTTTATAATGTGAATATCTTCTGTAAAAAGCCTGTTCAAAAGATTTTTTTAAGGATATTTTTTGGTCATTTTAGTTGGGATTTTTTTTTCCCTTGATAAGACAAGTTTAAAAGCCATGAAAAGAAAACTTACAATTGGCTCATTGTAGAAAATGAAGCAAAAAGGCTTCCTTGGAACACTGAGCCCAGACACTGCCAGTGTAGTAAGTGAAAGCAGAGTAAATGCCAAATGAACAGGTGGAATAAAGCTAAAATAAGATGTTTGTTGGTCTGTAATGACAGGTATTACTCCTCACACCTAACTTGCAAAATTGCTTCCATTTATCCTTACTCTTTATAGGATTCAATTTTCTTCTTTTATGCTACTGCATGTTTTGAGTTTTGCCTTTCTAGGACTGTAAACAAGTTTCTGTATCTTGAGCTATAATCACAGAAGAAAAATGGGGCAAGCAGCCACTCTCATGTTAATATTCCTTTAGCCAGCAGGAGTAATAACAAAAGCAACTCCATACATCCCACACAACCTTTAGGCAGAACCCAGCATCCCAAGCCACCAGCCTGAAGCTTGTTTAGTAACACCCACCACTACGCTCACCCACTCTTGTATGTTCCCACATGACAACAATAATGACTTCAACTCCCAAAATCATGACGCCGTCTTAGAAATCACTAATATATGCATACTTTGTAAAATGATGTGTTCCTAGGGATACAAAATTTTACAGGACGGCTTTAAAAGCGCCTTGTCAAAAGTATTTGCATACTAATATTACTCCTCTTTTGTTCACTTTGTGCCAATGCATAGTGTTAGCAGCTCTTGGACACCATGTGATCATTATGGCAGGAACATGCTTTTGGAACAGAAAACTCAGGCAGGAAAACTGTCTCAATAAAGGA
Source organism: Ptilonorhynchus violaceus (assembly GCA_013397565.1). NCBI lineage: Eukaryota > Metazoa > Chordata > Aves > Passeriformes > Ptilonorhynchidae > Ptilonorhynchus > Ptilonorhynchus violaceus. The sequence continues at coordinate 3,202,497 of VZRJ01011659.1, forward strand.
GAGCTCTGGCCCTGTACCCAGTGTGATTATGCCCTCTCCCAGCGGCAGTGCCCACCAGCAGCTGGTCGTGTTTGCACAGCCTCAGACACAGCTGGCCCTGGAGCTGCCACCAAGGAGGGACCCAGCACGTGAGGAACAATGACAGCCAATACAGCACTTATAACTCTTACAGTACAACCCTCTTATAATATCTGTTAGAATTCCTATTGTCACGGTGTGGCCTCACCCGGCTAGATGGTCAGTGGCCGCAACCTTCCCAGAAGCCTCACGCTTGTCCGGCAGTACCTCGGTGCGGCATGCAATAGCCGGTAGGAAAGGTACAGTGCCGTGCCTTCCCTGGAGTCCCTCGCAGGTTCCAAGGCTCCCTGAGCCTTGCTATCCTGGGTGCAGGCCACCACCTGCAGCCAGTAACTCCAAGGGGGGCCGTGAAGCCACCACATGTACACCCGCTAATCCCACCAGTGCCGATGGTTGCGCAGGCAGTTACACAGCTGATGCCTTAAGACAGGAATAGAGTTGGAGGTGAAGTCTCCTTACGATGTTCCACAGAAAGTGTTTGTTCTTGGAGGGTCAGGGAAGGAGAGCCAAAAGCACAGGGTGACACAGGATTATATACCAAGCCAAACACTGAGGGCGAATCGTATTAGGGTCAGGGGGAGGAGCAAAGGCGGGGTAGCAGTACACAAACCAACAGGGGTAGGCGAGGGGAGGAGCAGGGGAACAAAGCCAATGGGGCGTCGAGTGAGGGAGAACTTTCCAGAACATAACCATATATAGAACATAGATTGAAAAGGATAAACCAACTGAATGGGGGAGCACACCACTCCAAGGCATGGGTGGGAGAGACTTTCCTCCTTACCACAATCCAGGGGGAGATCCTGGACCTTGGAGCCTTTACTTAATACAACACCTGGGCTCCCTGGGCTCCCTGGCCCCACTGGCTCCTCGGTCACTTGTGTGGCTGGCCCATCCTCTGCAGCATCTCCAACTGCAGGCCAAGCCACCACCTATGAAAGTTATAATTTTTCTTACTGCTGAGAGCTCTAAAACTCCACTTGACATATTCTAATACTTTCAGGGCCCTGTTACAAATCCAGACCAGGTAAATAACAAATAAATAACTGAATGTAAAGGCCACCCAACAGCAGTTTCGTCCTGATGCAGAGCTCCACTCCTGAGATAATGTCCGTATCACACAAAAACATTGCTTTCCTTGAAAGGAGTTGCTGGTAATTTTAGCAGCAATAACATGACTGCATAGGCTCAAAAAACTACACTGCCTCCCACTCAAAGATGGCACTCGCATGCTCAGAACCCCCACCCAGAAAAACAATATTCAGATGGTTGAAATTAACAAGCATTTCAGTGTTTTTAAAATGACTGAGTTATTCTGCAGTAAAGAGTGATCGTAAACCAAATGGGCAGAAATGAGCTATGTTCACACTTGGAGGAAAACATAGATTTTATTTTAACTTTCAGCAATCCCTATTTTATCATTTCAGACAATTAAATAAAGTCCTTTTCATGAATTTCAACATAACCACAGAATTTCAGTCTCATCTGTTATGTTTTAAATGACAATTTTAAACAATCAAATTTTTGCACCTGTTTTTTATCTGTTAATAAGGAAGTTCTATCTTGTTTTTCTTCTCTGCTCCTGATGAAAACATGACCGTAACAAAAATCTAAATAAAAGAAAACCACCACCACCCCTCCCCAACACTCAAATCCACAAATAAAACAAAAGTTTACCCCAATTTTATGCAGTGTTTTGAGCTTTGGTCATTCATTACTCCTCACTGTTCTTGGAAAAATATTTATCCCTTCTTTCTCCTTCCCTGGGAAAAAACAAGCTTTTCAAGTATAACTGAATTTTCCATTCTGCCTCTTGAGAAAACACAGCAAGGAAACTAATATTTCTGCAGGCTCTTTTAGGAGACAAAAAAATGATAATGGACTTTTTTTTTTTTATGAAAGCTGTAGAAAAGTCAAAGGTGAAACTGTGCTTCAGCTGAAACCACTGGAAACTCTGCTATTCATTTCAGAATCCAGGATTCACTTAAAATGTTTCCAAAATTAACTTTTTCCTCCTACCATGGATAGTCTACAAATTGCTTTGCCTGTGCACTATTCATGAAATTTAAACATTTGGCATTATCTTTGATGTCAGGAGAGTCAGACAACAAAGTCCTCAGAGACCTTACTCCAGACGGGGTTATTAAGACATAAACAAAAATGTTACTCTCCAAAAGATGTATCCCCAGTTCTGCAAATCCAAACTGATCCCTGAACAATTTTATGCATGCATGCCTATTTTCATTACTAGTTCCTGGACTATTGTATTTGTTCTTTCCTTATCTACTCTTTGTCCTAGTTTTATCATCATGAAATGTCCTAGGCTGTGGCAAACTTGACTGTAAGAGTTGCTTAGTACATTAGAAGTCACTTGAAAATGTCTTTTTATATGCCTAATCTTGTTTAGAAGATTCAGTTTGGCAAAAGATGTTTGCTTTGTTCCTGATAAGAGTACTTGATTCGAGCTGAACTCTTTGGAACATTGAGAAAAATTAGAGGAGTGGTATGCTTTGGGGTTTTTTTTTCTCCTTCTAACTTTGACTTTATCCAACTGTATAAGAAAATACAGCAAAATGCTGGTTATAATTGAAAATCCTATGGAAAAAATTTTATTAACATTATTTTTTTATTTTATCTCAACTTTTATTTTGTCAACTGAATTTGTTTCCCAAGTAATAAGTCTGTGTTGCACCTTGCCAACTCTATGGTTCACCGTGTGGTGAATTATACCTCTAACCTGGCCTTGATTTACCCTTGGCAGGTCCCAAACCTGAAGATGTTCATGTCTGCAGAGCTCCCTGTGCAGATTATGAAGCTTACAGATTTTACAGGATCAACTGGGTAACTTTGCTTTCATCATTTAATAGTAACACTTTGGTTAACATTTTTGCTGTAGACTTCCACTTGTTTTTCCCTGAAGCTGCTCTGAATTATCAACAATCACAATGCCAGTTTATTTTGCTGTGGTGTGTTTCCAAAGACAGCACTATTTAATGCAAATCAGGTTATTTCCCTTAACATCTGAATTTCTGTTTCTAGAAGAGATAGCTGCCAGCATTTCTTTAATAAAAGAACAACAATTTGGGAAGGAAGAAATTTTCCTACTTAAGCAATCTCTGATTAATTCATTCCAGAGACAAATTCTCCCCCTGAAAACAGGGAATTTTGTACTGCCCTGTCCATTGCTTTGAGACCTTTGTTTTGCTGCCAACAAGTGAAACCAATACACAAATATGCTTAGGCTGTACCCCTTGTCCCTTGTACAACGAACCAGGCTGCTCTATGCTTCTTTGAGAAGAGCACCTCCCCAGCCCTGGAAAGTTGCTCCCACTCAGCAATGAAGGCTCTGTCTGGAGCAGTGTTACTGCTCAGTTTCCTTCAGCTCTTAAGGGCTTCTTGGTATGTCTGTGAAGTTAAAGATGGTAGGACTGGGCTGGAGAGTGAAAATGAAAGCATTGTGTAGAAATGTGAGCCTCTGACTCTAAATTTCTGATGAATCTGAAGTACTGTTAGATTTCAGAGAACCACGGTCTGAACTATCTAATTCCAGTTTCTTGACATTACACAGACTTTATGGGGATTCCGTCTTTGTCAGACACCTTTATTCATATTTCTAGAAGGAAAACATATCTATTTGGCCATTCTTTGGCCAAATCATCTTTACATGAGTGGATGAACTTGTTCTTATTTTAATTTTCTCTTCAACTGTCATTCTTTGGCAGAGCAGACAGAGCCCTGAATGAGCCAGCCGTTAAAAACATGGAGATGTTGTTTGGGACTAGGCCAGAGCTCTAATATTTAATTTCTGCCACTGTCCATATTTATTGTCTTAACAAAATGTTATTTCCTTGTCTCTGCTCCTGTAACTTGGGGTGAGTTATAGACAGAATTTTGTGCACTCTGCATCCCATCACCATCCTTAAAATTACCTTTTCTCAATGGACTGAGGGACTGAAAATGGTGAGCAACACCCTTGCTAACACAAACACTTACTTGCACACTTCTCCAATTTAACTGCAGGCATATTTTGATCAATGTAGAACAACAGATTGTTGTTGAGTAGCTGCATTCCAGAAACTGAACATACCCAATAACAGCAATGTAACCTTTGATGATTAGAGTAGCCTGAATGCCAGGTTATAACCCTATGTCCATCATATTCTGTCCATGATATTCCTAACAGCAAACTTTGGAACATTTTAATTACCCAGGATATGCACAAGTGTCATGGTTACCTGTTTAGAGCTAAGCCTTTAATCTACCTTCTAAAATAAACTGTTCTTCATCAGAACCAGATTTGCTGAAATGGTGACAGAAATCTCCAGTATTTTCCAAGCATTTCATTTTACCAAAATGAGGTCCAGTTTAAAATGATCTAGTGGGAGTACAGACTGATCACTCCAGTCTAGCAAAAATGTAGCTCTATTTGGGAGAGGCAAGCAAAACAAAAGAGCTAAATATCAATACTCTTCTGTTCGTGGTAAAGGAGCTTAGCTTTCAAGGTTATTACAATTAGGGAAAATTTGCCACTTTGCAGGTCTTATGTCCTGGGAACACTCAGCTGTAAATGCAATAAAGTTTTCTCATTTTTCACCTACTGTGGATCTGATTCTCTCCCAGCATGTGTCATGTACACATTAAAGCAAGAGCATATTATTAGTATTGCTACTACATCTCAAACATGCATCAATAAATGGAGCTCTATCTTTTAGACAAATATTTTGCTAATGGGAAGAAGTGCATAATTATTAGTGTCTGGGCACTTGATTTTCTGTTAGTTAAAACCAGTTGAAGATACTGCTTTTTCTATGCATAAAGTATCATGAGCTGAGCCTCACCAATTCTTTATTCTCCTTGCTGTTGAGACAGCAGGCAAGATGATACAAAGCAGCGTATTTAAAAGCAAAGACCAAAACAATAGCCTGGGAGCTCATTTGATAAAAATCACTGTCATCCTCCCTTCTTAAAACAAAAATATTTGGTAAAGTCACAAGCAGCTTCAGAGAATCTCCTATAACTCCACCACAGTCAGGTTGTCATAGAAACGAGAAGAGGTTCAGGATCATTTGACATTTTATGAAGACAATTTAAAGCTATTTTATACAGAGAAAAAAATGTGAACTCTAAGCTACTTTTCCAATTTTCCAATTAAAGGAGTCAATACCAGAAACTCAAACAGCTCTTGCTCCTTTGTCTCTGAAAGTACAGTAATAACCAAAGGATGAGCAGACATCGTTACCATCTGATGTTGTTCTTGACTGTGATTTAAATTCAGCTGTATAATATACATAACACAATAAAAAGAATGCCTGGTTATATACAAATTTCATTAGAGGTGTTATGTCAATCTGCAATAAAACTGAGTGTTAGGAAAGACGAAAAAAAAAACCAAAATAGCTGGTAGAGGGCACATAAAATATTTTTAGGTGTAAGAATAAAATGCTGTACACACATTCTTGAGTGAGGGATTTATACATTACCTTGAATTTATTATGAAACACTTGGTAAATTCCAAAAATATGTACCTATTAAATTACTCTATAAGTAGATTATTTTGTTAAATTGGAAGACAACATGCAAAGTATTTCATTAACTCAGGAAGAAAAAGGAAATTAAAATTAAAAAATATTCCAGTCTACTCATATCTGCTGTTAAAAACAGAATAACTGTTGATATCATGATATAACATTAATGATTTAACATTGAGTAACGGACTACTATTTCTTGACTGATTGCAAATCAGAACTTCAAAACAACAACATGCTATCTAATTCCTTGAGAGAAAATAAAAGGTGTTTCTGTGTTCACATGCACACGACATTCTGGCAATTGTGTGGTGAAGAATAGAAACAAAACTAAATAAGAAATGTTTGTATCATCTATCTAAGTGCACCTCAGCAAAGCGTTAGAAAAGATACTTGTGAGACCATCCCTATGCATGTATCTGCAGATATGTAAGAGACAAAAGGGAGCATGGGCCACACCCTGAGCACTTCATCCTTAACAGGCAACCAGAGGCTCAATATTTACAAACTGACATTGGAATAACACTGTTTATAGCTGTTGAATTTGTTTGGTACAAACAAATAGAAAATTTATTTATGAAGATAAAAAGGCTGATATAGATTTCTAACTTCAGAGAGAGGTTAAATCCAATAAATATTTTAAACCTGATCTCTGAACACAAAAATTTAGTCGTATTGAAACAGAATCTCTCTCTTCTTGTTATGAATAAAATTACCTACAATATAAAAAGGTCTTAATACTGTTGCAAGGCATTTTTTATAATCCATTTCAGTGGATGCTCATGAGAGCAGAAGAAATGAAATACCACAGAAAGAGGCAATCTCAGACCCAAATGAAGGATTTTATTTTTTCTAGTAAGAAGAAACGATCTTTTCTATTATTGCATAAGTAGCTGCAGAATCAGTGACAACTTAAAATAATAGTAAATAAATAGCAGACATGTAAATCTGGAAAAAAACCAACAGATTCAAAGCTAGAAAGTTGATTAAAGGATGAAAAATGGCTTTATGTTGCTTTAAATATTAAAAATTTCAAAAGCAGGCAGATTAATAGTGCTTAAGAAGGGCACTTTTTCTTGTTCCTTTTCATAGCATCTACAGAGTCACAGTGGATCAGAATAATGCCATGCAATATTTACAGCATTACTTTACAATGTACTTTTTCTTAAATGACACACTATCTACCCTGTTGTTTACAAAATGAAAAATACCTCTATTACATTCTGCCAACCATTTTTTGTGTGTGCAGTATAAAGGACAGAAATTGTCCCCAGAGCATTTTTAGATTCTCAGCAAATCATTTAACCTCTTTTTATTGTATTAAAGGCTATATCTGCAACATCATCTCTTATTAAAATTAGCTGGTTTAGTAAATTCATATTTACTGCAGGAAAACAATGTCATCTGTGTGGAAGAATGAGCTTATTCTCAAATATTCTTACAGTTGCTATCTCTACTTGAATTTGAAAGCCAAGATAATTTCAGGACTGCAGCTAGAATGTACCAATTTTTGGTACAAAACTGAAACTTCTACTGCTCTGTCCCTTTGATAGCTCTCTCTTCACTGCTGTAAATACACATTCACATCCTTGTAATATTCTAGGTAGAATTGGACCATATTATTTATTTTATTGAATAAACTAAATCCCTGAAAGCCCAAGGATACGCAGGAGCTCAAACAGCAGATACAACAGGGTAGGAATTCAACTGGAGAACTCTGTACGTTCAAGTACCCAAAAGAGGATTTTCTATCAACTTCTTCTGCAATTTTTCATACATTTGACTATAAATCCCTCTTACTTCAGCTTTTTCTTTTCCTCATTTCGTTACACTCGTGTTTGTCAGATGTAAACCTTTACTGGAGCTTTCCATCACTTCTAATTACACTGGTCCTACTGGCACTGTTCTACCCTTGATGATGGAATGTACATGGGAACTTGCTTTGTGTCTTTAATGTGATTTCATTCACTAATGTATGCCAGTATAATTACAACATTGCTATGCAGATGTAAAATGAAATAGTGTATAAAACACGAGATTCAGATGAAATCAAAAGTTTCAATTCCTCTTTGTTTCACATCTTTTTAGAAGGTTTCTTTTCTCCTGTAAAATTTGCTTCAACATTCCAAGGACTCACTAGTGCGCTCTGAATTCCCTGGATGTGTTCCTTACATCAGAATCAGAATGAATCCTTAAGATTTATGGAAAGGGTTTGCTGTAGCAGATGTTGAAAATGATAACATTGGATCTTCCCTGCAACTCTGTGCTCCGAGAGCTTTGTTGAACTGAGGTTGAAACCGTAGAGTTTGGTTGTTGGGGGCTGTGCTGTAAAATGGTGTGTCCAGGTCAATCTTACCCAGCAATCCCAGGTAAGCAATTGCAAGGGTTTTTTTCATTCCACTTTCTTTTTTTTTTGCCTTTTTTCACTGAATTTCTTTGGCACTGTCCCTTGCAGCTGTGTGCACTGCTGGGCTTTCTAGAAGCAAACTGGCTGCCATAAGCAAGATTGTGTCTTTGCTCATGTTATCTAGTGAGGCGTCTTTTATACAAACAATGAAAATAAAATACTACCCCAAAGTTTATATTTCGGACTAAAGCTTTTGAGCTCTCTGCCAATCTCCTTTCCCAATTCTTATTTCAAGAGTCAACTCCAAATAACCTGTTTGCAATGACTCTGTGGTCTTTTAATTTTCCATTAGACTGATTTTACTTCTTACAGAAATACAAGCATACGGAATTGTTTCACTATTCTGAGTTCACATGTCAAATGACATTCCAATCATATTCACAGGGAAATTGTAGAATGCACTCAAGAGCCACTTCTGTTGATGCTAATTTGACCACATATTAAAGGTCTTGAAGAGTATCAAAGGAAAACCAATTTAGTTAAACAAGTCTTTTCCATTATAGTTTTTATTTCTTGGTCTTGACTAACATACCTGCAGCTAGAGCTTGCCAGGTAATTTGTGGAGATATTTAAGTATGAAAGGATAATAAATGCTGAGATGGGAATGGAAAACCCCTGCTTTTACCTTCAGTATTCAGAATATGTGAAGCATTTCCACATCTAAGAGAACTTCAAAAGCTACACAAACCTCTGTAGATGACAAACTAAGAGAAGGACAGCATATTATATAATATTCTGTTTAAGGGAGGGAGGATAATTTTCAGTCTTTCAAGTGCCTGATAGGAAAGGTATAGGAATATAATATAAGGGGTGTGTGGGGAAACAAAGAAATGAGAATAAAAGAATAGGGTAGAAAGACAGATTCTTCATAAACTCCACACTTTGCATAACATATGGACCAAAACCTCTGAAATTCCAGCCGTCCTACAGGACAGGTTATTAAAGTATCAGCAGTTGTTTTCCTTTTTATTATACCTCATTATATCTCACCAAAGAGTTCTAGCTGCAAACAAGTGTGAAGTAAAATCTTTGTACTCCCTGTTACCATATTGCTTGCCAGCTCTTCAAAGCGCCAAAGGAAATCAGGAGTTTCATTGTTACCCTAATAAATATGCTCACCTCCCTCCGATTTCAAGGTACTCAGTGAAATGAATCATGCACCTGAGAGAATACTTTTGCTTTCAAGAACAACTATTGATACCAAGATGTTTTCCTCCTAAATGTCAATTCTGATATTTTTTAAAAATTACATATAATAAACAAAAATATAATTTTAATATCTCAAGGTGCTCAAATATAAACAAAGCTCTTTTTTGTTTTGCATTATTGGTGTTTGTTCTGTACACATCGATTAAATTTTATTTTGCCTCTATTATGCTTGAAGATCTTTTGTTCTGAATGCTTTTCATTGAAAACTGGGAGATGGTATATGAGAGGAAGAAAACATAACTTTTTAGGAGAACATGAGAGAGTATAACAAAAGTCTTTAGGGTATCATTCTGATTTAAGCCTTTTAGAAATAGTTACACTTGCTAACCGTGAAGAAACTAGTAGTTAACAACAGTGCTGGTTGGTATTTTTGTCATTATTCTGTCACAATGACACCACTCTTTTCTTAACAACCCTCTCTAATGTAGTTCATTTTTTGACAGTTCAGACTGCCATTACATTTTGTTTATGTTCAGTACAAAAAGGATTTGATGAATATTTATTCAAGAATTCCAGTTTTCATTACAGAATTTTAAAAGAGATTTTGCTTTTGGTGGTAATCAAACCAGGAGCATGAAGGTTGTTAATTAAAATAAATAATAAAAAGTATTGTTAAAAGACCAAAATGCTAATGAACTTCAGTATAACATATTCTACTGCGATTCAGCTTCCTTTGGCAGAAGAAAATGCAGTTATAAGTGTAATTGTGTAAGTTTTAAGAAAAGCCAGTAACATTCCATTATACTACCCTTATTATGGTTCGATATTTCATAAAACATGCATTAAGTAAAAACTGAAGAACTCAGAAAGAGATGCTTCTAAATCAGGGCAGGAACCAATTTAGAATCACATCTGTCTCAAAGACAGGACCCAGGCAAAACAAAACCAGAATGTGCCATCCTGAAAAAAATGAAGAAGCAAACCACGGAGCCCTGTGTATGGTGGTGGCTTGGCCTGCAGCTGGAGATGCTGCAGAGGATGGGCCAGCCACACAAGTGACCGAAGAGCCAGTGGGGCCAGGGAGCCCAGGGAGCCCAGGTGTTGTATTAAGTAAAGGCTCCAAGGTCCAGGATCTCCCCCTGGATTGTGGTAAGGAGGAAAGTCTCTCCTCTCCAGGCCCTGTCATGGCACATTCCCCTGTTTAGTTAGTCTGTCAGTCTATGTTCTGTATGTGGTTATGTTCTGGAAAGTTCTCCCTCACTCGACGCCCCATTGGCTTTGTTCCCCTGCTCCTCCCCTCGCCTACCCCTATTGGTTTGTGTACTGCTACCCCGCCTTT